>LQNS02278179.1:566266-589340 GCA_001587735.2 Parhyale hawaiensis | reverse complement strand
TAAATGTTGAACACTACATTCTTACTTGATAAACCTATTTTCTAGAGATATTAATTACTTTCCTATGTGTAGCTATATGTAGTCGTACAAATCTATATTTATGTATGCATTTTCTTTTTTTTTTTTTTTTGTGAATCCATGTTTTCATAACAGCCTTGGCTACAAATTATCCAACATGTACAGCCGCTGGCAGTGCATACTGTTACATAACATAACAAACAAGGGACCGCAATGTAGTGTAGTATGCAACGATGGCATAAGTCTAATGTAAGTCTAGTGATAAGCTGTGCCTCTTGCATTTGAACCGTGTCACTATGTGTACTTAATAAACTCCATTTATTTATTATCTGATTCATTTATTACACGCGCTCAGGCACCTACATGCTCCGCAATGCACGCACGCTCGCAATTGGACAATAATTACAGACCAGTCACAAAGCACCCTATATTTGCAACGTTTCATTACCTCCAGAACCAGTGACCTTCTGTCATAGAGCTCATGACCGCAGCAGGCGAGCGTGTTGCGGTCGCCCGCCAGTCGAGGTGTACGGTAGCCATGTGTTGCGCAGCTCTGTACGTCTTACCGCCCGTTGACGGCACAACGAAAAATTGATTTTTTTTCTATCGACCTTCTTGGTGTTCACTACCAGCGTAATTAAATTTTCTGTTTGAAATAAAAAATTGGTTGTACTATTTATCGTAGAGCGTATCCAAACCGTCTATCGTTTGAAGCAAATGCTGCAAAGGCAATTGTTGAAATATAATCAGATTTACTGTACGCTACTTCGCAATTATCATAATTTTTTTAATAATACTGCACTTGAGTGCTGCAGGTAGCGTCTTAAAAAAATAGGCACGGTTGAATGAACCCGTAAAAACGCTACAAATTTATAAAGTCCTGCTGCTGCGAGGCAGACAAGAAATCGAGTAGCATCTTAATATGCTTCGTGTTTTTAATTTTGCCCATTTACAGGTGTAGTAAATGATGTAAAAAAAAATTTAGAATCTACTTCTCACTTTGAAATTATTTCTATTACTTTATCTTGTCATTTGCATCGGCAATCAAATTTTTTAACTTGTAAAGAGGCTTCATGGACACCCTCTATTGAGAATATCATGTTCGTTGTGCTGGGCGCGCTGCATGTCCCTTGTACATATATTAATTGTAGAGCACTCTCTGCCTTCCTGCTTGTGGCGTAGCTGCAGATTTCCACTGTTTTGAGTTTTATAATTGTATTTATTCATCACCAACATAATTAATGTTTTTATTTTTAATCAAACGTTTCATCATTATATTGGAGCACAGGGGCCTCATTTGGCCTGGCATCCTACTTATTCTTTTTTTGAGGGGAGAGGGGGTGGCCGTAGTCTAAGCTAGCGAGGTTTAGACTTGGATAATAACTGAAAATAACATCGAGACTTCTGTCATATGACTGCGTATGGGGTCCTCGTTCAACTTGGTGTAAAACATATCCTTTGTGCCTTACTATTTTTGAAGTGCAAATGCGTGGAATATGCATGAGAGTTAAAAGACGAATAATTGTTGTGAAAGCTTATTTACGCTCGCGCGAATCGCCTGGGTTAGCCAGTTTGAAATACTAATAGCGAAAGTGCCGTAATTACCACTGTACTTGTTGTAGGGCTTATTGCCCAAGTACAGAAACTACGCGTAGTATACGAAATACTTGTTATTGGTGAACTGGATGGTTAAATGTATGAGGATAGGTATGAGGTACATTGAATAGCTGCTCAATTACGCAAGTGCAGAAATCCTCAAGCGAAACATATCTCGTTATTTACTGAAATTTTTTGTAGGTTACCAAACTTGTCGTATTACTCCTGTAATTAATCCGAATTACTGAATTTACGTCTCGCTTCGTCATTTTTTCTCATTATGCATAATAGATCTGTTTGGCATAATAATAATAATAATCAGTTTAATCTCTAGCTTGGTACGCTTATATCAGGGATACAAATGGCACTCTAAATACCTATCTGTGTAAAAAATATATTTTAGTTAGCTGAAAATGAATTATGCTTCACAGAATTCACTGAGTAGTGTACGGAACGATTGTAGAGAGTTTTGTTGTTTCTATTCCTAGTTCTTGTACAATTACTTTAATGACGAAGCTCTACCATCAAGTGCCTCACAAGGCCTCTTTCCTAAAAATTTAGACATTTGGCAAAATATTTACATGTTATTGTGCGTCTGGTAGCATAAGTTGTTGCTATTTATTTTGTTACGCTTTATTGATATACACACTACGGTCTAAAATTTTATATTGTCAGTTAACTGAACTAGAATCAATACGGACACCTACGGTAAGGTCCGCAGCATAACACAACCTCACGTGACAGCAGTCTGACAGGCACTGAGCCACCCAAGCAGACACTGCATGTGAAAAATTGCATGACAAGTAATAAATTTACTTCTGAAACATGAAAAGTTTTGTAAATTAGGTAATAATCAAGTTCATTGAATCATAAAATTACGCCCCAAAGATGAGAGGTTTTCCATGGAAAAACGCTGCCAGAAGTTTGAAATGCATGCAGCTTCATCATACATTCTGCATTTTTTCATTATTCACTGTGTATCTGTAGTGTACGTACATACATCTCTTGCCGTGAGCTTACTTCACTAAACATAAGGTATCATTAGTGAACAAAGTACATCGACTTCCACAAATCATCATCGCGCACAGTTACATTGCATGCAAGCTCGGACACCGGCCACGCTTATGTATAATGCGCAGCCAAACGGTATGCTGTGCACAGCGCCACTTGATACCGTACGTGATTGGGGGGCGGATCCGTACGGTGCGCTTCCGCACCCGCCGATATCGCGGTTTTGCTTCCTTGCTGACCGGACACGTTGCAAATAACGCGGCGATTTCCACTTCCTCTCGTGCATACGTAAAGCTACAATATTCTATTGGTTTGATGTAACTAATTTGGGGCAATAATGCGTTACTCTTTGACATTATAATTAACTTTGTTAGGTACTCGTGGGGGACACCAGGGCATCACATGGTAGCTACAAGGAATTGAGGTGTAGCCTATCAGTAGAGTTAAATTAAAACGGACACAGGAGAATAGTAAAATTACCTACTAGACTACATTGTGGCTCACGTGCAACCAAGTTGAATTTACTTTTACTTATGCGCTGTTAGACCTCAGGCATATCTTTTGCTGTCAGAGGTACTTGTTGGGTAGTACAGTATGTTACCAGGGCCATTAATACTTCAACCTCAAACAGCTGCCTACGTAAACTTACTGTACGTTAAACTGGCAGGAAAAGGAACACCAACCTCCACGTAAGACTAGTTTTGTGTTTGCATAAAAATAGACTTTTATATGTCTCATGAGGGACATCAAGAGATCTCACGGTACAGAACGTGAGGTACAACTTGCCACATGAGTTAGATTAAAAGCAAATAATATGTAAAATTGTCCTTGATACTAGTCTGCGTTGTGGCCGACTGTTTAGCCTCTGTCTGGTAACGGTATGCGCTGCCAGCGGCTGTTCATGTTGAACAGGTTGTAGCCAGGGCCATTACGGTTCGCATTTAATAAAGAGTTATCAGATTATTGTCCCCTGAATCGGAGACCGAAAGCGCATTTCCTTGTTCTGACTATGAGGCAGTTAGTCTACTTTTGAAAAAAAATTCTTTGGCAAGTTGATTTCGGCACACTCATTAGCCGACACGGGGTACCTGTTGCTCCTCCGGTTGTGTTTCCTAAGCATCAGCCAACATCATTTCTCCAAAATCTACTAACTTTATTGTTTGTTTTTGAAAGTCAACGTCTATCCAAAGTAATATAAATATTCTTTTGTGCAGCTCATTGTCTGTATGATGAAATACATTTGTTACATTATCATGAAGATTGCAGCTATCGAACTCGAGTTATATTAACATCGAAATATCTATATGTTCTTCCAGAGGCGAAGCCTCCACAGGCTTGGGTTCGTAAATCTTTCGCCGTGGTAGGTCTGCTCTCAACATATGTTTTTTCGCCGAAAACACGTCCTGTTGGTTAAAAGAATTTATCTATAGTACCAATAGTTTTCTTTAAAAAGTTAACAACAGCCGACAAACACAAACGTACATTTCTTCCCATAGGGAGGCTTTCGAACCGAAGCAGCCACAAGATGTCTATTCTGACTATAGAAAAAAATAGTCAATTTTTTTACAAGAAGAAACAACGATCTGGTCCTGAGAAACAGGATGTAATGTTGGTGGCTAGAGATCTTGTAGGTTTTAAAAAAAAATCGAAATATATTGGGCATTACCTCTATGTGCCTCAATTGGCTTTGGCCATGGTAATACCTACGGCACTGGGTGTTAATATGAGTTGAATCGCAATGCATTAGCTAATACAGTGGATGGTTACGCATTATACTCATTAAGCATTCCCCCTATACCTGCCTTAATATCTCTTATTTGCTGCTGATTAGTCTTCTAAACATAATGCCGCACATTTGTTAAAACATTCGATTTTTCTCTATTTCATTTGCATCATGTTTCCATTTTTACGCTAAAATTCCTCTCGGAAAAAGCAAGTTTGCTGTGGAAATTCGCATTAATTTCAGACCAAGGCACTTTTGCCAGAATGAATTTTAGTGTTGCCAACATCAACTTTACTCGCCGTTGCCGGCTCGTAGAATCTCGTTAACTTTAACAGGATAAACCTCGAGCTGCTTTCCCTCAAGTAAAGAAAACTCTCTAGGAAGTCCTCAAGCCTGTCTAATTAATTCTTACAAGGCTTCTTATTCAACTTTGTGAAAAGAAAGCCTGCTCTTGACTTAGGCTAAAAAGCTCGCTAATCTCAATCTCCTTGCAAATGATACTCTGTGAAGAGAGAGCATTTGCGTTCATGAGACGAAAATAACCGCTTTCTTCTTGTGCATAATTTGGAGCTAATTGCACTAACGCCATAACCCCAGCAGAATTACGCTAATGTATTCGGTGAAATTTTGGGAGTTACCGCAGTTTTCCAATTTTCTTCCCAATATACTTGAAACAAAAAATGGACAATAAAGCCATGGTGCCCTTGTCAATACTGAGCAGTCCTGGATTGAAATCCTTTAATTCTCTTCACTTATGCATACTGATTCTACTATTTTCCCTCTGCTGGGAATTTGAACACATTCTTCACCACTAGCCAAGGTTCACTAAATCATTACCAGCTAAAGTACAAGCAAAACTCTCGTAACTAAGTTCTTTACGGCCAAAGTTTTCTGAATTTTTCTTCTTAATAACTGTACACAAGTTTCATGAAATTTTCACTGCTCCCAAAATCAAATAGGTTTTTCTATTTTTCCACTGTAGCCGATTTCCGAGATTTTTCTTCCTGTGCCTTGAGTTCCGTGCATTTTCTCTTTCTTTTCCATTTGCGTTTTTCTCGGCAATATCCATAATTTTCTTTCGTCACCGCTATTGTAATTCTACAATAATAGTTTTTCATATCGCAAGGGAAAACGCTTCTGAAATGGTACCATCAAGTGCAGAAATTCTAATCGGACTCAAAATTGAGGGGACATTTGCCACTCTTTTTATCCCTCGATTTTCTTCCCCTTTTGGAATCCCCTCATAACCAAAAATTGCATGCGCCGCTCACCTGCCCACGTTTGGCCATAAACTGCGGCGCTCCTCAAGTTCATTTCACCTGTGGCAGCATTTCACATCGTGGACCTGAGCTAAATGGGTGCATTCTATTCCAATGGGCTTATTCTCTTTCAATGCGACGAGACTCAAACGGCTCTTGAAAACTCAGGCAGACGTCCATAGCGTGCAAATGAGAGTTTAGGGGGACCTTGCTGAATGCTCTTTGTCTGAGAGCTTTCCTGCCTCTGCCCTTCCTAGAGAGGGTCTGTGGGCTTCTCCTTAATGTTGCTGTTTGTGCCGAAAATATGCGTCATTTAATTTTGTATAGTGTTTGAATGAAGAGTAGCCAAGAAAAGTTGCTGAGTGGTGCAAATTTTTCATTTAATGCCCTACTGGATTTAAGAACGGCTCGCCAAAAGTGGTTACCGACTGGTGGACTTTTTCAGTAAATTTGTTTGTTATTCATTTATGATGTAGCCAAGAAATGGTTGCTGAACTGTTTTAGATGTTAGACAGACGTTGAGTAGTATACACTACTCTATATTTTATTCATTATTGTTTCTGGACGGAGAATTGTTAAAAAAGGTTAAGTTAGTACCATGCAGTTTACTGTGCATAAACAATGTTCCAACATAGATGAAAGCCTTTCTCTCTTCCCGTACATTTTTCGTTTGGCTAATGAGTTAGACATTTAAAAATATATATATATATATATACCTACACAAATTTTGAATACATGTTTCTTTACCAACGTGGTTTGTTGAATGATACCATCATCGCGCGGTGTGAAGATTCTCCAATTTAATGTTAAGAAATTATTTTTTTGTCACTAGGAAGGTGAGTCCAGGAGATTCTATTATAGTGTTTATGTACTTTATGTACCCTAAAGTTTTTATGTACTGTACATGCATGCATTGTTACGGTCGGTAAGAAAAACTTCTATAAAATAGAAACCCTCTCCAAAGGCGAGTTTCTGCGGTTCAAAGGTTAATTTGTTTTAGCAACAAATTTACGTCAAAATTTTTTATGAAGTGCTGCAAGTATTCCGTACGCAATTATCAATTCCACATATTTCTTATCTAAACCATGACGAAATTGAACCGCAAACCTTTACGTTGGAAAGGCAAAGGTGCTCTCGATTTAACGCAACATTTTCCAGAAGGGCAAAGGCCGTGGACATCCCGTGGCGACCCTTAATAAGCGCAGAGCAGTTCTTTCTCGCGAGCATAGAGTTCAAAAATGAGCCAATCAAAACCGCCCAAGAAGGCTCCGAGAGCCGACCATACCGCGACCAAATTACGACGTCCCCGCAATTTGGTCGACACCGGAAGCGTATCTCGTCTTAACAGGACCTATTTCGTGTTTTACTGTCAAGACTGGACGCTTTTGGTAGTGGTTTCTTGGCGGCGGTTGTCTCTCTCGGGCTCTAATGATGTCCGCACAACAGCACCAAACGTACGGCAACTGTTCAAACTTGGAAATCTTTTTAAATTGAGACTGGAAGGTACACCCGCCTTGGGTTAGCGTAACAGCGATGATGGAACAGGCATCGGACAGGTATCTTAATTGTATCCGAGGCAGCATGCAAACTCTTGATTAGAGTCACATTCCGTAGTAGTGGACTTGCGTAATCTTACGTATATCAGACAGAAATGCTGAATATTCCAGGTTTTTGCCATTATTTCATTTTAGGCATCTATGAACTTTTTTTTTATTAGAAATTTCTCGATTTTAAAAAGTTACGCAGTTCATTTATAATAGAAAATTTTATTCCAATAATCAGGGCCAATTTGGGCTTTCGAAAAATACCTTTTATAGTCAAGCGGAAAAATTGGACGCCAGTAATTTTCTCTTCGGGTCACTTTATTTTCTTTTTACCTTTGGAAAACTGCCATTAAATTTAGCTCTAATCTTCGTCAAGAGATTGGACTCTACTAATCCCTGTCTCCGTTCAAATTTCTTTTGCATTTTAAAATTTCTAATTTCATTGAAAATTTATGAATTGTAACATTCTGAAAGAAATTGATTTCTCTCCATTTATAGGTACCACTTCAAATTAATTACCATTTTTTCCCTCTCAAATATCTTACGTAAAAAGTCTTCTTGAGCCACTTGATTAAATCGGACTGCAGTTATCTAGAGTAAACTTTGGGCTTTATTTTCTTCTTCAGTTTTCGGAAGAAAAAAAGGCGTTTTACTCGTCTATCGAGCCTGTTTCTAACAAGGACAGTCGGCACCGCACGGTGTCTCCTGTCCTCATTGCACGCCGCTGCGTGCTCCGATAATCGGCCGGCGCACCGAGCCAGACTGGCCCTAACTTGCTCTGATCATGCCTTGTTTTACGGCATAACCTTCTCCGGTTATGACCTGGCGAGCCATAACCTTCTCTGGTCATGACCCCTTTTTTTCGGTGTGTCCTTGCACTTCTGTCCGCTGATCCCCTTCTCTTGTTTCCGAGTTCTTAGCTCTTCGCTCTTCAGAGGCCGTCTATTGCCGGCTAATGAAATCAACTCGAAAAGTTCTGATATTTTCTGACTAAAATGATCGGGTGAATTTTTTGAAAATCCATGAAAACTCCATATTTTTATGACGTGACCACCTCTTTGAAATTGAAGTGACGACCGAATGCCTTAAAAAGTCTATTGTCATGATTGGAACAACGCCTAAGTATAAAATAACGAGGCTAATAGTTTCAAAGATCTATGAAATATAATCGTTTCATGATGTGACCAGGGCACGAAGTTTGCTGGTCAGTGCTATCAATAGTTCAAATTAACAAGACAACTTGAAAATTTAATATTACGCAAGGCATGTAAAGCTGCACGTACCTGGAAATCGCCGATACTTGTTTTCTTTCATTTGCACGAGGTCTGACACGAAAAATACATGTTTTCCGAACTATAGGAATGGATTCCAACCTCCTTGTAAAGTTAAAGATACGTTAAGTGCCAGCTGTGGGCACGAATGCATTGACATTACGGTTAAGTTTGGTATTGTTACCTCCGCCAAGGAGGTTATGTTTTTGTCGTGTTTGTCTGTCTGGCTGTTTATCTGTCACCAGCATAACTCAAATAGTTATGAACCAATCTGGACGAAATTTACAGGGATTGTTAAGTATGTTAGGAGGAACAGATGATTAACTTTTGGTGAAGATATGTCCATCCGTTTGTTTGTTTGTTCCTTTGTTTGCTTGTTTGTTTGTTTGTCTGCCTCATTTTTCTCAATGCCATAACTCAAAAAGTTATGGATAGATTTTTTTTTTATGAAATTAACATGAGTTGTTAGGTATATAACAAAGAGTAGAGGACCAAATTTTGGTAATGATTAGTTTGTTCGTTCGTTTGTTACTGTGTTTAATTTTATGCTTGTTAGCACAATAACTCAAAAAATGATGAATGCATCTTTATGAAATTTGTAGGGGTTATTAGTAATGTTAAAAGACATAAATGATTAAATTTTGGTGCAGATCGGTTAGTTCGTTTGTATGTTTGACTCATATTTGTCTAAACGTTTGTTAGCAGTATAACTCAAAAACTTATTAACAGATCTTGAAGAAAATTGCACAGGCTGTTATTACTATCAAAAGGCAAAAATGTTTAGATTTTGGAGTTTATACAAAGAAAATTATGGTTTCAGAGCCAATTTGAATTTTTTGCAACCGTTGCCGCGCTTAGCGGAGGTATGCGCTCTCAGAGTGTTCTATTTCGTCATGAATTTATTAATTTAGTCTGAATTACACATCACTCCAAGGTTAGGGAAAATTTTAATCGTAAAATTTTACTGAAGTCACTATTACCAAGTGATCATATATGAGTCGTGACAGCGATACTTCTTCATGGAACTGGTCATTCTACACTTGACACAGCGCTTGTTCTTCTCCCTGGCTCTTCCGTAAGTCAATTAAGGACGGCCGCTTACCCTTTACGTACCGTACAAGCGCTGTGAAAAGCGTAACTAGCTCACTCATCGCTTACTACCTAACTACGGTATAGCAGTTTATGATAAGCAGCATAATATTGGAAGATTGTGGAAGTGACTCTCGCTTGGCTAGATCATCAACAGCGGAGATCCCTTAATTTGGATTAGCGCTTCGCATCGAAGATAAATGGTAATATAAAATGGTAGTATGCAACTTGCTGAATAGTGCGAGTAAAGTGAAAATTTTTCAGCAAATTTAATTTATTTGCTGCAGTATTTTTCAGTGTACATGTATTTACTATCACTCTCATTTACATTCAAGCATTTAACGACTACAGTGCTGACATTGCTGAGCTTAGTGCAAATATCCCATTAGAAATTCCACTGTGACTTCCACTAATAACTGTCATCATATGACTACTCTGACCTTTGCCAGCTCTCCTGTCGTGAGCCACAACACTCGTGTATCTTCGTTAAGACAAAGCGCGGGGTTGAGCTCCAGTGATGACCGGCACAGGCTTCATTAGAGGAATGGACATGAGTTCCTGTCGTGTGCGTGGGTGTGGGTGCGTGTAGGTGTATGTACGTGGGTATAGGTAGGTGTGTGTGTGTGTGTGCTTGCTTGTGTGTACGCTGAGTAGTATCCTGGGAAGGGAGAAATAGCCAACGGCTTTGGCGTGTCTTTTGTGTGTGTGGGTGTCAATATATATGTATAATATGATATTATATACTTTGAAAGGAAAAAACAGACAATGCTTTCATTTGTTGGCGCGTATAGTGGTGCACCTGCGAATATGGAAAAAAAAAGCGTTCTGTATCTATATTTTGCGAGGGATTACATTTTATGAAATGCCATTTACAAATTGGAAAGGTAACCCTGTTCCTCTGCTGATGTTTGCACGTAGTGTTTGAATACAGAGGTAGTTAGCAGTATTTACGTGTCTTTTGGGGTCCGCTCTACGAAATGACACACGCAAATCTGCAAAAGTGAAAACAAGTAACATTTTTCATTTATTGTGTGTATTTGTGCGTAGATTTTCACTCAGCTACCTCAAAAAAACAAATTTAATTAACAGCGACTGTATATCATTCTGTGTCTCCTTGTGCAACATACATACTACTGTTTAGATACTTGCAATTACTTTCAAATATAAACAATTACAAGTGACGTTATTGCTTTTAAATGCTTAGTAACGCTGCTTGTATTCGAAATCCGCACAAAAATGTTAAATACCATTGTGCTTTACGGCTCATAATAACAGTTATCGAAGGAATATTTTTGTAACCTCACCTCTCCGTGTGTTTTTTTTTTTTTTTTTAAGCGATAAAAGTTGAATGATCCTAGTATTTCAATGAATAGCTTATTACCCACGAGAAAAAAAAATTAGTATGAGTCACTGAGTCATGAATGCAGATTATCATACCTGCTCATGGTAATGTTATATTCCGTTGCAAGATTCAGCTCGCTCCTAAGCTTAATTCATTCGGTGGAAGAGCTGAGCAAACAACGAATATTAAATAATGTCTCCATAACTGTCTTGAATGTCTAAGTAAATAATACATTTTGTTACCAAACTGCTTAACAAATGTAGAACGGGTGTGGAATAATTGCAATTATTGTTAAACTGTTCATGCGTGATGCGCATGAGGAATAGACTTAAACGTCCAAGTCATGGTAATTACTTTAATATTGTCTGTTCATTCAGTTAATTATTTGTGTCACTAAAATATCAATAAATAAATGGAGTCACTATTTTATATCCATTAGAATGAGTCACAGAGATTACGCATTTAGCCCATTCAGTCAATCTCAGGCTGTTCGACCTGTTCCTAACTGCTCCCAACCACATAGTAGTCACCCATTAAAACGCCCCGTGCTCGTTTTCTTCAAAAAAGTTGCTTTCAAAGAAAATAGTCTTACGAATACTATTATATTATTATTCGTTAATTTTTCATTGGTTCATTACGTTGCAAAATGGACACGTATTGAAATTTAATTTATATCATAGATATGAAGTTGAAAATTTATGGAAATAAAATAAATACGTATGCTTTATTAGGTACACATTGCAACAGGGTAAGCAAGGAACAGTGTGAGGAAACTTTAAAAGTTTCCAAGAAACTCAGTGCCCTAGGCTAGTTGAGATTTCCTCCAGATGTTACTAAAGAATTTGTACTTTTTATTTTATTTTATTTTATTTTATTTTATTTTATTTTATTTTATTTATTTATTTTTTTGTGTTTACGGCAGGTTTAATCATTAAAAATGACCTTCCATTAGCGCGTGCTGTCTTTATTATCGGTAGCAATTGGCCTATTCATATCTGAAATAAAAGTAAACTTTATGTATTAATGGCTCAATATTTATCTTAGCATGGGTTTATCCGTCAGAAAGCCAAAAGAACGTGTTCTCTAGGCTAATCTTCCGTATATTTTGTTGTGTCCATGCAACTTGACTGTGTCAGCCTGTGTTTCTACCAAAGAAGTTACTAAAACATTAGCCGAGCACATTAGAACTGAAAAAAACTGGATATCCTGTTGTTGAAACCGACACAGCAACGCCTCCGTACAGCTCGCTGAGAGAGTGCGTTCAGGTCGCTGTCATGTGAAGTATGATCACACATCAATGCCATCTGCTGCCTGATCCCTTCTAAGGATCTAGGAGCAGCAAACTTTTCAATGTCATTGCTTTTCAACAGATATGAACTTCACCCATTTTTTAAAGTTACCTATGAATTCACCTAATTTCAATTCAGTAACCGCGCATACTTCGTCCTCATGGTCAGACTACCTAATGCGACGAATGTTCTCTCATAGAACTCTGGTCACTATCATTTAACTTCCTTGCCACAACTCTGAGCTGCGCTGCTCTTCTGGTGCAGAGTTAAAATAATTGTTTCCAGCGGCGCACACGCCTTGCATTTGCTGCAATGCAAGTCCTATTAGCTAAATTGCTCGGTGTCGAGTGACAGACGCTGCACGGCAATGTCTCACCGGCAACATGCGGCGCTGTCGCTAAGCTCTTACTTTGCTAATGCTTCCGCATGTCCTTGACTCGGCAATTGCATTTGTGTACGTTAGCCGCCAGAGATTTGTACATTTACTCGGTATAAATATTGTAGATTACTTGATACGCGATTTAAAATTAGTCATGTAAACCTGCTTTGCTTAACACGTTGCTTACATATTGGTATGTTTGTTTACCAACACGATAGCACACATACGCAACTGCTAATTGTAATAACACGAGTATTTCTGATGAAGATGTTGGTAGGTAAATACAGGCAAAAGCCAGCTGTAGGCAAGGTGTTAAAACACAGTTGTGCTTGTGTACAGCGCCTCATAACATTGTGCCTGAAATTAGTGTGTTGATTACTATAAATCTAGAAACCATTAGGCGTCAGCGAATGAAAGCATAGTGTACCCGCTAAGTAAACTTATTCGAAATGTCGTCGAATTGTCGAACACAAAGAGGAGTTTCCTCAGCATAAACTGAGAAATTACACAAACAGCAGAGCCTGCAGAATTATGCAGGCGTCCTTATGGCCCTTGACTACTGTGATGTACAGGGAACCTGCCACCACCAGGACCCTGGTAACGGGCTGCTGACGGGCTCTGCTGCTGGTGGAGAGGAAAGAGGTGGTGGTCTGAAGAATGAGTTCTTAGCGCTGGCGGGAATGAAGATGCTGCAATTTTCAGATTAGGTATCAATGCATCCATGTATGTTGAATATGAGAGCTCATGTCCTGAAGAGATTGTTCCTCGAGCAGCAACGTAGAACAGGGAGAAATAGTTGTGATCTCGAAAATGAATTTTTATCCATATGGCGTTGAAAGCATCATGCAAATCTCAGCAGGAAAACATTGAAAAGAGTAGCTAGCAACAATTAATTCTACAATTTTATGCAAAGAATATCTCAATATGGAACTTCGATATATAGAAATGACCTACCAACACGCGCTGAAGTTTTAAAGTGTACATAATGCACTAAAATTGTGATGTATATATATTTAGATAATGAACAATTATCGGGCCTTCTTTGTTGAAATATATTCTCAACTGTTTTTCAATGCTTATCAATTTATTTATATAATTATGCACAGAAATTCAAGAAAAATGGCATTAAGTAAAAATAACATTGGAGCCAATGAAAACCAGTGTTTTGCACATGTAAACATAAAACAAGCACAAAAGAAAACAATTTCCAGCCGCAGAGGACCGAACAATTGCTTTATTTAATGCAAACCTTAACCATGTGCATTCATTCTACCTCTTGAAAATAGCTCCTAGTAGAAAAATTGCAGTTTTGTAGGTTTTTAGCATATTAGCACACTTTGAAAATACCTGTGTATTATTTTTATGTTTGCTGCTTCGTATTGCTGGTAATGACCTATAGGGTCAAAACGTTCATATCAAAAATTTAATAGAAATATCTTTTAGTTCATTCGTCTTCGCTCTGACCTTGATTTTAAGAAGCTGTCGTCTTCTGAACCTAACTCGATAATTGCTACATGTGTATCCGTTAAAAGAAAAAAGGAATACAAACAAGCTGTCTTTCATCTAAAGAGAGTCAAAATATTGACGTAAAAACGGGAACAAATTTTCCTCGTCGTTTTCGGTGGCCGAGCGATTAAAAGTTTGAGCGAGTAACTGAAGCGGTTTCAGAGAATCGATGGCTCGACTGCCCCCCCGATCGACGAGAATCATCGGAATCCGATTCAGATCCTTCGACGGCATGATGATGCAAACGGCCCCTGTTTCTTTATTGGAAAATGCATAAGTTCTTTCTTGGAAAAATCCGCCTACTATAGAGTTGCGTTGCGCTTCTTGTGATACTGTCGGGAGTGCTATACAGTATGCCTTAGTAAAATGTCGTTAAATGATACAATTGGGTGCGTGCAGTTGTACGAAGCGTTATTGATAAGTTTGCTGTATGTTATGTAATTATCAATTGTTGGAGAGTGTACTGTTAAGTCTACTGTATATTGTTTAATTATCTGGGCACAAACCGTATAGTCTCATCTATGGATTTAAAATAATTGGTACCCTGCAAATGGCAGTTGGACCAAAAAACTACTGATATTTCAATTTTGAGTGCTCGTAGATCCATGTGGTACTCACCTTATGTTAGCGAAAAGAACCAGTATATTCGATGGTTAGTTGAAGCGTCTTCGTTATATTAGCACTGACAAATATTTAGTATGCATGCAATTCAATCATATTGGATATTCAAACCTTGATATTATAGTCAAACTGTTCATAGTGTGTATTCCTTGATACTGTTTTCTATTCCTATGAATATAGTTGTTATTCATGGCAGTGATTAAAAAAAAAAATCCTAACTTACGGCACAGTCATTACCATCGTTTCCGTTGCTCACAATTTGTCCTTCGTGTACAAACTTTCGAATAGCAAGCACCTTAATACGAAGGAGAAGAGCAGCAGCAGCAGGCAGCGTCTGAGGTGATGAGTTGTCAATAACAAAGGAGAGAAGCTGGGAACTTTGCAGCAACTCTCCTTGACGGGAGGCCCTGCGCTGTCGCTCATCAAACTTTAATATTACTACGACATCGAGGATATTCCTGTCAACACTTGAGACGAGGACGACGAGCAATTAAACCACGACGTGAATGCCAGCAGGTCGCCGTAGTCGCAAGCCAGTCAGCTCCGTGTGCTGAAATCGTAAACTGCCGCGATATTGGCAGGCGGCAGCTGATGTGTCCGCGACTGCTGCTGAGCGGATGTGACTTGTTGTTCCTGAAGCAACTGAACATTGGAGCCGATACTGCAGTAATATTGCAGCGGCAGCTGGAGACGCTGTTATAGGAATGATATAATGTTTTAGAAACAGCTTAATGCTAAACCAAATGTCAACTGCTGCACGATACCCGAATGAGTCTCATTGTTCTTATTTCAGTTCATAGTAATTTTTTACTTCATCGATAAATTCCGGTTTAATTTGGACATCGTTTTGCCAGGATGACAGCTAAACGCAAAAAAAAAGAAAAACTTGAACCACTTTTAATTACTGTTATTGAGACAAACTTCTGCGTCAGCTCAATCCATAAGCTAAACAACTGAAGCCTGTTTCATTAACTGCCGCCGATCGCAATACCTTCCCTTTGCTCTATTTTATCTCGGCAGAGATTTCTTGAAAGTCTTGAGCTTTATAACGTTTCGATGTTTGGCGTTTCCACGACAAACTTGTTTAATAGACTGCATGTTGTGGCATACTATCAAGTTTACTGTTTATAACCATAGCCTGCATGTTATATAATAGTATTAAGAGCGGAAAACTGTGTAAGTCAGAGAGATATAAGGCTATCTGTTTTACCATGAGGGTCTGTGGACAAGGTCTGGGTGATGTTATTCACGCCACTCCATGCATGACTGCAGAGCCATAATGCTGGCTCCATTCTGCTGGATCGCAGCCTCTGACAGACAGGAGAGCCAAGAGCTAATTATCACCACAGTGCACATAACCGCTGACAGCTGTTTTATTTGATGTTCTTTCCAAATGAAACATATACTGACACAAAAATACCAGTTTAGCTACCTAAATTATATAAAGACCTTACATCTACCATAAAGATAAGTTAACGAAGAGACAACTTTAAACCAGTTTATGCTACGGTGTACATTTTTTTAGCATATTCACCTCAGTGTTTGAAACTTCTAGTCCTGTTGGAATTGGCTCGTGCGTTTGTTTCACACTGGAATTGGACTTCGTTTCGCAGCTGCCGGCAGCAATCCACAATTCCAGAGCATTTGTCTGTCCGGCCGTCCAATTTACGGATGGTGGAATCGGGACAGCGCTGATCACTGCGGATTGCGCAAGTGATCCTTGGGCAGAGGTCTATAAAGAATGGTGTGATCTGCAGGGCTGGAGAAACGCTTGATCAGTTAGGTTTTTGAGACTGGAGGGATCACATAGAGGTCTAGAGTGCAGAGTCATTACCGCTACTTGATATGAGACGATAACTTAGATTTGGTAAGTAAAAAAGTGATCATTTCAAGTTGCAGTGAATTGATCACATAGATCAAAATACTCATCGCGTGCGATGCGATCAAAAAGTCTATACATTAAGGTATTTATGAGAGGTCTAGAAAGTAGTTTTTTTCACGTGGAAGTCTACTTATGAGAATCTTTATATATAAACGCTAAAACTCTATTATCATCTCATTTCTGAAATGTATATCGGGATAACCTACCTAGATGGATATTATCAGTTAAAATATGATAGTCAGCATGTTGGAGAAAAGGATGGTGACAGAGTTCGAAACAGACGACTCACTTTCCAATGAAGCGAGAGGATCAGTGGGTCTCCAGAACGGCTAGAGATCTTTTGCAGGTGAAGTAAGACAGTGAGGTAAAGTCTTGAGAGAAGAGTACTCACTTTTAGGTGATTAGGTGAAAAAAAAGCTAGTGAGCATGATTGTGATTTGTGCAAGATTTTAGATTAATAGTATAGATGGGTGATCACTTCAGCTTAGCTATAATATAAGTGTAGTATAAAGGCTATGTAACACAGATTGCTGTGCTCTTTTATATGATTATCACCGCATCCAGTTGAGACCATATAAATTAGTTACTTTCTTACTATAAACATCATATGCATGATACGAATTATTACAAGCAAACATTTCTTCCTGTACGCTACGCTAACAAATGTCTGGCAGTCCCAGCCTCTAATTTATTCTTTTAGCTCAAGCAGACAGGCAGAATGATTATAAATTGCGCTTGCGCCATCTCTTGAAGAAAGAGTAAAAAAAGTTGCCAATTAAAACAAAAAAAAATTATCTGAATGTTTGGCCTTGCCTTTGGCTGCAAAGTAATATTGCACCATTTTGGAATCTGCCGCGTTTAGATCTTTGTAATTTTGAGGCAAAATTTTCGTAGCCAGGTATAGTGTACCATGCATGAGTGTGAAAACATTCTTTGATATCGTTGTTGACTACCAAACACACTAGTTACCTTACTGTTACCGTTACCATTAATTACTTGCCATTGTACGTGCAATAATGTAAGTATATGAACGAGCAAGCGTGCGTACAGACTGCGTCGTGTACATTTTGGCCCTGAATAGCTATGACATAAGCATACATTTGACGCTCTTCAGCTGAGTGAAAACGTTGAGTGAGTTAGGAGAGTTCGAGGTGAGCGCTTGGAGCGAGATAAAGTAATCCTATCAATTGCAACTTTGTGGGAGCTTTGATATTGAAATTTCGATGCAGCATTTTAGCTCGAGCGTCAGGCGATGATCGCAAATCGATTATTATTGTTATTAAGATAAAAGAGACTAGCGACGTGAGAATGGAGGAAACTTCATAAGGTTAACAAACCCCTCCTCAACCAGCCCAGCAAGCAAAAAAAAGAAAGAGAAGGTGAGAGATCACAGAATTGCTCTGTTTACAGATTGCTTAAAGCTGCCAATACTCGTCCCAGCAAAAGCAGAGCCATGAATACCATTAAACTTCTACCTATGATGGAAATAACGCACGAGAATACTGGTGGAGACTTCTAAGAACTCAGTGTTGTAGCCGCTAAGCCTCGACTTGATGAACAGATTGTGATTCACTTTATTTAGATGACGGCATAAAAAACACGTAATATAACGATGATCAGAAAAGAAAGTGGAAAGAACATTACCCAAGCCCTTGGATAAGCAAAATGTGCTTCTCGGGCACTCGAAGATACTTCGATGCTCAACAAATGCGACCACTAACGTTCGTGTAACGGCATCGAGCTTCTGGGCTTCTCTGCCTGTTCTTCTCACCCTTCTCCCATCAAATGATTATGTGCACACACTGTTGTTTTCAATATTTTTAACTGAAATGGTGTTAATTACCGAAATACCGCCTTGAGATACCTACCGACCTCTTTGATCTTGCTAAAATCTCTTCGGGAGGCTTACAGCCGACTTTGAGGAGTAGTCTTACCATATACAAATCAGTAGACGTATCGGTACTGACATTCGGGGAAGACAATTCTCACACTCGCTCCCTCTCCATTCCCACTCTCTACTGGGAGCGATTCCGATGCCCCACAAAATCCCGGCCAAAAACTTCGGTAAACTTTTTTCGATGATCTCATTCCAAGTGAATCAAACTTTTTCTCAGGGATATTCCAGTTTTTGTTGAAGGATTCCAAAGTTTTATTGTGAAGTCTTGGAGTTGCAGCGAGCCCTTCAACTCCCCACAGCTCATGCAAGTAATTCTGGATTGGGATTCAAATTAAATTCCCCGATAATTTCCTGGAAAGGAGCGTAGTTTTGGATGGATAGAAATTCCCTGCAAATTGTTCGTGGCTTTTTGTAATGACCGACGCCAGTTCTAACGGTACCTGAGACCGACTAATATACGCAAGTACTTCTGTTATTTGATACAAATTAACTTCTAGTATTTGTTACGAACTAGTTTGCGGTATTTCATTTATACAAACTAATTTGTCGTATATGATTCTAACTAACATGTTGTATTTGATTAACTTAAGTTTGATACAAACAGTAACCTCCGCCGAGGAGGTTATGTTTTTGTCGAAGATTATCTGTCTCTTTGTCTACGTGTTTGTCGGTCACCGAGATAACTCAAAAAGTTATGGACGGATCTTATTGAAATTTGCAGAGGTTGTCTGTTATGTTAGGAGGATCTATGATTAACTTTTATTGAAGATCTCTTCAACCATATGTTTGCTTGTCTGCCTGTTTCTTTTTGGTAACCTAACTCCGAAACTTATAAGCTAATTTTGAAAGGTTAGCAGTGTTGCGAAGAGCAAATGACCATGTCTTTGTGATGATCTGCTACACCGTTGGCCTGTTTGACTGTGTGCTTCTTTCGCTCTTTGTCCGCAACATAAACCAAAAAGTTATGTAGGAAACTTTGTGCATTTTACAGGCACTATTGGGATGGTTATAAGAGGCACATGTGACTAAATTTTGGTGATAATTTATTCATCCGTCTGTGCGCCTTTCTCTGCGTTTTCTATTTCTTCGTCAGGATTTAAATCAGGAAATTAGGAATGATTTTCATAGAATTTTCAGGAAATATTAGGAATATTACAAGGGAAAAATGACCCAATTTTGGGGATGAACTATAAATATATTTCTGGATTTAGGACCAGTTTTAATTTTTCGTTAACACTGCTTTGCTTGCAAAAAGTATACGCCCTCGGAGTGTTTCTCGTTAGTAGTAGTTTATTTGTAACTAACTTGTAGTATTTGATGCAAACTAACTTGTTGTATTCGATATTAACTTATGTTAATTGATACAAACTGATACCCAGTGCATAAAATGCGTATTGTGTTTCTGCTTCTATATACTTATCTTCTCGTATATAGGCTATGTTCTGTTACTTCGGAAAACTTTATGTATATACAAATTTTATGGTCAGTTAGGCAGAGAGATGATTTCAGCGGAAAATTTTTGCAGTACGGGCAAGGCAAAAGTACGTAATTCTTTTTTGTATGGAACTGGTACCCTCGCTTCTTCGATACATAAAAATAGAGAATTAGGCAGGTGTCTATTGTATATATTCCAGAACAAAAGAATAACCAAGTATTTGAAAAATGGATAAGTATCAATTCAAACTGCGATTATTACTCGGAGCTCGAGCAAGCTGATGTAAGTTATTCAGTATCAGATATACTTCATTAAATCAACTCTGTTGAGCGTCTTTTTAGTAAGTGGCATTTGATTAGAAGATATCATCACAGACTAAGGAAGACTCTATTTTCGTTAGTCTGTGATATTGCCAAAGGCCAAAAATTAATTCAAGGATATTACTACGAACCATTGATGAATAATAACATTTTTACTTTCTTAGATATGGCTAATTTCACAGCGAAGCTCTATCGTTACCTAATGCGCAGTTAGAAAAAGCGCCTAGCGTTATACGATCATCTTTCGGTATCTATACTATATGCTACGGCGCCGTCGGCGCGTCGGTATCTATGCTACGGCACCTCGGTATCCATGCTACGACGCATCGGTATCTATGCTACGGCGCCTCGGTATCATCGTCAGCAGCTGTTATTACGAGCACAAATTTTCGGTGGGATGTCTTAGGCAGGGCAGCAAAAATGGGAGGAGGTTTGGTGGGCCGAAATCGAGAGTTATGTGAAGGGCTACGGCCTGCAATGCCTTCGCAAGCTGCCGGTTCGATGATGGAACGCGTCCTGGAATTGCTCGCTTCTATACGCCTCTACTTGGGAAATAATTAGAAAACGGTACCGTTCTCGAAGGGGGACCTCGTTGCTATATAGCACCCCTGTGGGGGTACGCTCAAGTTTTTCTGCGTTGTATTGCTTAGAAATGGAATGTTATTAGTCTGCCTCCTAGTCTGAAACTTGCATATTGTAAAGTTGTTCCTTGATTTTGTTTTGGAGTAGGGTTCTAATTGACTATATTTAGTAATATGAGTGCCCAACCGAAAATCAAACATAAAATACAGAATTGCCTGTACAAGCTTCTGATGATACCGCTAAATTTTTCAAAGAATGAACTAAGTCGCAACTTTCGCAAAGCACATATTATTAACTGTCATATGTATGTATTTACAGTTGATCAGGAATTTAAAATTACTAATAGAGCGTTTTTTCAAGCAGAAGCACCTCTTTTTTTTTTAATTGCACTTTTAGGACGTATCCAGTGCTAAAGAGAGCAGGAACAGTTGTTTCAATGATGTGACAAATGAATTTTAGCAATCGAGATATTTTTAAACTTACATATTGTTAATCATTGGTCAAGTCATCGATTAGTTCGTAACTACGACTTCCACAACGAACTCCTAGCCTCGTATGATGCCAGAAATGAAATTTTAAGGTCTTTAAAAGTGTGTGATTTTTGCGTCGCCCAAATATAAGCGCATCACCAACTTCTCATGCGGGGGCCTCCCTATACAATTGTTCGTTCAACTTTATGAGTCGACCTTCGAGTCACGGGTCATCCTGATACATTGTGAAAGCTGGTGGCATGGATACGGTAGCAAGGCCGACGTGCGAGCTAAGCATAAGTTCAGCGTGCGATTGCTGAGCGTAGCATCGGTCAAGCTGCCAGTACCAGCACATCACCAACTTCACTAATGCTTGCGAACACAGGCGCGTGTGTGTGGGCTGCTGGACGCTAGCTGTGCTATGGTCTGCAATGCTTATTAGTGGCGCAAAAACTTGCTCAAGTCGACCTTTTGAAGGCTGTGGCTGCACAGGAGGGTAGATTGCGCACGGACAAAGCAATCACTCAAAGGAGTGTTGCCAGCCGAGCTCTAGAGTTCAAAAGTGGAAACCAAAATGCCAAAGGATGACTTTTAAACCGGAAGACTTCTTGACTGATGGGTGCCATTAGTTTCGATGCGAGGTGTCTTTTTAAGAGCAAGAGATGTGTGTGTGTGTGTGTGTCTGTACAGTTACATTATCCATTGCCTAACACTCGCATTGACCAATATTGTACTCTTCTATCCTATATTTCTCTTGGAGTTGCATCTTGTAACGCTAAAGCTTCGTCTATAAAACTAGGTGAGAGACATCGCCTCACTATATGATTCCTGTCTCCGGACGCAAGAGCGTTTGTAAAACTGATAAGAATATAATAGTGTGTTTTTCATTACACTTTTTTAACCCAATGGCACTCCCCAAATAGAGGCTGTCTACAGTGAAATTGAACAGGGTGGCCTACAAAATACTTTGAGGAATGAAAAAATTATTTTCAGCTGGTATTACACAGAAGACAAAGGTTTTTCATATATTCAGGATCAAATTTTTTGCTTCATATACTGTTATGATGATGAAAGAACTTACGAAAAAAATCATCTCATCTTTTTTCTGAGTCGCCTTTTAAATCAAAAGCTTATAGCCTAGGCAACCGTATCAGTATAACTCGGCGGTTCACCATTTTGAGCCTCAACCAGTTCTCGTACCACCTTTTGGAATTGATACACGACAATGTTTATCTAAAAAACAAAAACGTTGTTTTCCATTTCATTTCTAGAAGCAAAAATATGTATTGGAAAAATAATTGCTAACATATGTTGCACTAATTCTGACAATTCAGCACCTTTGAACTTCCTAAAATCAATTTCACACCACTATCGGAGATGCAAGCACCCTACATCAAGAACTACTGATGTAACTACCCTGTCGGAAATTATGGCTGTGATTATAGTAGAATATAGTGGTGTATGAGAGATTAAAGTCGATTATGGATGATGAAACAATTTGGTAGATATGTCGACCATAACATAACGTTGATTTTAGTATATTTAAGTCGATATTGGTGGAGGCAATATTGGTTGTTTATGGTTTGTCAAGAAATGAAGGTCTATGGTCATACATGGATGTTTGACAACTATATATGGTAGATGGTTGTACAAGGATGTTTAAAGACTATACCTATATGGTAGAGCATATGTTAGAGCATAACTATGGTAGCTTATCAACGGATTTCCGTACGTACGATCATGAGGGGAATTCCTCCCATTATATGGGCAAAATATGTATAGATTGCCATGCATTTTAATGATATGGCTAGAATTCCCAACATTATCGACCAAAATAATA
>LQNS02278179.1:551036-562124 GCA_001587735.2 Parhyale hawaiensis | reverse complement strand
GCGTAGCACCGCGCCCAGCTCCCGAGCCTCGCGGATGCCCCGCTCAAAAAGGCGACCGTGCGCGTAGAACTGCGTACCATATGCCGCGCTTGTTCCACCGTAGATTTTTAACTGGGTGAAGCAACATAAGTCCACAGAAGTAGTCATCCAAGACTGCAGAAGCAACAGTCATCCAAAAGTCCACAGAAGCAGCCACCCAGGTCCCCAGACGCAGCAGTGACCAAGTCCCAGTACCTCACATGCAGTCCGGCCTTCGCGTGCCGCACGGCCACAATTTGGTGCGTGCAAGCAAATTACCCGAGGCTTATGGGGATAATTTGAGCCCATTACACGCTGGATCTTAATGGAGAAATAGCCACGCATTTTAATCTAAGTTGGGAAGGATGAGCTATCTCGCTTAATTAGCATTAGAAAGTATTTGTGCGTATCTGGGTCAGCCTCTGCTTCCTACAAGTCGTGCATATTATAGTGTAGAAGTATTTTTTTCGCATTCTTGTTATGTCAACTTGTACTGCTGATCTCGATGCTATGTTCTGTGGAATCCTTTTGTATTAAATGTACATATTTTGGACCTGTTTGTTGTGTATATCCTGTGGACTCGTACGAATCGTATGTCCTCTGGACCTCTGGTCTTGCGTGCCCTGTGGACTCTTTTGTATGTTCTGTGGACTCGCTAAGCTTGTATGGTGTGTCCTGTGTACTCCTCCGTAGAGAACGAGTGTGTCCTGTGGACTTCTTTCCCTGATTCACACAGACAACCTTGTCGGGTTTCACGCAAGTAAGCAATCTCTGATCTCCTATGTAACTGTGCAAGATTATTTTATAGCGAGACAGAATCAGTGCGGCACTAATCATGTTCTTAATGTCACAAGATTTTATTAATGCATAGTTTCCAATTATCAAAACTTATTGTTACTGCTACGTCTCTGCACAGCAGTAAGATTTTACAGAATGAACATTTCTGCATCGACGTCTCCGACCATGCGCTCTATTATATATGTGTAAAAATGGTACTTCGTTAGTCAACGTAATTGTTACCTGGGCAGACGATCCAAGTAACCAGAAATTCGAAGATCTAACGAAGTTGTTTTCGTAGGTACACTTGGTGTGGTAAAAGAAATACTTTCGAAAAACTGGCTTTTACTATTTTTTTATCTCTTCCTCGAACACCGAATTCATCGCTGTAACGTGTTCGCACTCCTTTCCATTCTCCCAGAATTAATTCACTCCTGTTTATGATTTATATTTTACTCTTGTGAGGCATCTTGCGCTGTATCTTTATAGCTCATATACCGTCACTCACCTGCCAAGTTCGGCACAGACGTGCCAAGTATAACGACAATTCCGCGAGAGAAAATTCCTGCTGTTATCAAGAGGCCCGTTTATCTTTTCCGTTATCAGAGCAGCACCGACAGAACCGGAAATAATTCCGTTTGGTACTTCTTGAGAAATTGCTAACCTTCTCGTCGAGGAAAATCAACGGCGGAAATAAACCACTGTCTGGCAAACTCAATTTGAGGAAGGAACACTCGTGGTTGCTCCTCTGATTCTTCCAGATTCTCTGCTGACTTTACAGAGGGGAAGTGGCGAGGCTTACGCGCCTTACAGATGCTACAAAAATAACAACTTCTTCCAGTCGATAGAATATTGTTTGTAAGCCGTCTTGAGCTTCTTCGATAGCATTTTTCTGTCTGTGTACTTTAAAAAGGTGTATATTGAGTGGAAGAAGTCAATTCTCTCCGGAATATTTTTAGAGTGGCAGCCTTCCAGTGTAGTTCGTTGACGTTATCATCAAGGTTTTTCAATGTGCATAGTACTTCAAAACGTATGTACTGATTGAAAAAAAAAAACATTTTTCATTATTGTCTCAACGCCATTGTCTCAACGCCCAGTATGAAAATTATATAAAAATTTCACTGGTGTTTATTTTTTTTTTGTCACTTTCCCTAACCATTTCCAGAAGAATTAGGTTCGTTATATAAATTGTCCTTTTATGAAGCCTGGAGTGTGGTCTTCGCCCTCTATATGTAGCAAGCTTCTTCGTCAAGTGACTTTACATTGTTGTACAATTTAAGCAAGTTTATAATTTCTCCAAACCAGCATATCTTTGCCAGTCTGAAATATTATTAACTGTCCGATATCATAAGTGAAGTTCAACAATATTTTCAGTATCATTTGCTTAAAAAATAAATGGTGTCGCTCTGTGGCTCAAAGTGATTTATTGTTAGTTGTTGCTGTTTTCTACTGTTGTGGGTAAGTTCTTTATCGGTCACATTTTTCTAGTTATGTGGAATCAAACTGATCATATCGCTATCTCTAAAAATATACATACCTCCCTCGCTCTGAAACCACGGTTGAGAATTTGTGTAATCTTATTTGCTGTTTAAACTAATATGATTATTAATTATTCGGGTTGCTATTTGTAAACTCCTTCATCGTCCATGTTTTGTAGCTGTGGACTCGACATTCTCTTGCCGTAATTTCTTTCGTATTTTAGGTCTGGCACTGCTTAAAGTCTACCCCAAAAATTCGCCAGTGTTGCAAACAGATAGCGCCGATGGCACTTATTTCTCTTTCAACACTGCGTATTGTAAAGTAGACTCTGTTTCTCTTTAATTGATTAGCTTGTGTTGCGTTATTTTGCAAAGATTTTTATCACGACTAATACTGCAAGTGGCATTTCAGTAGAGCAGGTAGAATATTAAGTAAAGGGCCGTAGCGGCTCGGATTGGATGAAGCATCCATTCTCAGCCCAGGCCCCGTAAAGGCGAGCGAGACAGTAAAAAATTGGGCCGTCTTTATCGGGGCCGCAATGGATGCGGTCAGTTAACTTTTGAAAAGAGCGATGCTTGTGCTTTTTCTGATACTCTTTTTTTTCGGTCCTGTGAGATAATTGTTTATTTCTGAAGTTGGGAGGAAAATAGGGAACGTTGATAATTTAATTTTATAGAGGAACTGGAGGATCAGCCACGGGATGATGCAGCCTTTTGTGGCGAAGCAGGCAATGTCTCCACTGGCTGTCTTGACCACACGAGTTCCTATAGAGTGCAGGCCTGTGTCTTTACGTCACCAAGTTGGTCCGATCGGTACAGTAAGTAGACGAATTATGACATGCAACCTAATATTTTTAACACCTTCGCTGCATATTTCGGCCTTATCTGCAGAGAAAAATCCAAATATCCTAATGTATAACCTTTACACAGTTGAAATAAAGTTCTATGCAGAAGGTGCCAAAAATATCAGGCACCGTTTATTAATTTTTCCAGGCACTCTGAGTGATCGGACCATTTTAGAGACACAGACCGGGCCTTGTACTTCCAGAGGCTTTGGCCAAGAGCCTCTCAGACGCGGGGGGTGAGAAGTCACGCTATGCTACATGTAACTACAGTGTAACAGCGGGCTGTTGAGTAGCAATTTTCTTCCAATATATTTTTATTGCTGACACTTTTATATATATATATACTGTATACTCATAGCACAACGCAGAACTATATTAGGATAGTACAGAAAGCTCTGTTCATATAGCGTATAAATAACGCAAAAAGTGAAATTAACCGTGTGATTATCACAAATATTAGCACGTTAATATTTTTTTTTAGAATTTGTACAAACTTTCTATACTCCTTGTCGCATTCGTAACTGTTGTTAGATTTTCTCAATTGCGACAGTGTGATGTGCATATTTGTCGGACTAACTAATAACCAAAGGTAACGCGTGGATTAAGACTTCTGGGAAAAGTGTTAGTAACAACAGTTACTGTTTTTCTCCCAACAAAGGTAATGAGTATGCATGCCTCTAACGCATACCTACATTCCACTACAGCACTTTTGGTAAGTTTTCATCCCTCGCGAAACATTGCCAATCCGTCTTACTTATGCCGCCTCGGAGACAACCATTTGTCCTAAGAAAGCTTGTCACTTTATGGGCCTTTCTGTGGCCTTCCCAATGAGTTGAGTGAAGGTTCGTTTGGGACACTAACTTCTGTCGTTTGTTGGGCAAAACTGAGCAAACTTGCGGGGCTTCTGAGAGATTGCGGCTCTCGCTACGTGGGGGCACAGGCTGCATCGTTCTTTGTGGCACCGATTCGGGGATTAGTTGAATTCTTAAACGAAACCTGCGCGCTTCTTCTGCAGTGAGAGGAATGGGTTCATTCTGCCGGGGATGAAATTGCGGTTATGTTTCGTGAGGGAGATAGCTTCATTCTGCCGGGTACTTGTTGAATTCTAGGGTAAAATATATGCAGTTCTGCTTCGTTAGGGAACTAACTGGCTCCATTTCGTCGGTGCCTAGTTTAGTTGTAGAATATGAATAATGAAAATGCAGTTCTAGTTGGTGAGAGGGATGACTTCGTTTTGCCATGCGGTTGTTGAGTTTTAAGGTAAATAATCATAGCTCAGTTTTATGTCATGAATGAATTTTTTTTTTGTTATGCACTTGTAGAATTTGGGTGAAGGTATTGTATTTCTGGATTTAAAAAATAAAAGCGATAAATAATAGTTCTTCTTTTAATCGCGACAATTAATCTTTAGTAGTCTGTGAAGAATTTGCTGCATAATCATCGCATATACAGATAGGTAGTTCTATGATGTATATCTTCAGAGAGTTCAAAATTTATTGTCAAAATTTTTTTGGCTCACATTTATTAAATGAATTGAAGTATAGAAATCTAACTGGAATAAACATTTCGCTTAGCTATTATTTTTTCCGGATAGCTAAAAATTATTCAATATGCCTTCAATCGGCATTGATGACCTACTGCAAGCGCTTGGAAAACGCTCTGCATGAGTCACGAATGATCGCTTGGGGAAGTTTTGCCCATTCCTCCAAGAGTTTTGCCTTCAGACGATCCACATTTTAGTGATCGGAAGCACAGACCTTGCTCTCCAATATGGACCAAACGCTGGAACCGAAGGGATTAAGGTTCGGAGAGAAAGGAATATTAATAAAAGTATGAATACATAAGTAAAAAGGTAACACTACTTGCTGAACACCCTGTATTTACCTCCACCAAGGTTATACTTAATTTTTGCGAGTTTTTTTTTTTTTTCTTGCCAGTCTGTTTATTTTGTTCGTCTGACACCACTATGACTCAAAAAGTCATAACTGGATCTTCATAAAAATGCAGAAGCTGCTGAAAATGTTGAAACACACACATAGCCAAATTTTGGTGATGGTCGGTTGGTCTGTTTGTGTCTATAATTTATGTTCGTCAAAATTTTTGTTGGAATATAACTCGAAAAGCTATGGACGGATCTTCAAGAAAAACACACAAGGTTTTATTACTGTCAGGAGGCACAAATGATCCGAAACTGGTAGTCGTAAAAAGTAAAACCTAATATGTGTTGTTAATCGCAAGCCAATTCGGCCACCGCAACCTGGGAAACGATAACCGTAACCAGAAAAGCGTTCGTGAGCGCGCCATCTGCCGACGAGCGGTGCAAGCTCAGCAATAATAAAATTCCGCTTTAACCGTTATTGCGCCGACGGATGTTTAAAGTAAGTAATCGTGTTCACTTATTTTAGGCTCTTTAGTTTACTTGTAATTAATTTGAATGATTTATTTGTTCCCAGTAATGGAAATAGATGTTTTCTGAGTGGCTGCCTACTTCACCGCAACTCGTGTCCCAATCGCCGTTACCGGGTTATGATTGGGGTTATGATTGCGATACGATTTTCGAGTAGCAAGGTCACCGGTGTAGCACCGGTAACCTAGAAATGGCGATTACAGCGCATCTCCAGTTTCAGGACCAACTAATAACCTACATATCCTATTTCATTCAGGGTATCTTTTCGCACTTGTTCAACTATTTTATACGACCTTTACTGAATATTGCACTGTTCTCTGAAGCCCTCCCGATTTCTTTCTGTATGAAATTGTAAAGAATGAGTCAGATATAACGAAACTAGTATTATTTTTACCCTGTCCTCGCCATGGTATATGTCGTTATTTTTATGAACCGTTTTGTGGCGGACTAGAGAGAACTCTCTGTACTTGCTAGTCCGCCTTTACATTACGATTGGTTGAATGTATTTGTCTGAGGAAACAACGCATTGATAGCATGA
Organism: Parhyale hawaiensis; assembly: GCA_001587735.2. Classification (NCBI taxonomy): domain Eukaryota; kingdom Metazoa; phylum Arthropoda; class Malacostraca; order Amphipoda; family Hyalidae; genus Parhyale; species Parhyale hawaiensis. Next base: position 556,061 of record LQNS02278179.1, on the reverse strand, counting down.
GTTTTACTTGCTGAGCTGAGTAAGGGAGACCAAGGTTGTAGTCACTTGTCTAGCTTGACGGCAGGCCTCGATTTGAATACGTAATTCATATAACACTTGACTCCCTGTTTAAAAAATGAATACCAGTCTGTGCCGGAAGTAATGATACTCTCTTGTTTTCAGCCTTTCACTGGCTGTACTGTCCAAGAAATATGACTAAAAAAGATGCGTAAGTGTACCATCCAACACTTATATTCGATACTGGTGTATTTGGTTGTAAAAGCTAACCAGGAAGAATTTATATGTTAACGCTTCATTTTCCGTGATTGTGATTTTAGTAAAGATGAGACACTGCTACTTCCTGCTTGGTGTTCGAATTGATATACTCTAATGATATATGGTATGACGATATGACTAGAACAAGTAATTCCTTCAGCTCAAGCGAGCAGAAAGTATCTTCCCATGTCCCTATTAAAAAGAATAAGTCTTTACTCTTCAAGTTTTCATAATATGAATGAATAGTTCATCCTTTTCAATATTTTCCACCACCAGGGTATAATTTTCTATAGCACCACCACCTGGTATTGGAAGTTTGTCCAGGTATCGAATAGAAATATCCAATATTCTTTTGTCCATTGCTTATTTTGGAATACGCAAGAAAATAAGAACTCAATGCCGCCTTTGGGCTGCCCCGTAGGAACTAAGGGAAGCTTCCTTCAAAACATCGGAAAAGTTGGTAGAAGTTCCGCCCTGTGTGTTGGGGGCCTTTGTTTGTGCATGCATTAGGCAGGTAGCGGCCCATTGTAGCCCTGCTTTTATTCATCAGAACTGTCTCAATTCAAAGACAGGCAGCTTCCTTTGAAGGAAAGACGGTGTCATCGATCTGTCCTCGCTGTGCTGAGTAGGGAATGCCACGTCGCTTGTGAAATTCTGGAGTCCATGCTGATGCTTTCACTGAAATTCTACTTCTGAATCTCTGAGTAGCTGCTGATGCATTCACTGAAATTCTGAGCAGATGCTGGTGCTTTCTCTGAAAATCTGTGCTTTGTGAAATATTATTGAAATTCTGCCCCTTTAATTCTGTTCCAGTTTTTGCATTCTCTCAACTTCTGCTTAATAAAGTTTCCACTGAAATTCTGTGTTTATATAGATACGTTTACAGATCAATGGTAGACTGGTTCTTTAACTTTACGGTTTGTACTTAAGCTGCGTCTTTCACGCAAATTATGAAGTGACCAATAGTTTGGTGTCAACTAATTGTTCCTTTCACCCTGGGTGCCTGTATTTACTAGGTTTTGAATATTACATTTTATTTGTACAATTTGGGTGATACAAAAAGCTTGAGAGCATAGAAGTAAAAACTATCTCAAAATAAGTACATACGAGGCGACTACACGCCTGGCACTCTCAAATATGAACAATTCAGTTTACTAACAATCCATCATCAATGTTCAGTAAAATTTGGTACAACAAAGTCTTTACTTAACCGTAATGATGAATAGTTAATACTACTCTTTATTCTGGAAATTACTCTATATCCTTATGCCAACAACCTAGTTCTAGTGTAGAAATCGTCGCTTTATATGGACTCAAATAACAATCTGTCTCGGTTAGTAATTTTCATCTTTATCCTCAATTACTTTTCATATTGAAAGTTTATCTTTTCACCGAAAATATTTGAAAGTATACCTGAAATTTTATTCCTCACTCTCATCTTTCAGTAAATTTAGCTCGCCGGCGATGCTCTGTCTTTGAAAATTTAGGGATCGCTTTAGAAATTCATAGATTTTTGATGAAGTCATTGGAGCCAAGAGCTTTAACGGGAATAAATCCCTAAGGTGCAGAAAACCGAAAATGCCAGAGTTGACAATTTTGACTTCACGTTCCTTTCGGAAACTCGAAGGCATTTATTCGATGTGCCAAAAACGGATAACATTGCATATTTTTCTAAAAGTTCCCATTGGGATGTAAGAATATCGCAGACTCATAAACCAGGTTGAATGCAACGTTTCTCCGTTCCCTGCGAATTGAGAACATCATCTCATCCTCAATACTCTTACAGCGTATTGTATCATCATCAAATGAAACGAGAGTAATACGTAATTACATGCACTATCAATATCATCCTTACTAGTTTCAAATCGTTCTGTCTAAATCGTAATCAGATCAAAATATCTTTTATAGAGCTGGGTATTTGCGGCCACTATAGCGGGCCAAACACGGGTAAGAGCAATAAAGGTCCACAGACTCTGGTCGTTTTTCCTTTATTTTATATTTCATTTTATTTTTTGTTGTACCTTAAGTGGCGGCAGGTCGCCGCTAGTACAAACTCCTACCGTTTGCTAATATTAAAATATTAAGGACGGCATTCTGAACAACTCTCACACCAGAATCGCCCAAATCATATCCTGTCTTTTATCTCTGGTCTAAATTTATCTATAGCTTAAATGAATCTGTGATGGGGATATATTATCTTCATCAACTCGCTTTTTCTTTTGTTGCGTATGTTCCAAGCCAACTTCCTTCATTTTCTATATAATACAGAACTATTTATATGCATATTATGGTGGGTATTATCTTAATTATTTTGTTGTTTCCAAGCAATCATTACCATCTGTTCTTTTCCTCCATTTCAAGCGCATCGGACCGTCTACTGCACAATATTAACACTTTTTTTGTTATCTTTTACGGTCTGTTATAGCTCTCTTCTCATGTGCTCCCTGTTATCCTCACCAGCTCTCCACCAAAGACCCCTTACCTCGCGTGCTCTGGAATGTCACTCCATTACTAGAGCAGAAAATTACCGCCAAGGAAGAGAACAATTCTGACAAAGTCGATGTGTACCAAACAATTCGACCACAAGAGCAGCATCGCCAGTCTTTCCTATTGTTTAAAGGAGAAAAATGGTCGCAGGTCAACCATGCTTTCGAATTCTTGAGGTTTCAGCTGAATTCTCCAGCATCAGCTGCATGCTTCGGATTTCAACCTTGATACTCTTAGAAATATTTTTTTTGTGCATTGTATCTCTTACTTGGGAAAATGGCTTTCATCCTCCCACCCCAGCGATTAATACTAAACCGCCGCAACACTACATGTCTTTGAAAACGACTTGTCAATTACACCAGTATATTCGCAGGGTATACTGGCGCCCACAGGTCGTAAAATTAGAACCAACGTTGTAAACGCATCGGGACCTCCTGTGCCGTGATTCACCAAGTCTGGCCGGACACACAGGCAGACATGGTGAAAACTGTTCATCCTTGCTCATGCTCCGCGCGTTGTAGACAAGCTCTCTGTGGCGCAATATGTCCGAGCTAGCAAGACTGAGGTCGGGTTGTACAGTATGGTACATGAATAAGTGGACTGATACACTGGTGTTTACAAGTTATTGTTGTTAATTCCTATTAGAAAAAGTTCCATGAGTGCGCTATATTATTTTGTCTGTTATGGCAAAAGTTGATCGGAATGTTGTGGCTATTTTGAAAGTGCGGATTACATCCTCTACTTATATATGTAAATTGGCAATAATTTTAGTTCAATTCATATCATCGCAGACATATCAATTAATTACTACACAGCACCATCATGAGAATTTATTCACGGGCGTCGAATAATACCGAATAATCGCCGAAAAATTCTGAGTGAGCCTTATCGAACAAGATGACCATTTTATGACGCTTATATTAAATTAACCATATTTTTATTAAAGTAGACTAAGCAGCGGAGAGATCAACTGTATAGCGTATTCCCAGAAGGGAATGTGAAACCAACAGGTTACGGTCTCGTCTGTACCGCTGTCATCACGCGCCGAACGTTTAAAATCAGCACACTTTATTAGAAGTTGTTCCTACACGTTGTTTACCTGTTGTTATGCAGATCGTCATATTCCTACATCTTGTTAGTCTTCGTTGGTATACTGTTGTTATAAAGATAGTCATATTGCTACACGTGTACAGAACAAGGTAACCGTTTCGCAATAAGTCCAGAATTCCAATCAGGCCAGGGGGCCACGTATCAGTGCAGCAATACAATAGAACAGTAACACTTGTAGTGTGACACACAATCTCTTCATCTGCTATACATCAGAAGTAACTGACGTGACTCTATGTCACTGGTGTGAACTGGTTTGACCGGTGATTCTTTGTTGCATTCATGTTTTGGCAGACTTTCAATTCCACTCATGATGAGAATAATAATTTTTACCGCGAATACAATCACTATTAGCGCAATATATTCAAATTGTGGCCACTCTGACTTAGTTTATACATTATTATGTTAAGTTTTCCGTCTCATAAGGTAACATTTAACAAATATCGTAAGAATACTAACGTTATCCTTTGATTATCGTTTTTCTTTATCGCTTCACACTCATTGTATTTTTTTTACAATTGAGTGGCGTCTTTGAGTGGTGCTGCGGTAACGCTGCAAATTTCACTGAAGAAATTAATGAGACTCTCATGCAGGCTACCGCAGCAATCCCTGTGTAGTGTATGACCTCCCTTAACGTATATGTTTGGGTGGTTTAGGTTGAGTTCGGTTGGATTAAACTTGATCCTATTAGTTAGAAAATACTAAGCTAGGTTCGGTTCAGCTAGAAAAAGTGTCTAGCCTAACCTATGCAGGGACTACTCTAGACTTTACTAGGAATAACGTGATGCAAGGAGGTCCAGCTCGCATGTCGTTCATGCCACCGTATCTATGCTGCTGAGTCTTAATATATTTCAGGACGACGACGACGAGCTGCCCATCCTCACTAATTCCAGTTGATCGTGCGGCTGCATATGTGGCCTCGGCATAGAGGCTCATATGTTGTACCTGAATCCCAAATATGTCGTACGAGGGCGTTTGAAAAGCTTAAGCATCGTTGTATTTGAAGCGTTGATGCGTGATCCAACCTATGATCTTATTTCAAATACAACCTTCTGTAAGTATTCTTACCAAATTTTGAGATTCTAAAAAAAGCTGAAAATAAAGTCGAAAAATAGATCACCCAAAATCCCTTATCCCTTTTAGTTTTTCTCATGCTGAAAACTTTTCATTCACCCC
>LQNS02278179.1:533712-550926 GCA_001587735.2 Parhyale hawaiensis | reverse complement strand
CCTCCCCCTCCGCATACTGCACGGCACCACCGCCTATTTGTAACGATGCCTCCAGTTCTGAATTTACTTTTCTCCTGGAAGAAACAGCACAGAAAATCAACACTAAAAGGGCGTCTACTTTATGAATTTTTATGCATTCTTGTTGATTCCCCTGCATGGCTTAGTGTACTTTTTGTGTCAAAAATTAGGGTATAAGGTCTACTCATTCGAATACTCTTTTCTTTTTTTTCAGGTGAGTACCTACCGAATGCAGCGTAAAAGCAGAAGATTTCGCGGCGACGTATGTAAGTACTGTCATTTATAATTGCCTTATTTTAGTAGGCGTTCTTCATCTTCGGACGAGATCAAACTGATGTTACGTACACCACCCACCGCTTAAAAAGTTGAGTTAACTGCACTCGGTAATCGTTGGAAGGTTCAGGCACCAGTTATCTCCACAGTGCTCGTAACTGCTTACAGCAGGTTTATCTTGTACTTTCTGTAAGTAATGAGGCTCCCTGCAAAGTTCTAACTGTACAGCTTTACTGTTTGAAATATTTGGCATACGAGATGCATTTTTTGAAATTGTTCTATAAAAGAACTCATCCCGTCTCATTGTTATTATTGGAATGGAGTAAAATTATATTTTGTTTTTCTTTGACGTTACTCATCATCTATGAATATTTTTGTTATTTGTATGCAATGACCAGTCCGGACTCTTGAGAGGTCAATGCAATAGCGGTGCAATATGATGGCGATATCGATTTTATTTGAAAGTTTTCCCAGTAAAGCAAAACTTTCTTTTTCGCTCAGTAATTTTAATATTAGTAGCAGATACCGGAAAATCTTGCGTGGGTCACGTCCGTACAAGGGAACAAACTATTATTATTACTCTGATACTTTTTTCGTGGAGGTTGGGATATACTGCGAGCTGTGAGTTTCCGCGAGGACTGTAGATTTAGGTAGCAATGGATTTGTCGCCACGCACTAGTGGTGCACGTCTACGTTACGGGTGTATATATGGTACACGCCTGGCGTGTACGGAGAGCGCACCAGCGGTCTGTGTGGTCATAGAGCTGCTCTTGTATCTAAAATACGCCTCTGCTCTCCGGAAGCTCTCGCTGATGAATGGTTCTGTGTTAGAGGGAGCAGTGCTGCTAGCGCAGCCTCTGCTTAGTGACAATGTCTTTGGCACTCTTGCCCGTGATAATATCTAAGATTTTTGTTATGTCATCGACATCTCCTGTACAGTCACTGTCTTTGGCATTTCTTGAAAAATAACACTGCTTTTGGCTCATCTAGCAATATCACACATATAGCCGCTGTAATTCTTGTAAAATGGCACTATCTTTGTCATTTAGTGCAGAATTCAGATACCTTTGTCCCTTTTCGTGTCTTCAACATGTTTCGCAAAGAAGCATTATCGTTAGTATTTCAATTATAGTGGCAATATCCACATCTATTGCACTTCTTATAGCTTTGGCACTTTTTCCTGAGCCATAATATCTACGACACATTTTATATCTTCGACGCATCTTGCACAGTGACTATCTTCAACAAAGAGCAAGATATTATCTGTGGCACTTGTTATAAAAAACTCGTTGACACTTCTTAAAAATTCACACTCGCTGTTATTCTTAGCGTACAGTGGCAATGTCTGTGGAACTTCTGGCCCACGTTTATACTCTGACACAATCGTTGGCGCTTCTTGTACAAACATTATTTGTAGCATTTCTCGCCTAGCAACATAACTTTTGGCACTTTTTTACTATTAAGCTGACTTAGCACTTCCTGAGTACTTAGTGACAGTATCTTGGATACCAACTGCACTGTAACGTCGCTGACGTCATCAGCTGAAAAATATGTATATTTTTTTGCCAATGAGTCAAAATAATTGTATGATGCGGCTCCGAAGGTTAATCTGTTTGAAATATGGGCGCTGCGTGTGTGAGTGTGTTTGTCCGTCCAATCGATTTATTTTGCCGCCAAAGTTGACCCGTTCAGAATGTTTAGAGATATATGCGATTTATAATGTAGATAGGACTCACTGGATATATCCACGTGGGCGCTTCGTGTGGGTGTGTTTGTCAGTCCAATCGTATCATATTTTGGAAGCAGTAACCTTGGAAAACTTCTGTAAGATAATCATCTTCTCCTGTAGGAAATGCATCAAGTGTAGAATTTTAAATGTTTAGTAAATTAACCCCTATGGTATAAAAAGTATTACATATTTTATGCGGGACATTGCACTAAGCTAATAACTCATATACTATGTCTAAGAGCACGGCAATATATCCTTGCAATCTGATCAACTACTGCTGCATCATCAGCAATGCATCGTGCCTGCAGGGTGATGGACTACTCCCGCATCAAAAACAGTTCAGTATCCTTGCAATCAAAGCTACTGCATTAAATGCGAGGCCGAAATTCAATGAGTCCTGTACTATGGACAACCAAGAGCAAGGCGGAGTTTTAGCAACTTAATCGACCACATCCATGGCAAATCTCATGAACACACGCGCATGATGTTGACTCACATTTATGCGAGGCTCTTCATCATATCTAAGACAACATACATACTGGCCTTAGCCAACGACGACCTTGTCTTGTATTTACGAACTACCAATTATCAAACACGTGTTGCTGCTCGTTCATGATGTCCCTTACATTAAGAAGAAGGGAGGAAAGAAACATCAAGTAGGTATATGTGCTCAAGAGTGAAGGTTATCTGCTCGTAATGCTATTACTATTTATGCTTCAATTTTACCATCGCTTCCTAAAGTTTTTGCACTCACGACTTATTACCCAAAGCTTGAACTGAAGCTCACGTGACTTCTGAGCTGCAGTAACTTGATGCCTGTAAGTTCCCTATGAAGAAGAGAGAAAGAAATACACATTAAAACTCTGATCCAAGAATTAAAAACACTTCTATCAAAGATACATTTAGCTCTCATCGATGTTCATTGCATAACGTATACTTTACTCTCCCTATGGTAGCCTCAACCTCTCTATAGTACGGAAAATCAAGTCTCTGCCAAATAGAGAAATTCTTACTATAACTTGGCCTGCTCAGTCAGCAATTCTGGCATTCAGACACGCTACTGCGGGGGTACTGAACCCTAACCAGAAAATGGGATGTTTGGGAGTCTTAGTTGTCTTGTCAGCTTTCCGTTGCTCACGCCATGGCTCTGACAACATTTGATCTACTGCAGCCGTGCTCTCCTCTGAAACCAGCGAGCATCTATCTGCAGCGCGAACCCGTGCCTGTGGATTGCCCACTTTGGGGGTGAGGTCGTTACCTATACCTTCACCTACGGGGAGAAATACATGATTTTGATTTGATTTGGTCATTTCTACAACCTTGTTGCTCAGGAAATTTTGATCGTACTAAGTTATACCTAATCAAGGGCGGTGATGAGCGCGCTAATGACATTAAATGTATTTAAGTACTGAGGCGCGTAGTAACCGCTAGTTCAGGGTTGCGTGTGGTCCACTGGTGACCCAGTCGCTCGCAAAAACTGCTGCAGTTACAACCCAAACGGTGGTAACGACGACTGCAACGAGGGTTACGGTTACCCAGGAAACCGCTCAGAAACAATCACTGCTGCACACTGCAAATATAAGGAACAATAAAATTATACAATTGAGCTACAAATAACCGCAGCAGATTGAAGCCAATGAAGGAGTAAACTTATTTCAAGCTCCGTAAACGAAGTTATGATCAACTTAGAACTTAGTCACTGTTGAGCTTACAACGCTCATCATGGAACCGCGTTGTGGATAATGTTTCCATTTTACAAGTTACGTCACCCGACTGGGTTGTGGTTACAACTCGCCTCAGCCCATTTAACAGTAGAATCCAGCTGACTTCAAACTCGTGACGGAACTGGGGTCTAAATTAATTCTCTTTGTCCTCGTGGTAAGTAAAATCATTTACGCGGTTTATCTAATTCTCCGTATCCCAGGTAAGAAAAGGCGTAGGTGAGCTTTCACTTATATAAATTGGCCAGAGCGTAAGTTTCTGTTGCTCTCTGGAAATCTGGAAATGCGCCTGTTGGTCAGTCTACCAGTAGATGAGAGTAGCTTCGGTAGATGGCAGCAGAAGGACTAAGCTATCTACTCTAACATGATCAGCTCGAGATCTGAAGTGGTCTTTCGGAAGTTGTTATTGGGGACGCAGTTTGCTGCGCTGTTTCATGAAAAAAATCAATCAAGATCTCCCAAGACGATCTTATTGGCCTACTTAAACAAGTAAACGCTACATAACCGGAATATACAGTTAGAAACCCACAAAATATTGTGAAAAACTTTTTATATTATACTTTTCAGAAAAAAATACATTGGTCCTCACTGTCGTTATCAGCTGCAGTCTGGCTCTTCTGTTATCACTACTCCCTTTTAATTAACTGTAATTATTCCTACAAATTTCTCCAAGTTGATCATTCTTATAGCTCAAGAGGGGATGTTCGTAGCTAAAATTACAGAGAGTGTTGCACAGTACGTGTATCTCAAACGTTTATTGTCATATTCTGTGCAGTAACCGGATTCATATACCGATCCGTGCTTAACGGTTATTTAATGTACATTTCCAATGAAAAAAATTGGACTCATTATAGAGGATGGTATCGATAGTATCGAGAGCAAAAAGAGGTTGCTGCAGTAACGCAATACCTGTGCCTAAACCGCCTCTGTGACGCCTTTATATTGTACCTTAAAAATCATCTACAAATATAACTTATATACTTTTATAGCAAGACTCTTGATAATAATGGATGTTAAGACATACTTGGATAGAACGATAATTTAATTTGATTACAAAATATTGATGGCAGTAAAGAGAGGCAGTGAAAAGAAAGAGGATCAGGTTACCAACATATCTCTCTGGAAGTATAATTCACAGAACATTTTTTTATACATTCAGGGTGGTGCGTAAATTGGGTGCTATCTCCCAAATCTGTTAAGATATGTTTATTCATGGCATCGTATTCAAATCAGTGGCAAACATTGTAGATGTTATTACTTTAAAGAAATACCCTTGTTGAAAATTAGCGACAGATTGGAAGAGGACAACGTATTGGAAAAAAAGCCGTTATTGAATTTTTTCCCCAGAGTATAACGCATCACTTGTATTTACTGTATTTCGATAATGCATTCTATGTTTGAAAAGTCATAACATGACAGTTCGTGAAACGAATATGATTTACGAATTTCTCGCTCAATTTTTTGAAAAGGATACCTGGCCATAAGGTTAGGTTAGTTAGGCTCGCCCATCCTATGTTATGGGGCGCGGCGACCCCAGGGGGCTCGTCTAGGTTACCTTAGTCATTAACTAGGCCTTCGGGACATCTGCCTTCAGTGTCCACTTTGCTTCCTTCCATTGTCATTCTCCTACTTGCTCATGCTTTATTCTGATCTGCTTCTTCTTTCACAACTTGCTATTCCGTTGGGCGTTGACTCGTGTTACTCTTGACATTCTTTATGTCCCTTCTTTCTTCCTCTTTCTGGATGACAGTGTACTCTGTGGGTAGGAAGACTTAAACTAGGAACATAATAATAATAATAATAATAATAATACTGAAAAGGGTACCCTATATTTTCAGTCACTTGGTTTATAGTCAATTAATTATTCATAGCTTTTCATGACTCAGTCAGTGCTATTTTTCCTGTAATGCCGTGATAGAACACTTGAAAAAAAATGCCTGAGGGGCATTATGCAAAAATACTATGCCTCAGGTCTTGTACTCTATGTTGCCAACATGCCCATCTATTTATATAATGGGTGCATTTACTGTTTGCACTGTATGGAACACATGTATATAATTGCCTAGTCACGATGACTTTACAGTATGCTACATCAAGGTCGCTATTTTGATGATGGCCTGGGTCCACAGCACTGATATCCTCCCAATGCAAATCATCTTTGTTGACTCGTAATCAACTGCACTGACTAACGGCCCGGCCCGTCCTTGTCGCTCTTCGTTCTTTATAGAGAGTTGTGTTATCTCTTATGCAACAAGTGAAGAAATGGAGAACCTTTCCAGTCTCTGAGATGACATTGTGTTCATAACTAAATACTAGATCAGTGAGGGAGGTTAGTCTGCAGGTGGTGGATGAATTGTTAATGACTTATAAAGAGGCCGTTGCATTGGCTACGAAGTGGATATCAATAATGAAATAAATAAACTGTTGCATTTCTTGGATGAAGATGAGCCGTTTATTACTTAATATCGGACCAATTTATGAAGGTGCTTATTCTGTAGTTGATGAACGCATGCTAAATATTTTAGTAGTGCCACAGGGAAATTCAAAGATTATCTTACCTTTAATAAGCCTTCAGGACATCTGTTTTCATGTCCACTCTCCTGCTCTTCACCCGCATATTCCTACTGATGATATTTTGATCCGTTCTTCTTTTTCTTTCCCGACTTGCCGCTGTGCCCGAGCGTGTCGAGTTAGTAAGGGAACACCTCGTGAATGAGATGCACGTTTCTGTCAGCATACTTTTTGTCTCTTCGTTTACTTCTTTGAAGCGTCCATTGCTTTATTTTATAAAGAATTTACTACTCTATTTTACAGTTACCTAATTGATAATCTGGCATAATGTCATATATATTCAGCCCGTAAGACTGCCAGCTTTTTAGGAAATTGTCCTCATTGCCTCACAAAATAACGTGACAATCGGTCTGAAATTCTAACACTGACAAGATCAACTGCAGCTGCAGTCAGTGAGGTTTCAACGTCCGTTCTGCCTTAGGCAGAGATCCATCAGCAGTACGCAGACTAAAGTTCAGCTGAAGTTTAAGCTGAGCGCTGCTTGCTGATCCAACTTAATACGCTGACAGCGATGCCTGCCGTTCGGAGTACACAAGGTCATAGGAGAAACTGTTACCCATTTTCGGATTCACAGTGTATGAGCTAATTGATACCAAAGGGTAAGAATGAGTATCAGAAAACATTTTTCTTGAACAGGAAAGAAATCAAGCAATTTTTTGATACTCCACTGCGTTCTTTTAACAGAGCTATTGGGACGGAGAGTGCAAAACATGTAACTATGGCATGAGCGCAAATTCAGTCGTTGTTGTTAAGGAAAATCAACGTTGACCATTTACCGGGCGGGTGAAAACAGCTCAGGTAGGAATAGCATTGTAGAAGTAACCATATATGGTCACTTGCCAGCTAAAGGGTTAAGTACCTCAGCTAAAAATGTAGGACGTGTGCATGGAAGGTTAGTACAACTACTGTGGTTGCTACTGCAGAAGAAATTAATCCTGAGCTGAGAATACCGTAGTCGACCGGACAAAACGAGAAGCTGCTCTATGGCAAGTCTGTTCTGCACGTGCGTAATAAAAAGTTGCTGCTCTCTATTCAATATTTTACGATGTCATTCAACATTTGATAAAGTCTAACTTTGTTACGCGTAAGCCAAAGTCATCGTTCAAGGCTTATAAAAATATATAGCTTAATGACAGAGTCATATCGCACTAAAATTGAATGAAGTTTATCCAAGTATAGTGCACTATTTCACCCTTTATATCTCTTCTGTTAAATTTATTTAGGTCACTGACGTTAACGCTTTTATTTGCCGGTGGCCTGGACTTTTATACTGGCGATATTAAGGGTTGATCCCTGAGGTACGTTACTTATGTGTATGCAGTCCTACATACACTGCAAAAGAATTATATTCTCATTCTCTTAACGAAGTCCAACATAAGAGCTGGTCATTTTCTAAAATGCAAGTGTTTCAGAGTGTAAACATTTCATCATATGTGTTGAAATACAGTCTAATATATGGTACATACATGATGGTTGGTGCCACTAGAGTAACTCAAAAATGCAACTGGTCTCTGTTGCGTTCCCTTGCTCATGCCTACCCGTTTCCATTAGGTAAGAATTGCCATTTAGCTGCTCGATGACCCGTCGGAAACAGAAGAGTATAGCTCGCCCAGTTTATTGGTGCAAGCCGTTCTAGGTTTGTGAATGGACCCTTGTGTGTGCCAGACAGGCTCCGACTGTGATGTGAACGCGCGACTGATGTGCCACGCAACACTGTGCCGCACCGGTCTTCTCTCTCTCTACCAGCTTGTCGCCATTCAGGAGGGCACTACACGCAACCAGCTATCGCGTGTATGAATGAAACACGCCAGGCAGGCAAAAGCATGACTACGGTACCATGCTTGGCGAGAGGGTGTAGGCTGAGATATCGCGTGTGAATGAAATACGCCAGGCAAATGTTTGGGTTAGAGTAAACGCCCACTACTCGATTAGAAACTGATAGACATTTTTTTGGCTGCCGATATGTGTAGATAGTGAACGGTGTCCGATATAGTGTCGGATAAATGCATGAAAATTTTCGATTGGGTAGTGACTAAGTGACTGAATTTCCCATCCTCACTTGCGAGCTAGATGCGCAATTACGAGCAAGAACATTTATCCCACTCGGGGAATCGTAAGTGGTTGGCGGATACTATCGGATTCCACCTTCTATTGCTGTCGTATAGTTGCCCAAAAATTTCTGACTGGGTAAGTAGTTTCCTCTAAAAGGGATAAACACATCTGAAGTGTGCTGCTCTAATTGTTGTACTAACACTCGTACGACAGTTCTGTAGTTGGCTCGATCCAGGCAATTGGTAGCAGTAGAGATACGAAATACAGATTCTTCCGTCATCCAATGAGCTTCGCCCTATGAAGATAAGATATCTTTGGGATCCAATAAGGCACAGTAAAAGTGTGGGGATAAATATTAGACACAGCACGATAACATGTAAGTATGTATGAATGAATGAAAAATAGCAGGCAAGTGCATGCATGGCTGCAACCTTTGGAAGGATTTGAAACTGCATACCTTCATCTTACCGCTCGTCCCGTCCGTGAGGACGACGCGTCAGAACCTATTCGACATTCGCAAGATTGCATTTTCTGCCGCCCCAGCAGCCATTTTGTGTCCGGGGCGGCAAAGGTGTCATCGACTGAAACATTTCTATCAAAATGGATTATTTTCACAGTAAGTTTAACTTGTTCGGAACTTTAGTCCTGAGTTCTGATTTGGCTACTTCGAACCGAGTCACAAGCGGCAAATCTTTGAGACAACAAACTTAATTTTGTATCTCTTGGTTTAGTTTGAGTTCGTCTCAGTGGTAATCGGTTTGCAGATATAGCCTAGTCTCAATAATCGAATGTTGCGTAAACAGCACTCATGATGAAGTACCGGACAAGTTCAAGCAAATCCCAGTAGCTCTGTCCCAGTAGATGTAAAGTGCGGCCTGGCGTTAGTAATATGAATTGGAAGACTAATATGCCCAGTGTAGTAAGACCTTAGGTTGATGTAAGGCATTACTGCACTTCTCTTATTAGGCAATCAATTATCTCCTAGGACTTAGATGATTGCCACCAGTCCGCTCCCCTTTGGCTTCAGTGCGTATCGTATTTAAATAATACATGGTACTTAAATAATCATTATGGCTTCCAATGTGAACTTTGAACAGTATTTTACAATCCAGATAAGCATTGCCACTCCTCATTTCATCCCTTGGCGTCGTCCAACATGTCAGTGAGATGATCCTTGTCGCTCTTCTTGTCTTCCCTAAATATCGTTTTTCATATCAGCGTGCTGATTTGATTGGTGCTGCTTCTCTTACCGTCCTTAAATATCATCTTACCCGTGGATCATTTAGATGATTGTAGCTGCTTACGTTACCGTCCTCCTCCGTTCCCAGCTATGTTCGGTAATCTTCTCGGAAGCGGGAGCCCGTTCCGCCATGTTGGTCCGGGCAGTGGCCGTCTCGAGGTATCATGTCCTCCCTGCCATCATATAAACTCCGCCGCAATCTGCTTGAGTGCTTTATGCCACACACCTCGTTGGTGTAATGCCATTGGCCCCGTGTCTTCCGGCAGCTATGTTCATAGAATCTATAGCTTGTCTTACGCCTCCCCGTAGGCTGTTTACGCGTTCCTCTACCCATGCTGAAGAACCGGTGCAATGTATGCCTAAAATTCGTACTTCATCTTGTGTATCCCATATTCCAGTTACTTGTTATGTTACCAATATTTTACGGTTGCATTATAATATTCCTGAACGTTGTCGCTTGTATGCTGCTTGTGTACAATGATGACGGTTGGTTAAAAGAGCAGGGGTATAGATTATAACAAAATCATCTATAGCTTTTCTACGAATATTCGTTCTCGGTTGATGCATTAAGCTACCAATATTTAAAGGTTGCAAAAGTATGTACTTAAGATGCTGTTTGCATGTAGCCTCGTGTTCTGTTCACGTATCTAGCTACGGATTTTGAAAATTGTAAGATTATACCTTCTATTAGTATAGGTAGCTTGTTTTACTGTATATGTACCCTTTGTATTGTTCACGTATTCTGCTGCGGTTACTCAGAAGCTGCATATATCCCTTAAAATTGATATTATGAATCCCCACTCGATATATTTGTGACGCTGTTGATTTCCTACCCAAAAAAATATCTGCCTTAAATTATTTAAAGCCATACCTTCCGCAGCCATTTGCACTACTCACTACTCATACCTTAGTTAGGCCGCCAAAACCGTATTCACTGATTCCTGTAATTCATCTCCTATAAATAGGTCAGGTGTCACGTTTCCCGTTGATCTGTTCACGTGTTGTCTATAAGCTGCCAATTCTGAAAAGTTACGCAAATATTTCGTAAATTCATTAGTTTCCGACTGGCATGTCCGCATCATTTACGCAAGCATACAAAATACTGCTGCCGGTACAAGAAGGCCGAGAGCTATTCTCTGAAATTTCATTTGTTCTTGCCAACGGGTATATAGTCTTCGCTCTATATGATGTCTTCATTGTTGGTATTTATACCACGGGACTAATGCCAGACTGATAGGTTTGTTCGTGAATAGCATCAGATTTAAAATATACTCTTATATTGACGTTTAACGACATCTGTTAGCCGATTTTATACTGGATCGTTAACCCTACGCGTCTCAGCTGTTGCATTGGAAATCAAGTTGCCTGGCACTGCAGCAGATGCATAAACGATTGAAAAATAATACTGACTCTATCTCTTAGACGCCTCGACTAATTCGGAATCAATTTTAAGAAGATCACTTCACTCGGTCTTCCAAGATGCACTATGCCTAGAGACAGACTCTGAATCAAGTCAGTGTAAGACGCTTTGCGATTCTGTGACTTCCAGCCTGTCGGCACTTGAGCGTTTCCTGCTCTGAAGTGATCATTTTGCACTTCACAGCCCTAAGCCTGTGAGCAGAATTGAGTTCCATACTCGCGATTCCATAGCAGCGCCTGGTCGGTGCGAGGGAGTCCATTGAGAACTCGAGATCAGCTTGCATCATTTCCATTAGCACTCGGAGGCTCTTAATTAAGAGCGTGGCCTCAGCCTCTCCTGTTACTAATAGCAAAGAACAGGCGTAGCCCCAACTACTTGACTTATTAGCACTTTCTAAAGGAGGGAATTTGTGACTGGCAGGCAGTACGAGCGCCGGCAATTGCCGCTCTTAAATGCGATCGCTGCGAGAGCATCTCTGAGGGAGAACGGCTCGTACTTCATAACGAATGAATAATAATAATCTTTTAATATCTCGCACACAGTGGATACATCAAAACAAGATTTTTCGTTTGCATTAATTCTAGTAGTTTCTAGATTTAGTAGTGCGAAGAACAGGAGATGTAATCTGTGCTAAGAACCAAGTTGAAAATCGATTGTGTTACTCATCCTCGCCGTTCGATGCCTGAGTGATTCATGCAGTGTAAATCCATTGAAACGCTATGCAAATCCCAGACTCGAACTCGTTACCCGCCGCACCCGATGGAGAGCCGTTGTCACTGAGCCATGAAAAACTATTAAACAGTTTTCTCAACTGAATGTCGTGCGCATGCTATGTGCCAGCATGAAAAAAAAGAGAGAATAGTACGCTAATATTTCATAAAGATGAAATTATGCATGGTATTATATCAGCGATACCCAAAGAGGGATCGAGGTACCGTCCGGCCGAGGGTTCTCAAGAGTGTAATTACGGAATTTAACGGAGGTGGAAGGGTTGTGACACTGAAAGCAATTATTCAAAATCAAAAAATGCCGAAAAGTTCCTGTATACTTTCTCAACATTATGTGGGGCAGGTGTGGCCGAGAACGGCTTATAGAAGTCCTGCATTAGACAAACTTGATAGCTACGGCAACACCGTGTTTGCTCACACAGCCTCCTCAACTTTTACGATGCACTATCTCATTCAGATTCTGCTACCTCACCACAAGGGTTCTTTTCATTCAAGTATTCAAGAAGAGAAGAATCCTCGTAGCAAGACACCCAGCCTAAGTAAGACAAGGTCGAATATTAGCTTCAAGCATTTCTAAACTGTAACTTTCTCCTAAATTTTATACAGCAAACTGTCGGTGGACATCAGTCCAGTGTACACTTGTTTGCAGCTCAGTTGCTGCAAGACTGCAGTTCCAAGTCTTTCAATTTCATGAAAATAACATTGCTTAGGCTTTCGTGTTATTTTTTGCAAAAATAGAAAAATTTCCGTAGAGCAGAACGCTTTTCACGCCTAGTTTTGTTATAGGTGATGAATGATTCCAGGTTTCGGTAACTCAGTACCCCATAATACAGTGACTTATTGTGTGAATTTATAATCAAAGCGTTGAAAAAAAAGAGGTAGACTGTGATCAGTTAAATCCAATACGCATAATTCTCCGTCAATTTTGTGAAAGACTATTTATCGGTAATTCATCCAAATACTTTCTGTAAGAAATTTTTTTATCTGTTTCGTTTCTCAAATATCGTGTACGTTTTCCGTTTATTTTCCGTTATTCATGCGTTCACGAAACCCGCTGTACCCGTTCGTTCACGCGTCATGCCTATGCTATTGCTTTAACTTATTATCTTCTCTTTGTGTCCATCTTATTTTTGCGGTACTTGCCCCATAACACATTTTTACCATTATGCTCACAGAACAGGCACGTTTTTCTTTTCGTCTTTTGTAAAACGCCAAGCGCTTGCCGCCGCGACCTTATTATATATTTTATAAAACGTGTTATTGCAACTTCTCATGGAAAATGCATGTTTACTGTTCGTTTTCTTTGATTCCGCATTCGGTGGCATCTTCCATTCATTTTATGCATTTCTTAAAATTCAAACACCTGCAAGCCCCTGTTCACAGTTTGCCCTCACACCATTCCCTTTGTTCGCATAAAATGCTCGTTTTCTGCTCGTTTTATCTAAATTCCAAAGTTCGGCGCAGCCTCTTTACCCATTCGCCTCTCGCTTTCGCTGTCGCCGAACTTCTCCCAAAGTTGCACATGGCCGCCAGAGTGGCATTCCCTGTCGCCGTAATGCTGTCGCTGGGTTCGAGCCTCTCGCCCATCGTCCCACTTTTGAGCCCCTTTGCCAAGCCAAAATGCCAGAATCTGAAAGGATTTCCCTTGTGGAACATTCGCTGACATGCGATTCAAGCCAAGGGGAAACGAACTAAGCATTTTATCCTCTCCGAAAACATTTCCCTCCTTCGGGTTCTTTACGGCTTTCGTCCTAAGACTTGGCATTCATTGTTGAGACGAAAATGTCGATGCGTTCGCTCGTCTTCCCGACAAGATCCTTTTGGAGCTCAGAAACATAGCTGCTTCCGAGGGTATACAGAACATGTAACACGTCTTCTTCTGTGCCAGAAGCGAAGGGACTGCGACGCAAATGCTGTTGCTTCTAACAGCATAAGCACCTTCCTTACAGCGCAGCGAATGAATTTCTTCTGAAAACCAAGGAATATTTCTGGCAGATGACGTACGTAAAGAACGGCGTGGTGCTGGCTGTGCCATCATCATCGCTGTTTTGGAGCTGCGGTAAGAGAAAGAATATGCTAATCCAAGGAAGATTTTCGCCTTTCTGTCTATAGGAAGAGGAGCTTTTATTCGAAGGAAGCTTGTAGACATCGCATTTGGATGCAGCAGCGGGAGCTTGACTTCAAAAGACAAGACACCTCAAAAATACATAGTGGTTAATTCACACTGTTTTACCGTCCAACTTCTATGCAGTTTTACATTCTGTGACCACCAGATCTACCATATTTATGATAAATTTATGTATCTTTTGGCCTATTGTCGATATTATCTCATGCTTTCTCCCATAGACACCGTCAGTGTTTGCCTAAATTTTTCCTACAGAGTAGTGTCGGCAGGAAAGTCCCATATATATGCATTAAGTCCCATATATATGTATAAAGTCCCATATATATGCATAAAGTCCCATATACATGCATAAAGTCCCATATATATGTATAAAGTCCGATATACATGCATAAAGTCCCATATATATGTATAAAGTCCCAAATATATGTATAAAGCCCCAAATATATGTATAAAGTCCCATATATATGTATAAAGTCCCAAATATATGTATAAAGCCCCAGATATATGTATAAAGTCCCATATATATGCATAAAGTCCCATATATATGTATAAAGTCCGATATACATGCATAAAGTCCCATATATATGTATAAAGTCCCAAATATATGTATAAAGCCCCAAATATATGTATAAAGTCCCATATATATGTATAAAGTCCCAAATATATGTATAAAGCCCCAGATATATGTATAAAGTCCCATATATATGTATAAAGTCCCATATATATGTATAAAGTCCCATATATATGTATAAAGTCCCATATGCACTATATGTATATTACGTGGCTGGGAATAAAAGCTTCTCTTCGATTAACGACACCACGAAGCCAAACTTTGACTGCAGGTAAATTTTCAACACCTCTATGCTTTCTACGACGTAAAAATCCTACATTGTTTATGGGAAAGTTAAGTTTGAATTATATTAGTCTCTGTTTAAATCATTTCTAGTGTATATCTTCTCTGTTATACATATAAATAGCTTTAAACTAGAAGTGAATTAACATCTTTCTACGAAGATAGAGTTTAGCATCTTTTGAGATAATTGTGTCGTGTTCACGGCAATGTTGATGAACTGACGGATATGCCTAAAATTCAGCTGCATATCATGGCCGCAAACGGTTTCCCCATCACAAAAGATAGGCAGCAAAGGCCGGGAAGTGCAGCTTTATACAGGGCCTGCAACCGTACACTGCAGATCCCCTTACCTTCCTTCCGTCCCGGCCTATTTTTTCACTATCAGATTTACCCCCAATTACTTTTTTTGAAAAATTGCCTAACCTCCCTCTGGTTCCTAGCGGTCGATGCCACGTTTGCCAGAGATTTTGTTCTGAATTATCTACACTTATTGTTATTAGCATAAAAATTGCCCTTCGAATCCTCTGCTTCTAGAGCCAATACCATTTTCCTGGACATTTTTTTCAGCGTTCCTAAACGGTTATTGTTATAATTGTTATTTTTATAATATATATGCATTAGTTTTGATGTTTCATTCGCGTAAACATAAACTTGCTAATAATTTTTCTCATTCATTTCTCCAATAGCTTACCTAAGTCTTGATGCAGCCACAAATTTTCCAACTATATTTTGCCGCTCATTCATTTTCTTTTTAACGAGTGGTCGGTTTAGAGTTTCCTCCCTCTTGCATGGTAAGAGATTTCCCACGGGCTCTGGCTCTCATGAGCGGTAGCTTATCTCCGTCCCAAAAATTCGTGATCCTCAAATAACACGTAATTGGGGATTAGGTTGCGTTAGGTAATCCGCCACTTGAGGCACTGATCGCTAAATTGTAGACCCTATGCTTCTATTACCCATGCATGTTCATGCCGTTCATTAACGCTGGTTAATGATTTCTCTTGTGGTTTGTTTCTTTGTTAATTAGGTATTTATAATTTTCCTGCCACGCTCCGTTAACGATAGGAAACAGACTAATTTGACAGTTTTGTGAAACTAAGGAGACATTGCACGTCTTGCTGTGCGAAATTTGAAGAAAGCTACGCACTGAACCCGTCTGTAGTGCCTCCTAATAACGGTACAATGAATACTCAGTTTCACTCTCTTTATTTTTACATCAGCGCCTTATTTGCTCTGAGCTCACTACGAGTTACTTGAGTAAATCAACGTAGAAAGAGGGTATATATTTCAGAGCAGAACTATTAATGGGGGGGGGTAGGAAACTATAGCTTCGTTACAGTAATAAGTATTTTCTACTGTCAGTTCAGACATATTTTAAATGGATGTGATATCAAACTCATCGCGCAGGATCAAATCGATTAAATCAAAACTCCAGTGACGAACCTTCTGGGAAAATCAGTTTAGCCGACTTTGAGAGTGAGGGCAGTTGCACTCGATAGTGAATAACTGTTACAGGCTACATCAGTAGGTAGTGATCGGAAGTGTGAGTCGACTTCGTAGTCATGATTGATCCTTATTTATAGATATATATAGCGTCTAAAATGTCAAACAGTTGCGCGTATACTTCGTTTCTCTTCAACCTATGAAATGATTTCTTAAATGCACGGCAAAAAACTATAGTTACTAAGTTTATATGTACCTACAAGACCGGCTTGAGGTCCTTAATTGAGGTCATAGTAAGAAGATAAAAATTCATTAAGAAGCAAATTAATACCGTTAGCCTACACCGGCAAGCAGCGAATAATATCAACTTAGGCCGGGGACAGATCGGAGCGACAAGCAACGCAATGCGATGTTTACGGGAGTGGTGTTGCAGCAACGCACGGGTGTCGCGAGGCATCGCAGTTGCGGCGGTGGGGGCAGCAGACTGCTGTACCCTCCGTTACATTTTGTGGTGCAACAAATTTGTCGCGTTGCACGTCGCTTGTCTCGTCAGTGTGGCAGCGGCCTAAGGCCGGGGCCCCTCACAAAGCAACAAGGGAAGCAATGCGATTTTTACAGGCGTTGTGTTGCAGCAATGCACGGGTGTTGCGAGGCATCGCAGTCTGCTGCCCCCACCACCGCAAGTGCGATGCCTCGCGACACCCGTGCGTTGCTGCAACACGACTCCCGTAAACATCGCATTGCGTCACTTGTAGCTTCCNTAAAAATTCATTAAGAAGCAAATTAATACCGTTAGCCTACACCGGCAAGCAGCGAATAATATCAACTTAGGCCGGGGACAGATCGGAGCGACAAGCAACGCAATGCGATGTTTACGGGAGTGGTGTTGCAGCAACGCACGGGTGTTGCGAGGCATCGCAGTCTGCTGCCCCCACCACCGCAAGTGCGATGCCTCGCGACACCCGTGCGTTGCTGCAACACGACTCCCGTAAACATCGCATTGCGTCACTTGTAGCTTCCTGTAGGGCCCCGGCCTTAGGGTTA
>LQNS02278179.1:494092-533707 GCA_001587735.2 Parhyale hawaiensis | reverse complement strand
GCACGGGTGTTGCGAGGCATCGCAGTCTGCTGCCCCCACCACCGCAAGTGCGATGCCTCGCGACACCCGTGCGTTGCTGCAACACGACTCCCGTAAACATCGCATTGCGTCACTTGTAGCTTCCTGTAGGGCCCCGGCCTTAGGGTTATTGAACTACTTCTGTCAGTTTAGCTATTTCTTTTAGGTAAATCCTGAAATTTTTATTTGATAATCAATTAAACATATGTTCCAAATTCTAGATAACCTTTTTTGGAAGTAAATAAACACTAAATGCGACACAAAAGTACAACTTAGTCTTCACACTCAACAGAGCTTTGCAATGCTGGCAGTTGATCATGCTTCCATTTAATGGTCATGCAACAGAGTTCTTCGTAACTGTACGCGGACATTTTTTTGACCATCTGCAGTACTGATTCATCATTACTAGTTACAGAATCTTCAATATTGTTTTGTTATAGGATGAGGTATGGACCATATATTAGCTATATGTACTGTATATAGTACTACAACAATGTTGTTGGCCACAGAGTTTTCGGTTGTTCTTGGTCTTATAGTAGGATATATCTCTGTATTCTGTAGATACAAATTGCTAGCTGTGCCACCATGTACTGTTTTATGTTTAGCACTGAATCAATGACTGTAGACGCATCTTACAGCCTGTATTATGTCATCACAGGGTATATTCCCCCATGTGTATGACCGCTGGCGCACCGACGCGTCGCCGGGTATTTTATCCATTTCGGTTGTCAAAGTTCAAATATTCCGCTGATCCCGAGCGCTAATCTTGTGACACTTCTGATCCTTGCCGCCCAACTTTCCTGATCTTCGCTGAGCCCAAAGGGACCTACGGATCCGTTGTAGCTGTGAAATACCAACTGAAAATAAACTTTGTTCTGGCCCTTATTTGTTCATCTCTTGCGTTTTGCTGTTCAACAATTCACTGTTCTTGAGATTATTTGTGCATTCTCCTGGTTCCATTATTCCGCGAAAGTCCTGTTCTTCTTGTTGTTCAGCTTGTTTTTTCGTTCTTTATATTTTGTTGTATTATATTCAATATGTTTGCTATTATCTGAAGCATATGTCGACCATGACAACGTTCATTTCAGTATATTTAGGTCGATATTGGTGGAGGCGATATTGGTTGTTTAAGGTTGGTCAGGAAACGAAGGTCTATGGTAGTACATGGATGTTTGAAGACTATATCTGTAGAGCATACGCTAGAGCGTAACTAGGGTAAGTAATCAACGGATTTCCCTACGTACGATCATGTGGGGGATCCTGCCATTATTTGCGGAAGAATATGTATGGATTACCATGGATTATAATAATATGGCTAGAATTCCCAACATAATCGACCAAAACAATATTGTAAATATTGTATGACTAATAAGGTTGAATACGAAGCATCTAAAAAGTCATATTATTGTGCAAAAATTGTGCACATTGCCGATTTTTTTTTTTTCTTTTTTGTCGATGAATTGAAAAAAATTGCAGGGTATATATGAACGATAACCACCTTGACGCTGTTTTTATCTATTGTTTCCCAATTTTTTTTTACGCTGAACCACTTTAGTGTAGTTACCCGATACCTTTGTTTGTTGTATCCATTGTTAAATAGTATTGCAATCTTTGATCAAATAGTGCTATCTATTTTTATGTTCATTCAGTTTATAACTGTAAAGTTTTATCAAGAAATTATTCCCATTAGCGCTATGTAAAAGGATATCAAGTTTCATGCTTTGTTTAGCCTTACGTACCCTGACAACGAATATACGGCCAAAATTTCATCAATCGGTTAGTGACTTCCTCTAAACTGTGTAGTATAGTTCTATGCCGGCTTAGAGTTAAAGAACTTACATATAAACGTGCGTTAACTACACAGACTGGTTCAAGCTCCTGTTCCAGCATAGTTGTGGAGCTTAGAGCCTTTGACCACTCTGAGTTGCAGGCCTAACACGCACGTATGAATTACTTTAAAACTTTTTTTCTATAAGAAACTAAGCATTAGCAAACAAAGCAGGCATCCAGTGCATAAGATGTGAACAGTTGAAACAGTTTATCTTGGTAGAATATAGTTGAATCATTCGCTGAACACAGTCGATTTTGGTCGTGAATGGTGTTTCTAACGGTTCACTATGGTAGATCATGGTTGTACAGCTAAAACCTTAATGGTTGTAATTGGGTATGAATACTTGGGAATTCTAGTTGGCAATATGGTCGGAAGTTGTGACATATCTCTACCATAATGCACCCCATAAAAGTTCAATATGGAGGATACTTCGATAATAAACAACCAAAGATATGGACCGTAATCATAGTTGTTCTACTATAATCACAACTATTATCCGACTGGGTAACAAATTATGTTATCGTATCGTGAAAGCTCGATTTCAGCTCACCCTGATTCTCTCTTAGCTGACGTTCGGTTTGCTCGTTATCTCACCTATAACTCCGTTTTTGCATAACCCAATTGTTTGTTCGCTCGTTCGTTCACTGATGTTCATGAGTGCTGTCTCGGGCGTATCGAATTTCTTGAGCAAATTTATTCAGTTATGCGACGCGACATGACACCTTCCAGCTCAAAAGACGTCGCAAGAGTTGCCGTAGGAAGCTGTAAAATTTGAAACTGTGGTAAGTGCAGCCAGTGGAGCACCGCAACATTTCCATAAGAAAGCCTAGGCAGTGGAGGACGTTGGCTGTGTGCGGTGTGGCTGCTCAGTGAGAGTTGACTGCAGGGGGGTTGTTGCTCAGGGTATATAACTGTGGGAATGAATGAACAGAAGCTACGAGGATCATTGTTAAAAATCAAACATTTATGGTGAACGTAATTTCGGAAGTCCAAAACGAATGTTTCGATGTCTGATATGAATGCTGACTGCGGAACAGTTGTTACTGAAAACTGTTTCACTGAATGAATGAATGAGCAAAAGCTACGACACTCAGTTTTCAAAACCCAAACATCTTTGGATGATTGTAGTTTCCTAATCCAAAACAATTACTTTGAAGATGACTGATACCCATGCTGACTGTGGGGTGCTTGTAGCTGAAGACTGTGAATATCACTGAATGAATACGCATCATCTTCTAAAAGTAAAACATATGACTACTTTTGTGTGAATTTTCCGCATTGCAAAATTATTCGTTCTTAAGAAGGTCTTTATTCATTTCGGTTCTTACCTTCACTTCAAGAACAGCTTTCTCATATTACTGTACAACTACTGTTCTTCATAGTGTCAATAGTAAAATTTGAATAACGTAAAGTGTTTATTTACGGAAAGATGCAGGTATGAATACAACCTGTCCGGGCGTTATATAACTTTAATAATTTCATACAAGTAACCCCATGTAGAAATTGAACCTAGTTCTGTCTATATTTTATTCTTATAGCGTAGCGACTAAATCTATCTCTATGATGATGGTCTCAATTAAAGGCCACATCGAATTAGTGTTTATGAGGCGTTTTCTTCGCATGTTGCTCTATTATGTGGCGAGACTGATGCCGCCGCTGCTGGCCATAGCGCATTGTATCAGTAAGGGACAGCAAATATTTGTGGCTGCCCAAAATATGGACGTTGCTTTGAGGCGTTGTTTGTAGACAATAAATTAGGAAGTTTCGCGGGCGTTCGTGTGAACAGGAAATTGCTTGGATTTACGGCGACCGGAAACGGGAATGAAGGAATGGTTGGCGTGAGGGCAGAGAGGAGACTTTGTTTTGGGAAATGATGTGCTCTCCAGATTCTCGGAAAGAACTAATAAGAAATTGGTAAACCGGAAAGTAAATAGTACGTTTTAATAAGCATGATGATACTTTAACTGAGGCACAGTACACCCACGTTTAAACCTATATTGCTGCCATTGTGATCAAGTTCTTAACAAATTATTGCTTTGCAAAATTTTACTTCATGACATTTCACAGTTTATAACATACATAAGTAAGAAAATAAGTATTTTTGTACAGAAGTAACATAGTGAAGTTTTTTGTACGGGTGCGTAGAAGGGCCTTGTGCCAGACTACATGCTTGTCTTGTATGGTGTTGCCACGGATTTAAATCTTAGCTCATCAGTGTGCTTCACAGTATGAAGGAAACTGTAATAGTGTTAAGAAATTTTATCCCGGAAGAGAAAAAATGACGACACTATTAGTATCGAGGGGATTTCACGACCCAAATTGGATCGGTTGAGCGATGTTCAGCTCTACGCTCTGGCGCCGGGTCACATCCCGCGACCTAAGGCTCAGAGCACTTTGTGAATGATGTGCACTGTTCCAAGCAGAGCGCTTTTCTGTAGGGTTCCTGGGTGGAGATGGCTGCACTTCAGCTCTCGTAGGGCAATCTTGAGATTCTTGGACATTGCCATTATTATTATTACTATTGCCTAAAAATTAAATATGTATTCTAAGCACATTCATGACATGAAGTGGACTCACGTGCTGTACTGAGTCGTTACTGTAGCCCGGACGATGTTGTATTTCAGTTTTTGTTGATGATGTAAGATATTTGTACTCGATACAGTAATGACGATATATCCCTATCGGAAATTTATTGGCATTAATCGGCTGCCTATGGGTAAATAGTGAAGGTTATCCGATAACATCGGATAAATGCCTACAATTTCCTGATTGGTTATCACCATTGGTAAATAAATAACGATAGTGTAATTTAGAACTTTGTTTTCTGTCGTAGAAAATTTGCAGAGAACAAATAGAAGTCGTGTTGTGGGATTTTGTATACGATTATTGTCTTACCCGATTTCTGTCTTGATACAAACAGCAAAATTATACAAATCTTAAGGAAATAAAAATACTAGTAATAATTCACAATGCTATTATAACTATTACAATATCAGTAGCATACGTATATGCTGCAGCTCTACAAAAGGAATTTTGCTTTATGATGAAGCTCTGTTTGCTTAAAGAGAATCAAAGATTATCGCCAAGAGCTTTCGCTCAGATTTCTCAAGCTGGCTCTAGCCTAACAGAAACCTTGGCAGCCCCAGAAGCTGATTAATGATATAAGCTTTGGGCAGGCAAAAATTCTGCTAAGGTACACCATTCACACTCAGAATGCGGCTGAATGCCTAAGTAGTGGACAAGTAAATTGCAATATGACCTGACCACGGAATGCTTCACAATCGCATGTCAAAATCCTACTGTCTACGCCTCCGACATCACCGCGGAAGGCGTGACTATATACGGATCTAGCGCAGATCTAACGCAGTCTAACACAGATGATGGTCTAACGCAGATGATGGTCTAACACATATGATGGTCTAACACAGATGATGGTCTAACGCAGATGATGGTCTAACACAGATGATGGTCTAACGCAGATGATGGTCTAACACATATGATGGTCTAACACAGATGATGGTCTAACGCAGATGATGGTCTAACCCAGATGATGGTCTAACACAGATGATGGTCAGAAGTGACGCTCCACTCTAGACTTCCAGGAGGAATATTCGCCAAAAGATACCTAGCTTTCTCAACCTCGTACAAGAAGAAATAAGAAAGAAGAAGTATTGCAGAATTTTCTATGAAATTTGACAGAGAGATGTGTAATAATCGTGCCAGGTATTATAGGTACTAAGTACCAGAAGCTTGTGTTTTCTCGGTCTTATAGAGCCTGCTGGAACTTGTGTTGCCGCGGGAACCCACAGCTCGTAGCATAATACAACCTCACGCGAGAATAGCCTTACTGGCATTGAGTGCCCTCTCCGAACAGACATTGCGCACAAGATGCAGACACACTGTCGCCTGTACAGCCTCGCTTCCGCTTCTTTACAGGGGATTGCGAGTGCCCTTGCTCGCTGTCGCGGTTGCTGACTCGGAGTCAGACAGCAGCTAGTTCCAGGAGTCGGACTTTTTAACTACGTATACCCCCACTGACGGTAGCTAGGAACGCTTAATCTCCCACTGCAAATATGTCAATGGAAACCGAAATGCATTTTGTGTTTTTGTCCAGCCGTCGGTTTTAATTCCAGCAGAATCTCCCGGTAGATCACATTTTTTCTCCTGTATCAGAGGTCCTCAGGGACACAATCCTCTCTATCTGATTAATGCTGCAGGATGCAATGGGTGTACAATTCCCCAGGGTCTCTTCCGCCGTTTCTTTATTTTACGGATCTCCGATCCTTGCATGTTGTCAACAACGCAAGCCACGAATTAATTACGGTCCTTGTGTTGTTGTTATTTCATTTTTTGCTCACAATGTTGGTGCAGTTCTGCTGCCACGAGCCTGCTGCTCATCGTGAAGTTGCTGTATGACAAAAACAGCTCTAAATTTCTGTTTGTATTGAGAAACAGCTGCTAGTATTGTTTGGCAAAGCAGATGCAATGTGTTTGCCGTGTTGTGCGAGTAAAACGCGTACACCAAGTGGAGAACCTGGCGATGTAGGAGGAACAGATATATTTCCTCGTTCACTGTTATATTATTATCATCAATATATTATGTAATTCTTATATAAATAGTCCAGTCGTTTATTTTTCAGACTGAAGCGTACTGTACAACGAGTAAGCAAATATTGGCCCAATGCTGCATCTTGGCAAGCGCTGATGCTCAGGAATATGTTGATCGAATTCAGTAAAGTTAATATTATCTGATCTCAAAACAGTATATTATGTATTTGTTTGATTCTATTTCTTTATTTTCTCAACTGCCATCTTCTCCAATAGGTATATTAAAGCCAGAATTACTACACCCCTATAATTAAAATTATTTTTCGAGCTTTGTGGTTGTTAAATTATACATGATAGAACGATATTATTACCCTAACCTTAGCTCGGTCATAATGCACAAATTCAGAAGTACACAGTTACGCAACTATCATGTTATTAGTGGAATTGCATAATTCGTCAAATTCTAATCACCCAAATTAACGCACGCACTGCAAACTGATGCCATCAATTTTTAATTAGCTGAATCTTCATATTCCCCGCACCGATGCACGCACATCCAGACAATTGCAGCACCTTGAGGTTGCTGCCTCAGATCGAAAATGCTGCACGAGTTGCTGCAGCAATAAGCAACAATCAGGGCAACCTATCAATCATCGCTAAGCAAATTGGAGCCCGTAAATCATATCTGGACTGTTCGCCAACAGCTCCACAGATAAATTGTTGCAATTACAGTCTTTGTTTGAATATAAATAATGGTAAACGTACAATTAGGTGGCAAATTGCTTCATTGGTGCAGATGTGGACGTTGCCTCTGCCCTGGACGCAGGAGAGCGAAGGTGGAACTCGTGGTGCTCGCCACCAAGGCTAATAATTCTATTGAAAGCACTCGAAGTGAAATGATCAAATTTTAATTAATAAAATATTGATTAGGAGCCCTGACTTACCATTACAGCGATAGGTTTACGTACACCCTTAATGAAATAAGAAATCTTTGTTAATAAATTCTATATTAGCAACATATAGTTGCCCCTAAGGCAATAGGTTTAAACACACTCTTATGGAACTAGAGGAACATTACCGGTATATATATAGGCAACCTATACCGGTAATGTGACCTAAACCTGGAAATTGTGAACGGATTTGTATAAAATTTGCGTGAAGTGTTAGGATGAATGAGAGGCACAAATGACCAAAGTTTGTCGATGATTTGCTGATCCGTTTGTATATTTATATCTGTATTTATTGTTTTGTTTCTCAGAACGTAACCTGAAAAGTTATTGCCAGATCTTCAACTTGCAAGAAACGCTAGACTGCTATGAGGAACAATGATCAAGGTTTGGTCGTGATGAAAAAGAAATGCAGGACCTATTTAACTTTTTCGTTAACATTACATTGCTTGGCGGAGGTATGCGCTGCCTGTGTGCTTCTCTGGTTCCTTACTTGTCATATTCAGTTCAATTAAGTTCAGTGCCCCAAAGCTATACCATTTTAGAATCTCTAAAGGTGCTAAAGGAGTTTTGTTTCAAGAGCATATTGGCCTTCGTTACGTCATTACCTCCGCCGAGGAGGTTATGTTTTTGTTCGTTCGTCTGTCTGTGTGTCTGCTTGCTGTTTGTCTGTCTCTGTGTCTATTTGTCAGTCACCAAAATTACTCTAAAAGTTGTAGACGCATCTTTACGACATTTACAAGGATTGTTAGGCACGTAACAGTAACAGATGATTACCTTGTGGTGAAAATCCGTTCATCTGTCTGTTTGTTTGTGTGTTTGCCTATTTTTTCTTAAGGCCATAACTCGAAAAGTAATTGACCGATTTTGATGAAATTTATATGAGTTGTTAGGTATAGTACGAGGAGCAAATGACCACATTTTGAGATTATCTGTCGGTTTGTTCGTTTGTAGCTATGTTTGATTTTATGCTTGTTAGCACAATAACTCTAGTTATGGATGGAATCTTTATGAAATTTACAGGAGTTGTTACTAAGGTCAAAAGACATAAATTATTCAATTTTAGTGATGATCGGTTGGTCTGTTTGTGTGTTTGACTTATATTTGTCACAATGTTTGTAAGCAGCATAACTCAAAAAGTTATGGACGGATCTTCATGAAAATTATAGGAATTTTTAATACTATCAAAGACACAAATGATTAGATATGGTCTTCATACGAACAAAATCATGGTTTCAGAATCAAATTCAATTTTCCGTTACCATTGCCTTGCTTGGCGGAGGTATGCTGTCTCAGAGTTCTCTCTAGTTATATGTTTGTTGTACTGGTTGTTGAGCTCAGAAAGCCACATGTATTAAAAAAGCTTGGTAGATAAGATATATTCACCCAAAACATAACTGGTAGCTACATAACCAGAGCTCTGGTTTGAGGCGATATCGCGTCACCCACTTCTATTAAATTATTCTAATTCGATTAAGTGGTGGGTGACCCGTACTTCAATTTTCACCCACTTGCATGGATCAAGAATCAGGCGTTATTTGCGGACCAGTTACTCTTGAGAGGGCCAGAAACTCACTTCCTGTCGATTGAATGCTCAGGTTTGAGTTCCAGACTGCACAGGCGAATCGAACACGCATCATCTAAAACAAAATTGCTTCAACTCTACAACATTATTGTAATGGCCTTAATTACATGTTGTTCGTACTGAATATAATGCCTTGAACTATTATTTTAGTCTTTTTCAATCTAAAAAGTTTTTAGCTGAAGTCCTTTGGTTCCACTAGCTGTGTAGCGTTTTCTGTGTCCCTGTATTTAATAGATGAGTGCCTCTGTCAGTGTCATTCATCATAAGGCTGCTAATACCATTCTTTTGCCGCAAGGCATAGGCTGCACTGTACTTGGCTATTCGATTAAATTTTGGGAATATATTTACTAACGAACCTTGAGACGTCAAAATGAAAGCGTTCAAGGTGAGACTATATAGGATTACATGTATACGCCCAGTGCCCACTTGACAACTTTCGTTGGTGCTAGCAGCATAGAGCCAACTCAGCTAATGCAGCTTAGGAAAAAGGCATCTCTCACAAGAAACTGTTATTGACATTATTCGCGATAAGAACTGTCACTGTTCATATTTCTAATAGAATTTGGTATTTACAGTTCACGTGTAAATTGTGGAAACCCAGAAGAGAGATAAAAATTTATTGGAGGATTTTATAACTTACTCATGGAAATATTTTACTGAAGCTGCATGGTGAGGTTCATAAACTATGCCTCTTTAGTTTTATAAATCCCTTTAATCACGAGTATAATGAGTATGCTGTTCTGTTACTTTTTTTTTTCATTTAAATACAAGCTTCCTCTCGGACATTCATGACATATGTATTGAACGCACGAGGAACTTAGTATTTCTCGGAATTTTATCCAACTAATCCATATTCATGTACGTGTGTCACTGGACATATATTTTTGTTATTGTTGTTTCCCTCAACACACACACACACGTGTGCGGGTCACGAAACTTCCCCCAAGTTAACGAAGTGACAAAATTGTGCTCTGGAAACCGAACTCTCTCCCTCTCTCCCGTCCTCCAGCAGCTCGACGTAAGCTTTCCCTGCCTCTCGGTTTCTCGGTTCACGATCATTTTCGCTCGATCGATGATTTGCTCGCTTCATCTCGTTAAAGAAGAGCGTTTAGAAGAGAAAACGCCCGTATGGCAGAGCGTTTAATGACACTTTCTTGTAAAGAAGCGAGTGAGTGACGAGTGACTTTTCCAGTGAGCCTCTGCCAGACGCGCGTGCGGCAGCTGCTGCGGGAGTTGAACCAATTACTTCCCTCCAGTCATCCATTGTTTACGGAAACTCTGCAGTCGCGCCCTGAATGAAGATTGTGAACCGCTCCCTCAATGAAGTTACCCATGAGTTGCAACGTGCAGACTCCGCAGTCTAACTGCTCGCTTGACTACGGATTCGGCAATCCAAGTGTTTGTTGAGAGACGCGAAGCTTTCTGATTGCGGATCCTGTACTCCGTCCGACGTCGAATTCGACACGTTGTGTTTTGATGAGCTTTGTTTGAGTACAAAGAGACAGTCGTAACGATTCTTTTTTTTTTTTTTGCGTGTCCGCTCGCATGTTAGTTTCTGGTGATAGATGAAACCTTAACGCCGTGCGAAATATTTTTAACCTTGCGAAGAGTTGATCGTAAGTTACGAACTTGAGGTAAATGGAAACTAGAAGCACATTTTGGTAAACATTAAAATAAGTACTGTATCACCTGTCGTATTTTCCTGCCACAAAAATTAAAGCCAACAACTTTGCCGTGTCTCGATAAGCATCCTAATACCCTAGCCTTCGCTGCCCAATATGAATCGTGAAGAAATTGACATGATGCAAATCTCATAGCGACGTTCATCACTCAGCTCTACACTCTTCGGTTATCTGGAATGGCATTAAATATTTGCCATCGATTCAGTGGTACTCAACCGGTCGATTAATCAGCCGCTGGAAAATACTCCCTAACTTCTCCTAATCAGCGCCGCAGATTTTTAACTAGCAAACTCGTGGAGCAGAATTAAATAAGGAGGCCAATGCAAAATACTTCAATTCGATCGTGAGGCGGCCACCTGAGGCCGGCGCTTGGCATGGTAATGCGGCGGCCGATGGCGGGATCTCATTTTAGACTTTTTATACCTTTTTCGCGGATACTGAAGCTGAGGGGAAAGTACCATACCTAATTCTAAAAGATATTCAAACATTTATACAAAGAAAATTAACTCGTAGTATGTGAAGCTACTATCAGTGCTGACTATAATTCTAATGATTTATGGATCAAATCCAGATTGCGGCATGCGCCATGCCCTCCTTGAGTAGATAACAGATGTATCTATACTTACTGTATGTTGCTATACATACATGTATATATGTATACCGGAATTAGGGAAAGTCCTGTTACACATCATTTTACATGTGTATGAACAACGTTTACAACAAAAGCTTACTCTCCGTGCCACTTCCTAAAAATCTGTTCTTTTAACGAAAGTATTATTTGCAGTAGTGGTAAGGTGCCTGTATGCCACAATGGGAGCAAAAAGCAGCGAGTTATCTGCTCTCCTCTGCGGGGGCCACGGCGAGTCGGACATATCGAGGGTCCTCATCGAAGCCAAGCGTTACGGAGGTGGTTTGCTCGGTTGAAGGTACGCACCCAAACGAGGTCGATCCTTGAGGTTGTCCGTCTGACCTTCAGCCTCATTGTGACGTCGGGTGCGTTGTGACCCCGCGTGGAGGAGACCATATGTCTGAATTCTATTTGCTGTCATTAGACCCACATGCACCTTATCACTATTTAGTGAAAGTGATATTTGCCTTATTTGGTTAAATTGTAAGTTTGTGTCATATAGAATTACTTTTACTATTTAAAGTTGATCACTAACATGTAAGATGAAGTGTAATTGAACTTTTGTAAAAACCCAGCCCATACATATTCTGTCATAGACTACACCATGCATTAACGAGACACGACAACTGGCCCCTAAAACAGATTTTGGTCCCGCAATTGGGCCTGACTGCATGGTGCTACAGACGCATTTTCAATTTTCTTCCATTACTTTTTTATACGTTGTTTAGGATATATGACTTGATTCATTTTCATTCAGTAATGACTGGCAAACCTGTACATACTTCTAAAACTTCTATACGCAACAAATTCACAAAAAAATATTAGGACTTGAAGTATAATTACGCAGAGCAACTGTTTGTGACATCCTTTCATATTTGCAGGAGAGTTAAATTATTTCCCAATATTTAGTAAAATAAACAGTCTCAAGTTGTAGAATAGAAGCTTCTAAATTTGTGGTATATACTCGATTTGTTATGAAATGCGAAGTAAATATTGAAAAGAGTTGTTAACTAAAATTACTTTGTATACGAGCTTAGCGGCAACCCAAAAAGTAGTAGAAAGAGTTGAGCAACCTTATTAATTTTTTGTAGCAACTCTAGCGTGTTGACCTAGATGTGACCAATGCCAAAAAAACTATAATTAACTGGCCATTAAAAATGACGGTGATACATTTTGTTGTTTCTCCACCAAATAAGAGGTAGAAGGAGTAAGGTCATAATAATAATTTTTTAGGTAGTCAGGGGGGGGGGGGTTGACTCAGATGTGAGTTAACTTAGGCAACCATGAAGGATAAAGCCTAGTCATCCATTGAATGATGTAATGTTATCAATCATGAAGTGAAGTGTAACCCTTGAAGTGATGTAACGAAGGCACCCATGAAGTGATATAACGTGAGCACCCACGGAGTGGTGTAATCTAGGCACCCATGAAGCGATTTAACTCAGACCAAAAATTGATGCAACAGAGGAAACCATGCAGTGATTTAATGTAGGCAACCACGGCATAATGTAATATGCATACCTAGGCAGTTATGTGAAATGATATGGACAATCATGATGCGCAGCTTTAGATGGTTCCAGTAATGAAGGGTTGTATCAGCCCTATGTTGTTATGTTTTAATATCATTAACCGGCTGTCTTGGTATTTTATCCCATAGTTCAATACGTATTTTTAGTTCATTGCTGCCAATGTAATCCAATGTAATATTACTGTGGTTTTAATTCATTTTTTCTACTTACGGGGTTTTCTTAACTTCCCTTTTGTTGCGGCTATTGAGATGAGGTCTACCGTAATCTCTACTTACTTCAATTCCTGAAATTATTGCTTCAAGTCCGTTATTGGAAAAAACTCAATTGAATGCAATATTAAAGTACATTAAGTGTAGTAGTAGTAGTAGAAACTTTTACGAGCCACAGGCTCGTGCGCTGCTGGGGCACGGAATTTGTCTCATTTTATATATTATAAAGCAGTAAGGAGAATTTTACTATCATTGTTAATTTTACATACAGTATATGTAATTCACAAAGAAACGGGCAGAGCCGAACTAAGTGTAGTATCTATCAGCCAATTTTTTCGCTAAAATTTTGATATTCCTAGAAATTATGATGAATTTTTTATTATTCTTGGTGTCCGAGGGTATGATATATATCACCTACTGAAGATATATGATTGTGAATTTAGATTCCCTGCTCTGCAACGCATTCCTTATGGTACAACAAAGAAATAAATCTTTGTTTGAGGTATCTGTGATTATTAGAACTTATTTTATTAATACTTATGTAAATTGGCCTCCAGGCCCAATTGCGAGAGGCTCCAGTCCAGTGTCCAGTCTATGTATGGTGTGGTCTATGATACTCTACATAAATGAGTACACGAAACATGGCGAAGCAACTCTGTTTTTTCTGTCCCATTCACAACTTTCGCCCAATAATTTTTATCCCCAACAACTTTACTTCTGCACTGAGCAAGAGGAAAATTTCCACAAAGTTTCTTCATTTTGCGTAATTTTTTCCCAGGTCAATGGAAAGCCTTTGTGCGACGGTCTCCTTTATTGTGTCTTGGTAGCACAGGTAGAAGATTGAAGGCACAGGTAGAAGCCATGTCAGGTGCTCCCTGTGATGATGACAGAGTCTGCTTTGTGCCGCTTAGAAGATTTCCTCTATGCCTTTTTTTTTAACAGCAGAGAATCTGTCTGTTGCAGCAGTTGACTTGTCATGAAAAATATGCTCCTAGATTTAGAGACCGTAGAGAGAACAGTAACACATCATCAACAATGGGGGCGCTTTCTCTTTGCATTTCGATAAAATTAACTTTATCGACTAAAGATATATTGTCGAAAAATGAGACAATGACCTGGTGGTAAGAATTCAACAATGGCTTCAAAAATGTAGAACTAATGGTAGAGATCACAAAGGGCAACAACCCGTAATGGACTGCTATCAATCAATTGTCAGAGTTCAAGCGTTTAGTACACCAGAGACTGTAGTCTGCTTGCTAACCAACCACATAGGAATTTTTCTCACAAACAAATAGAAAGGCTGACAGGCCTACACCGATCCTTCGTGATGTTTCTGTCTAAAAGTTTTATCACAGTCCCCTCGCTGTTTTGTTTTAGAATCCAGAAAAACTGAAAAAGTATGTTCCAGACTTTTCAACGCGGCTGCCCATCGATTACAGTTTATCCGACGGTATGAAAGATACAAGCCATTCCATCTGTGGGTGCCGCAGAGCTCATTCTGCTACTATTTATTCACAAAACCTCAGTGGCCAACAGTAGAAAAACAACTCGACTAATACTGGGTATTTCTTAGTGGTTAGTCACTTTACTCATTGCACTACGATGGTCCCATTTGCATATGACCTTTGTCTATGCTGACGAATCGTCCCTGTGATTTTGCGCTTAGGCTGAGTAGAAGATATTTCCTTACTTCAGTACAGGTACGTTCAGCCGTAATGAGGGACGGGCAGTTGCGGCCACCTGTAGTCATTTGCGATCCAAGTATAACAATAAGAAAACCGGCCCTTGCTTCCTTCTTTTCTATTGTAGTTGATTCACTTGTTGCTGTAACTGCTCGCATCAGATGATATAACCGCCCGAGTTGTTCCTGTATATAGTCTCTGGTCTAACTCAGAGTAAGTATCAGGTTAGGTAAAGATAGATTCAGTCCAGCTAGAATAGGTGCCTAACCTAACTTATAGGCACACATATGTGTACTTGTATATAACGTCACACACATATATGTATAAAAAATATAGCAGTATCGTTCCAGTCTGACGTAAGCTAATTCGCTGTTGGCGAATTTCGTGATGTCAATTAATTACCTTGGTCCTCTGCCCGCACAAAAGCTGTCTCCTGACCAAGAACAATTAGGGCTTTGCTGCAAGCATCCGACTGCAGGCACGTTCCGTACACAATCTCGAGGTCCGCTGCTGTTACGAAATCCTGTGAGGTAAATATGAAGGGACTTGCGTCAGCACCGATCGAGTTCGCGTTACGTGCCCAGGTGTATGCACCAGTGAACTAACACGCAGTGGGTCTTTGTGGGAAACCCCTTCTGGATGTGCTTTAGATAGTGAGTTGCCTGGGCTTATGTCGGTGGTACAAAAGGAAAGTACACCGATATGTACTGTGCTTTAATGAGTTAGTGTATAGGGGTAAAGTCTGCTGGCCGCTCACCAGAACTGGGAGATCCTCATGCACTACAGTAGTTTGTGCTCGCTAGGCTCTGAAGCGTTCACAGTTGCAGTCGACTAAAATTTGTCAGAGCTATGATGTATAATGTGGAAGACTTAGCGCTGTATACTACTACAGCGAGTGAGTACCCTCGGCATACACTATATAGTCGTGAGGAACTTATACTAAGGAGTTGTATTGTACTTTAACGAGTGAGTTCCTTTGGGTTATACTATAGGTTGGGCATAAGAAATTTTTTCTTCAAAATCAGTAAGGGCTGCTGTACACGAGATTCTAAATTGCGAAACGTTTCTTCCTACTCTATCGATTATGTTACCGTGGATACGGTTTCGGGTTGTCCTATGCTAAATTTACTGTCCGAAAAGTATTTCCATTTTCAGCCACCACAACTGTTTTTTTTTACCTATAGCAAGAGCAAATTGCGCAGTTTCAAATGATATTAGCTGTTTTATTTTTAGGGATTTTAAATTCGGTATAATGCATGCTTGAAAGTGATGTTCAAACACGTTAAGCCCGCTGTACAAGATAGTCGAAACACAAGAACGTTTCTCCTTGCCTATCAGATTGCGTTGCCCTGGGCCCGGCTTCGGCTTACCCAGTATTATACTCCTCGAAAATGACCTAAAATCTAATCTGCCTCTGCAAAAAATTGCTCTTCGGCAGGTACCAATGGCACAATTTCGATCAGCTTTTTTTTTTGTTTAATTTCAGCTCGTAGCGACGTACATTGAAAGCGATGTTCAAACGTGTTCATTTGCATGTAGTCTCAGAAACGGAACTGTTATTCTAAGACTGTGGAACGTTTTTCTTTTTTCAACTCTTGTGTACATGGGGCATTAAACTTTAGTCATCGTCGCTAAAACGTTTGTCCCAAGAACGTGAACGTTTCACCGCTCAAACTCTCGTGTGCAGCCGCCTTTAGAAACCCGCGTGGTGGTGCCCTATTCATAATGAAACAATGAAAAACTACGGAAAAAGTGAAACCATTCGTGAAAATAATATAACATCCAATGGTTGACGGCAATGTGTTCATGATACCTTACAGATTTCTCGCCGATCTTCCTAAATGGCACTTTGTTCGTACCCAAGCCTGTACATTACATATATTTTTCACTAAGAAAGCTACTTTCTGTCATAGCTAGTATCGCAGTTCAGTTACTACAGACTGCCGTAAATGAACTGTGGCTAGTAAACATCTGTATCCTGGATACCGACTACAGAGCCGCGTTTGAGATATTGTTTAACAGATTTTTCTTGGTATTTCCAGGACTTCCAAGTGTAACCAAAGTAACAATGACAAACTGGTCGGAGTACGACACAGGTCAGTACAAGAGCCGCCACACGCCCCATTCAGAAGCTCACTGCTCACCAGGATCGCATTTTTTCATCCATTTCTGTCGGATTTCGTGACGAGTAGATGACCAAACTGCCGGGAAAAAAGGTGAAGGTACAAACGTGTCTCAACTTGGTTGGTTCCTCGTAGTCACTGCCAGCTTATAAGTGCGTTACAAAAGCGTATTTTGTGAACCCACTGTGTTCTTAATAAAGGTTATTTATTTATTTTATTAATTAAAACGACTTCTATCCTAAAGTTTGCACACAAACAATTGGCAGTCTTAAACTATGTACAGTATATTTGACAGAATACGGTATTGTTAATTGATAGTACAACATAGTTGAGAATGGAGTAATTCCATAATCTGTTGTCTATGCGATTTTAAGGTAAATGTATGAATTTCCTGGTGTAGAAAAACAAGCTAGGCAACTATTTGGTTTATGCATGTTCATATGTGATTTTGAATTGTCAAATCTGCATCGGTTAATGTATGCAGCAACAGCTTCATTCATCGATGTTATGTGAGCCTTTTCCCAAGTACGTCTTTGTAGCTTGATAAATATCCCAGCCTAATAAACTGACATTGCTAAAACACTAAACATGTTTTTCTTATGCGAGATCTTCGTATCGATGGACTCCAAGTTGCCAATTGCCTGTAAATGACCCGAGCCGTGACCTCAATAGGATGATGTGTCACATCCAGCATGAGAGGAGCAACAATGGTCAGACGATCGTTTGAACATTGTCACTCCTTTCATAATAATGTCGGACAAATATTTTTCTTTATGAATGAACGGACTGCGGACATCATAAAGGCTCCATAAATCATATTAGGCACAAGTAACATATGTTTGTGGGTCGCTTAGTTCGCGTATACAGGTAACAAATTAGCATCGGAGCAAGGTTACTTTTACGAACTTGGTTGTTACCGTTGTAGTTTTTGATTTGTAATACGAAGCGATTGCGTGTAAGGCATGTCCCAGCAAACT
Source organism: Parhyale hawaiensis (assembly GCA_001587735.2). Lineage (NCBI taxonomy): Eukaryota > Metazoa > Arthropoda > Malacostraca > Amphipoda > Hyalidae > Parhyale > Parhyale hawaiensis. The sequence goes on along the minus strand of LQNS02278179.1, from coordinate 515,948 downwards.
AATACGGTACTGTAATAGAATTTGAACTATTACAGGCTCACGTAAATGTGTCGGTAATTTTTATAGTGTTGTAGAATGTTAGTGCCCTTCGGTGCAGTTAAAGTGTCTGTAAATCAGAAAAAATCTGTAAGAAATATTACAGGAGGAATTATTTTCACCATCACCAGGAATTTATCAACTATACTACAGTAATGAAATGTTAGCACTTTTAGCACATATCAAACTTACTGCTACGCATATTCTGGATATACGAGTACATAGCTTCATGCTTACTGATATTGTGCATGTAATATATTATACTATTATACATACAAAAATTATTTAGGGTTGCTATAGAAAATGCACACCTCAGTTGTGGATCTCATATTAACTCTCTTGGAATAAATTTGCTTCTAACTGAATGGGTTTCAATAAATGTGAAATGAGGATTTTGGTGGTATGCTGTAGTAATGAGAATTTTATTTCTTCTGTGCATGCTATACGTGAATCTTTAGTGATATTCTAATGTGTGCATGTTGTACTTTATTTGATATTCCTTGTAAAGGTTTGATTGTAACTTTTATAGGAGTATTATATTGCACTACGCAGCCTGGATCATTTAAATACAAGACTATATGAATTTTTCTGTAGGAACTATCAGAAGTTTGGTGTTTGGCACTATCATGGGATCCCGGTGGCCTAAAAAGGATATTCCTGGTCGCGGGAGAGGATCAAGTGTCGCTACAATGGCGTCTGCCATCATGGCCACGGGCGTGTCCTCTGCTCCTATACATATTTGCTAAATTAAAAGCCAGCCTCAAGAATTCTCCTGCTGAGAATCCTTCGCATTTTGCTTACAAAATAACTGGGAAGTGACTAATACAATCTCTATGTCAATGTTACGTTAAAAAGAATCACAAGCATGAACATCGTTATCGACCAAATGCTTGAGGAAAAATTAATAAGGAAAAGAATAGACGATAAGAACCGGGAGCTAAGTTGAGTCATAAAGGGAAATGATACGGTAAATTTTCATCTCAAATGACAGAAGCTTAACATTCCAACATTCCTGAGATTGTTTATTCTTTTCAAGTAGATAAATCTCACTGATCACTGCAATTCACTTCGCAAAGCGTATCAAAATTTCATTGCAACTGAAGAAAATGGCAGAATTTATAGAGTAAGAAAACATGTACTCTCTGCTCGTCCTCTCTTGAACTGTAACTGGTGACTGTCAGTAACAGAAATGTAAATTTTACAGCAGCTTTTTTTCAGCACGGCGTCGTGGGCGTCTTTGCATAACCCCAAAATTAAGCAATTTGGAAAACTAATAACGAGAAATGCGAACCTCCACTTATTTTGTTAGCTGTTTATACAGCATAACTGTATTCTTGAATACTCACACAAATTCATGCATGATTAGTCAGTTCCATGTTTTCATCCAGTGTCCTTTCTCTAATACTGTTTTCTTTCCATGCTGCCATACCCTTCATTAGTTATTTTATTACCTCCGCCAAGGAAGTAATGGCTATTTCAGAGTTTGTCTCTTTGTCTGTCACTAAGATAACTCAAAAAAGTTACAGGTGGATCTTTATGACATTTACAGGGAATGCTAGGTATGTTTGGAGGAACAGATGATTACCCTTTGGCGAAGATCCGTTCAACGATTTGTTTGATTGTTACGCTGCCTATTTTCTCCTGATAATATAACTCAAATATTTATGAACAAATACTGATGAAATTTTTAGGGGATGCTTGGGAATGTTACGAAGAGTAATTGATCAAATTTTTTGATGATCTGTCCATCCGTGTACCAGTTTGTCTCTATGTTTGGCTTTATATTTCTTAGTAAAATAACCTAAAAAGTTATGAATGAATCTTCATGAAATTTGCAAGAATTGTTAGACAAATTAAAAGGCACAAATAACCAAATTTTGTGTGATGATCAGTTATTCCGTTTGTGTGTTTCACTATATCTTTGATTGACGTTTCTTAGAACATAAATCAAAAAGTTACCGACGGTTCTTCAACAAAATTACAACAATTGTTATTAATGTCAAGAATCACAAATGATCGAATTTTCGTGTAGATTAAAAGGAAATGCTGGTTTCAGGGTCAATTTAAATTTTTCGTTAACCCTGCTTTGCTTGGCAGAGATATGCGATCTCGGAGTGCTTCTCTAGTTCTTAATTAATTAAATTAACTACACAAATTGGTGGACTGCAAAATATTGCGAGCCTCATATGGTTGCTTCATTAATTTTGTCGAATGTGATGATTTTCCCAATATTTATAGTTATGAGTAATCCTTCAAATTAAGATTTCTTCTCACATCACACTAATTATATGATACTTGTCACGGTTCTACATAGCTGTGGTTAGTACGGTGTGTCTTGATAACGTTTTCCACACACCCATAATGTATACAGCGCGTCTATGATACTAACCCGGGCACAACAGTGGACAGTGTGAAGCAGTGAGCAGATACTTGGTAACGTGGTTCAGGAAAAATCACAAAAATCTTTTGTTTCGAAATAATATCAAAGAAACCAAACTGTCAGACAATGAGTACGATGTGGGTCAATAAAAGGATGAGACTGGTATCAGTGAGTTAGAACTGGCAGCAGCGTGTTAGCTTTGGCAACACTGGTGGCTTTCCGAATGGACGGGCTGCAGTAAACACAGTAAGTACCTTTCTGTGTACTGTGCTGCAGGCCGAGAACTTGGCGATCTGATTGGCCATCAGTGTGAGACTGAAGTTGGTAGAGTCAGTACGTGGTCCATAATTATTGGCTTCGAACCGCTTTTTCCATTGTGTTCTAAAAATGAATGGTAACAGCTTCGAGCAAACGTACTCTGTCTAGTTTTACTCCGAATTTGAATGCAATGCCTGTCAGCGACAGTTGTCACCCTCGATGTAAAGGTCGTTTTTAATCCATTCCAAAAAACTAAGATTGATTTCTATCCTCTCATCGCCCTGATCTAGCTTAAAAGGTTTTTGAAGTCATTTTTTACGTAAATTTCCTCATCCCCAATCCAATGATCAAAACTTGATTAACGGTTGTTAATCAAATTCAGCTCTCTCTCTCCCTTTCATTTTGACAGATGGTCGCTCATCAGACGAACAAGAACCCGGACGCCCAGCATACGCCAAGTACTGCTAAGAAAAATCACAAAAATATTGCTCTGATAAAATGTGGACTGTAGTTTAGAATAAGGTTGGAGTTGCGAGTTACTCAAAGATGACTCTTAGTCCTGCAATGCATCTTAAGTACCGTGCATAACATATACTGGATGGGAAAATTAAAATTAATTTTTGTACTCCAGTGTAGAGGTACGTACGCTGGTGTCAGAGCAAGGCCTAGAGCCGGGCGTGATGCCGAGTCCAGTTTACTGTTACAGTCCCGACGTCTAATGGCCTATCCAATTCGCTGGACTGACCCAGAATAAAAGCTACGGCAATTACCTCGTCCATTGAAGGAGCAAGCACGTTTGCGACCGACATAAAAGCCCTCCAGTGCCGGACTCTGACTGAGAGCCGTACGCTTTGTGTCTCACGTGTCAAGTGGGGGCCGGGGCCGGGCTTCCCTTTGTTTTCGAATGGACCAACATAGGGTCACTGTTGAGTGTCCAAGAATGTGTCTTCACACTTCAGCACCAACTGCATCACTGACTCTAATCAACGTTCCTTTTTCAGGTTTCTACAGTCAAATAGTGGGATGGGAAGAATAGGCTTCTATATTCGATATTTCCCTGGTTCACACGAATTCACGTAACTGTCTAAGCGCACTGGATTAACGGCAATGATTGAAGTTTTAAGATAGCATAATAATTCGTAATCTTGCTTCTTTCTTGCGTTGATTTATAAAGAGTTTGGTGGTTGGTCATGAAAACAGAAAGTTTGACCGGTACGTGTGCAGTTTCATATCGCCAAAAGCGAACGAAGTTTATGGCCAAAGCCACATTTCTGATGTAACTGGCTATCGAAGTGGATCGCATTGAGAAAGTGTTAACAATAACAAGAGCGTTGTTGAGAGCTCAGTGGTATTGCCGCAATAGGTTCATTGCAGTGCCTACGTATTAAGCAACATTTTTAGAAAAATTGTTTTAGCGTGAACTCTAAGAAAAAAAATGCATTTACTTGGTGCAAGCCTCTGATACATTTATTCGCTCTGAACGGATGCGATCCCTCGTTAACGTTCCGTTTTAATTTACTGTGAGCCCCTGCGCCAAAACCGCTGTCCTTTGTTCTACGGTGTAGGAATTCCGGGACAGGAAAACCGTCCCTTTTATTGGGCCACTGACTGATTGGGTGCGACTTCTAAAGGAAATTCTCTGTGACCTCTGCGAGGCCTCGGCGTTGTGTGGGAACGCAAACGAGGGAACTCAGGGAGGAAGTGGAATACGTAAGCAGTTCGAGAGGGGAAGGTAGAAGGGGAAAATATGCGCTTTCTTTCGATATCCTAGTCTGCTCTATCTCCATTCTGCCAGCGTGTTGGGCCACGAGATTGCCTGTGCCCGAATGCAGGGGGGGGGGGGGCAGGTTTTTGTTCATAACTGAGCAGTTAATCTATTTTGTGGGCAGTATTATTTTACTGCCACATCCCCTGTAGGAAGATCTTGATCTCATCGGATCATCATACTGCCTTACTTTTTGACCCGATAGAAATGCAGGTTATAGAGTGCCAGTTGAGGTTCTAATAACAAAAACTTCTCTATCTAGAAGTCTATAGTAAAGCTTACAGCAATGGCAACAAGTTCAGAAGAAGATTTTTTTAAAGGTAGTAAGCTCAACGTTGAAACAGTGATTATGCATTATGAAAAATAAGATAATATCCTCGGTACAGCTTGCCATTATTATCTAATGCATATGCAGTAACTAACTAGTACACACATCTCAAAGAAAGAGCGAGAGCGCATGTGTGAAACAAAACTTGCAGACGTCTTTTCTATACCTGCGCGTTATCGCCCATATAAACAATGCATCTCGACCTATCGTAGCGCTGCTTGAGCCCTAAACTCTGACAACTCGAACCGGACCCCGCGCGGATCCCTTACCATAGCCCCTCTAACAAATACATTTGCACATTTTTATGAGCTGCAGGTGCCGACCAAAGCCTCTAGCAATCCATCACGCTGGCAGTTAGGTTGTGAAACTAAAGGAAAGAGACACAAATCTCACACGGTACTCCGTCAGTTGCTTACCGGATGTTCTCCGCCGTGCCATGTGTTGCCGATACAGTTGGCGGAGACGTAGGTAGGTAGGCCTTAGCACCTCCGCTGTGATTCTTCCCTATACAAACTTCTACCTTTTCGCTCTGGTCTGTGGATGGGTATTATATCGTCATGGCTACACAGCCAAGGAGCAAGATAACGTCATCCTTCTCTCTACTTGTGTAACGTCAGCTTTGCGTAGCTGTCCTAGCCCAGGTTAATCAAGGTACCTAGCTTGATAATTTATAACACAGTTACCATTGGTAAGTTCAGTAACGAAGCTCAAGTACCCTCTGGTGTGTGTGACTCCATGTAGCATGCTACGAGTGCTCTCAATGGCCGTATATGCGCAGAGGCTTCTGTGCGATGTTTTACAAATACAATTTTTACAAGCGCGATGTTCATAGCTCCTGTTTCTCTCGAAATGTAAAGATGTTGTGGACGTGAGGACAGAAAGTCCTATAATGTTTTAATCTTAGTAAATCAGAACTCTGGTGCATAAAGGCATGCCGTTGTTCCAGAGCAAAAATGCAATTGTAGTTAATAAAAAATTATGCTCTAATTTTAGTCGTATTCCAGCTAAACACATAAAGGTAAAGGTAAAGTCAACTTAGACCACACCCTCACCTGGGAAACCCACATGCACTGGTTTGTGCTGCGGGTATAGGCCCATCTGCGTGAAAGATGTGTGGGTGCAAAGAGAAAATATAACAGGTGTAATGCTGTGCACTATTTAATTGTTTTCTCCATTTTCGGTACAGTCCGTATATAATTAGCATGATAATATATGCTTACACCAACAATTTGGTTTCTGTAGCCTGTTCGTATTTTTTATAACGTAACTGAGCTGCTAATCATACCTACTAATTAAATTAATATGCATATACGGCTTTATATGTATATATATATATATGTTAAGTGACGCTGATAAAATTTAAATCAGCTCTTCTTTTTTATTATTATTTTCATTGTGTTTGAGTTTTCGTTCGTCGTAAAGTTCGTCGCCAAGTTGCCATTATTTTCTGCTTAACAGAAGCAATTCTTTAGAATTGGCATGTATCATTAATTGCCCAAACTTATACCAAAAATATCTGCGTATGTTATTTGGTTGTGGTAGTTCAGACGCGCTATCTAACATGATAGTAGGAATACCTCAACAGATTTCTGGGCCGTTCCGGAAGCTGAAGCCGTAAATCAACTTCTGGGCCGTCCAAGAATCCTTTTAGGGTACTATATTTGGTCTCGATGTTCGAAATTTTAGTAACTAACTTGACTAGCCCTTCGTCTCACTACTTATTCTTTCTCTCTGGTAGGAATACAACTGTACATAGACCACACTGTAGGGGAAACGATTAAAGCTGTCAGACAAGCAACTTGATTCAGCTACTCAGTAACGAAATACCCGCAAAAAAAAGACACCCCACATAAAAGATCGTTCGGCTATAATTGAATTCCTAACTGTCATGTTCCTCGAAAATCTATGCTTAATGTGGCCTGTAAAAGACTAAAGGCGTCATCGTATGGCACGACAAGATCGAGTTAAACTAAACCTGCTTGGCTTGACTTGTGCGGAACTTCATACAGGAGCGTTTGTTGCCCCCCTTCGAACCGTCTTGCAAGTGTTAACAACAGCCCGATAGCACTTGAGATGACCGACAGCTCGTTTGCACAAGGCGCGCTTGAGTTTTCTGCCCTGTCGAGGTGAATAAACTCGCTGGGAACGCCTCCAACTCTATTCAAAGTTGCGAAACCAACGCTCGTGTGTGAAGAACCAATAAGTGAAGTCTAAATGGTATCAATGGCTTGACTCGACTTCGCCGTACGAATCGATAACACCTTACGAGTCAGCCTAATGCGGGTTAAAATTCCATTATCCCATCATTTAAAAGTTGTATTAATTGACTCAAGCCACTGTGTGGACGGACGTGAAGGATTTCCCGAATGGAGACTTCAAGGCCGGTTGTTAAGCCCGCTGTACACGGGAGTCGGAACACTGGACCGCTTCTCTCTATCATCCTGATAACTTTGCTGTAGGCGTGGCTTCGGCTTGACCAATATTAGACTGTCCGAACATTTCCCCAAAACTGTAAGCCCATTGCAATTGGAGGGTTATTACGACTAGTGCAGCGACGTCTCAAGGTATATCTAAGGCGTTACTACCCTAGTCATATTAGCCCTCCAATTTTTCCAATACAGTAAGTGTAACTTTTAAAATTTTGTGTATCTCTTGAAATTTTGAGCGGCTTCAAATTTGCAATGGCGCATACTTTAAAATGATGCTCAATTACGTTATGCTGTAGTTCCAGACGCAAAATCTTTTGTCCCAAGAACGTGAAACGTTCCCGTATTTTGACTCTCAAGAGCAGGGCGCTTCAAAGGAGCACGTGCAGCACGATGTCCCGCCCACGCTCAGGAAGAAGGCCGTTTTTCTTGCCAGCCTCGCGGCCCAAGTCCAAAAGCCAAAAACGGACACGGACTCGTTGCTCCGAGTCTCTCTCAGTTGCTCCTGGAACGCCGTGCGTTGTGGTGTAAGTGTGCTGGTGCTGGGTTCTGGCGACTGCCTGGAAAGGCTTCCCTGCGCTGATCGCCTGCAAGTGTCGAACATGTAATCCGTGGTAGCACAGCGCTTCGCCTTTAGAACTATCCCTTGTTTTTGCTGCACTATTATTGCTTTTACTTCTACCGCAAATGTTACATAAGACATTTCTTTCTTTGAAAATAGTTGTTCCAGTGAACGATGTCCCATGGTTCTCCTGCCATGATGCTGTTACAGAGGAGAGTTTGGCCAAGTGTTCATTTATCAGATGTAAATCACACTGCAGCTGTTTGCTGACTCCACGTGCATACGCTATAACGTACCGTACCCTGAAGGCTGCTCGATAGTATCGATACGGGCGCTGGTCGTAGTTATTAATGTACGCTGAATGTTTCCCAAATGTGACCTTTTTTTCTTGCTTCGCCTGTTGTCACAAAATCCTTCACCTAGCGACTAAAATGAGCTTTTGTAGGTATATCATAATGTTAGTGGTCTTGTACGGTATGTTATTTCTCGCCTGGTAAAAGGTTAACAGGCTCCAAGGTCCAACTGTCAGCTGTGTCGGGACAGTAGTAAAGCAGACTAATTTTCACGGGAAGATATCACGAATATTAAATTATTGCTGTACCACTTTTTGGACGAGTCTCAGTTGACACACAAAGTAAATAGGGGAAAGAGCCCAAATGCCGTGACTTTAAGCTAGAGCGTCCATTGACGAACCTAGGACTTTGCTTTCCGGTGCGAGCCCTCCACCAAAGGGCAGATTTCGGATTGAAGCAAATCCGATTAAAAATGGTTCGATCACGTATATTCCCTGGGAAAATTATATAGGTATTTGTCGCAGCTCGATATTTTGGTGCCTATTCTGCATAATTCGGTTTATATCTGGATAGAAAAATTTTATTTTATCTACTCAGACGTTGCAAATTACCATAGTTGAGTATTGTAGCCAGCTAAGCCTAAAATAGACAGAGTAGGTAATAAAATATCAAGCTGCGCTTCATATATAATATGTCCAGGAGCTGTACCGGTCGGACCACCTTCGTGACGTAGAGACCCAGGCCTGTAGTATACTAGGAGGCCTTGGTCACCCCAAATAAGTGACGGCTTTTTACCACATTAGCCGCAAATATAAAGTTCAGACTGGCGCTGCTAAGAAAACATCCTGTGCTTGAGCCCAAGTAGCCACCTTCTAACTCTGCCCCTGGCTGCCACTCGAAACCTGTAATCATGTGGCCACTTCGTGACTAAGAAGCCGGACTGTTATCGTCCGCGCCACAATAGGCTGGACTGGACGCACGAGATCCGTCCGATAGCGATCGAGCTTTCCGTTGGTAAACTGCTGCTTGCCTCTTTCTGGCTTCTCTTGCGTAAGCTGAGATTTTTTCGTGAAATTTCTAATATTGTGTAGTCTATTGGTATATCATCTTTAGCTTCTCAAAGATGATCGTAAGGTACACCTAATGTACTTTGTTATGTATAGTGTTATAGTAGTAATTCCCCCGACCGTGTTCTAGGGTTAAGTTCAATTATCTCAGGAAGCATGGCGTGAGCCGCAGGCCATAAGGTTATATTCGCCCACCTTGTGTTCCGAGAAGTTGCGCTTCCTACGGTAACTACGGTACTGTGAACATCATTTGGTTTAGCTAGGCCTTCGGGATCAGGGTTGGCAAAAAGCAAAAAACATGTCTTTTTTTTTTTTTTGCTTAAGCCCAAAACCATTTTTTTCTGGTTCTAGGAATTTTATTCAACATTTAAAGGATTTTCTGCTCTGTAAACATGTAGCAGCTAGCTAATCATCAACTATCTTAGTCACTTCATTTCAACTTCCCATTGTAGGAAAAGGACTATAAGAAAAAGGGGTTAAGAAAAAGCAGTTAGCAGAGTACCTGTATTTACTATGGCTACATTTAATATCCAAACTGCCGTAGATGCTACGGCTTATAATTGCAAAATAAAATCCATTGAAAACCTTAGAACACTGCAATTTGAAAATACTACTTGACAGAAAAAGTTAGCTGCTAGCTAATTGAAAACAAAGTATGAACTAAAGAAAGTGAAGTAGCTATAAAGTCTTTTAAAAACTTGGAAACACTTCAAAATAAAAAGATATCTCGATAGAGCTAGCTGATTAAAAGTAAATATTGAACTGAAAAAAAGTGAAATTGCTATAGGCTATGGATACATCCTTCTCATCAGCTCACTCGCTATCTAATAGCAATTATTACTACCTACTACTTCTAATTTTCAGTAGCTGCTAGCTCCAGACTATAATTGGATACCAATGCATCTCTGAAATGAAATAACACAAAATTCAATAAGTTATTGGGTTTTAATAAATGTAAGTAATAGTTTACCCTAACTGTCCTAACAGTCAAATTGATTCCTAAATAGAAACACATTAACTCACCCTTTCAGTTGTGTAAATAAACTTTAATAATTTCCAGACGTAAAACTGTTTATTTTGCTATGTTTATGAATAACAACCAAACAAATCGGAAAAACGAAAAAATATGGTTTTTAGTTGGTTAAAACCATTTAACCAGCCAACCCTGTTCGGGACACATTTAAAGTCGTGCGACTTTGCACACCTAATTTTTCTCACTTGACTTGACGACATTTGTTCTATTCTTCCTCTTCTTTCCTGACTCGCGTTTCCCATGCGCGGTGGTTCTACGAGTTACGGTTGCTCGTATTGCTCGATATTCCACGTGTCCCACGCTTGTCCCCTCTCCACCCGCTGTTGCAATGCTTAGGTAAACTTGAACTAATACGTATTAGCATAGGGCAGTGGAACTCGTCTATGATCCATGGTAACCTTCCAACTGATGGCCGTCGCGGCACTGATTTGGAAGTCATACTGGTTGCACAGTTATAACTGTATGGCAGATGGTTCGTCGAGATCAGGAGCAATTTGGCTACACTCAATCTGCGACTAGGCTGCTAGCCTTATTTTACAAAAGTATGATTCGCCTTGAATTTTCTCGTCTAGTTCATGACGCATAGGCTATTGGCTTGGGAAAGTTTTTCCCCGTTGGTATTTTATAACGCATATCGCTTTACGATTTTTTTTTTTGGTGGGGGGGGCCTTCGGTGACTTTTGATAAATTTGTTAGATAGTTCTGAATTTAAATTAGCTAATTCTGTACTCATCTACCAGCATGAAAAGTTATTCTGAAGTTTCAGGTTGTTCTTTCTAAAAATAAAGTGCGTTTGATGTAACTACGTAAACTCTGTGAAGATTGCTAGCCTTCTGGAAAGGCATGTTGATTGTTGATACAGCTGGTAAGGTCCACATCGCCTGTCGTAGTCTTTGAAGCGTCTCTACCCGTGTGTTCAGCTGCTCCGCTTCTTGACCAGTGCACGTGTCGGCTGCAAAATGTTGTCCATAATAATTTTCGTCCTACAATCCATAACTTTCAGGTAGCGTAGGGCGAGCCATAACACATAGGGTAGATTAAGATGACAGGATGAGGATTCTGTGTAGTTTGCTATGCTATGTGTCGCTCCCAAGGGCTTAGCTAGGCCTTCCAGACACTCTTTTGTGACCACTTTCTTCTTTCACTTTTCATGCTTCTACTAATGTTGTTTTTTTCTGTTTTACCTCTACTTTCCGACGTGCTGTTCCCATGCGCGTTGTTCCCCTATTGAAACATGCTCGTGCATGGGCTTCACCTTTCTCTCGGCGCACACCGTACAATGAATGATATATGCGCCTTAATTCCTTTTCCCTTCTTCCCTCCTTCGAATATCTTTGTAGAAGCTAGGGAGGGTTCAGTAGCTTGTGAGCCCCAATAGTGTCTCCCCTACCATAAGTTAGCCTATTAGCGCAGGACTGCTTCCGCAACACTAGAAGGTGAGCATTTATGTCTCCCAGCTCTACAGTACCTCCACATCGGGTGCCCTCCTATTGACCACGACGGTCTAAATACGCACCACAACCATTAACTAACCGAGATCATAATTTATTATACACGTGGCCCTACCTACGTATACGTTGTCAACGTGTTAAACCTGGTAGACAGCCGATTAATTAATGTGCTTAATAAAAAAAAAAAAACCTGGCCTGATGCTGCTTATGGTGTGATTTAGTGTTCTCCGGGAATTTTTTTATTTTTTTTACAGTTTTAATGGATTTCCTGTGGTTTGTTATTTACTGGCCGCGAGGTTACGATGGGATAGGTTTTCAGGTTCACACGAAATAGAGCGTTAACTGAGAATGACGCACATTATGACTAGCCTAAGTACCTACCTGCTTGAAAGATTGACATTTGTTGAAAAAAAAACTGAAGAACCAAAGCTGATTGCATTGTACAGGCATCGTTAAAGTGGAAAACTACCTACACTGTAGGAGCAACCGCCTTATTTGCGTATTCATTTCAAAATGGTTTCGCACTTATTAATTTATGAGCGATATTGAAAAATAGGTACCACAAGAAAAATTAACCAAATAACACCGGGCGAGTAAACTGAAAATGTCTTTGTTCCCAAGGTTTGCCTGTACTTGCCGGATACAGACCCTGTCACAACAGCCTAATCTTAATCGACTGTCGGATGCTAGATAAAGGTCCGTCTTTGTGGCTTCCTTAGTCCAGGAGACCGAAATGAAGACAGCTGAGGTTTGACCGTAGGGTAGATGTCAGGTAACTTTGCTTTTTTACGGTCACTTGTTTTACCGAGAGTTTTAACCGCAGAGCCAAATTTTATGCAGCTGTAGTAGAAAAAAAAATGGTCCGTAGAAAGAAAGACGATGCACATTAAGTGAAACTGGAATGCAGTTCCTTTTTACCTATAGTATCCTCGTGGTTGTTGTCAGAAATTTGGGGTAAAGATGTGAGAATAAGGTACCGTGCACTGCCTCACGTGGCCGTATCCTATGGTGGCTTTATTTATACTAATGCATATCGGGAGAATTTTATCGGTCATTCCCTTGCACTAACTGCTCATCTCCACGACCGTAACGTCGCGCCACCAAAATTTTGTGTACACCGGAGATGTCTTCAGAACTGTGTCGAGTCTTCTGTTTGTCTTTCCCAGAGCATGAAATTTGAGGGAAGAATGTTGATGTTACGGTGTCCTTTTTATTTAGTTACTAATAAAGGTGAATGGAGAATTCAACAGGATGAACTTACGTTACGTTTAAAATCTTCGTTCATCTTTCTCCCTTGCAAAATGCAAATGGTAAGAATGTGTTCATTTGATTGTGGTAGGTACTGCAACCTACTAGGAATAGCCTTATGACAAAGAGTGCCGTATTATTGCTGTGATGCGTTTGGTTCACGTTTTAGGTAAAAAAAATCTTTGTGTTGCATGCCGATTCTCGCTCGTTGCCTCTAGTTCTTACGATGTTTTGGGTAACGTCTGTCCCTCGTCTGTGAGCTGGAGCGCAGCCCTAGGCCTATGCTTGGGGAGCCGACAGATTCTGTCCGGAAGTAACCAGGTACAGAGGTCATGTTTTTACCTGCCTACCAGTATTTGAACCATCGTGACGTTTTACTTGATTACCCAATGCACCTGTAGCTTGAAGCTACCTTTCACTGCTCATAAACTTCATTGCCGCATTGTAATTAGCCCCCAGCTATTGTACTGCACTCCCTACCTGCTATAGGATCTAGCAACACCAGTGGCACTATAGAGTCCGAAGGCATCGTATTGCCCAACACCGACCCAACATGAGCTGATCACGAAGTCGTGTAGCATAATCCTGCAAGCAGCTGCTGCTGTTATCATAATTGACTCTCGCTTTCTTATGGCGAATGTACCTCCGTTGTTTAATCCCGATGGAACGTTTTACTACGCAGAGCTGCACTCGGTCGCATGGCCTTGTAAAATACGGTGTTATAGCTAGCTATCTCCCAGCCACGTTTTGCGTCCTATAAACGCCCTTTCACACGTTAGTACTTTGCCCTACGTTCTACTTCATTGCGTTCTTATGGCTCTGTAAACAAGAAAAAATGTGCAGGTTTTCGGGTGTAGGTTCACTTCAAACTTCAATACACGTCCGAAACTTGTGATACGTGCTTAGCAAACTATTTTGACAACTTAGTTTATCATATCTTTCATTGTAGCTACACATAATTGTGTCTGCAAGGTCGTAACCAAACTGTTGAATACTTCAAACAATGGATGTAGGGCAAATGACCATCGTGTGAACCCGTCTTACGTCACAGACGATCGCTACCTACTTAACCTTACATCGTCCCCCCTTCCCCCAACTTAATATTAACTCGGCGCTTTGAAATTAACATTTCACCGTCCACGATAAACTCTAGTTTTTTTGTTATGGGAATTCCACTATTTGAAACATGGCCCAACGGTTCTCTTGGACCTTGAAGGATCAAGCTAGGCTAGGTAGTACCAAAAAATTCTTTCTTGGTGTTTTTTTAATCTCTCTCCATTGTTTTAGCCTGGAAGTTTTTATGGTTTGGCTATACTGTGTAAACATGACCAAATTTTACCCAGTTGTACTTCAGAACTAAGAACCAGCTTGATATGACCTGGGAAATGTTAGTAAACTTCCCAAGTGAGCTGCTGTCTTCAAAAAACAATACAAAGGTTATTCTATAGACCATTGCTTCCAAACGCTTAATGCGTTTGTCGTAAAGCCTTAATTCAAGAATACCGGTACCGTACCTGTTGAACCTCGAGGAACATATCCAGAAATAGATGAAACATTTTCCGCAGATAGCCTACGCGTGTTGGCATCGACTCGAAACGTTCGCGTGCCGAGTTCTATTAACCCAGCAGTGCCCAAAGTAAACGTTGACTATTTTTATCAGAATAGTACTATGCTAGAAAATTAGTAATTTATACTGTACGGAACCTTGCTCTGCGAGCACCTTGTATTCTGAATGAATAGTAAAGCGACCAAAAAGAAATTACTTTTCGACGTTCACGAGGAGATGAAGTGACGTCCCATTTTGTTTTCCGTGATGACCTTGTGTAATTCTTTCACTTAACGAATGTTTGCATTGCGAGCAATATTCAGGTACAAAGCACATCGCCGTTACGCAAGGGTATATCGTAATTTTGATGTACTTTATGTAATTCGTCCTTCCATAAATTCCCAGCCTGGCCCATCGTTTCCTATAGCAGTCCTGAACCTCAAATTTCTTTGTGAGACCCCTTCTGACTGTGGAGTCACGTTTCCAATTGACATTATGAGCCGCGTGTTTGATGTGGACGAAGTTCTGTTGGTTTTACTACTCGCAGTCTTCCATCCATTTGGATTGGTCGGATATTTTCAACTCGTGATGCAAGACTTTTGGTCGTGTAGTTGTGTTTCATTAGCGTTGGCTCAGCCGGGAAAGTCATTTGAAGAAGTTAGAGATGAACAGTTGCTGCAACTCGCCAGCTATGCGACCTTGCGCAAACTCAAAATGACTGCGGCCTTATTAGCTTGCACAAGAAAGGCAGTGTTGAGAACTTGGCATTTCAGGTTTCGAATGGCTACTTGTATCCGATGTTCAATGATCATATTCATCGTCTCACTGACTTTAAAAATGCAAGTAGGTATCCGTTCTGTGTGCAATTGTTTACGCTGTCCCAAGTATAAAGGCGAGCGGATAGTAGCAATACCATTGACATTTTCCTACACAGTTACTGTAATAAACCTATCAAACCCCGTTGGAAAGATAATAGATTAGGTACAGTATAAGCTTAGTGCAACTGCAACCTAGGTAGGTACCATTGATGTTGCTCAACTTTTAGTGCTCGTCCACAGTGCTGAAAAAGTTATTGTTCCGATGTATTATTTATTGAATTGTGGAACGCTCTCACGTACAGTATGTGAAATTCTCTGCACCTCAGTTATTTGTAAATATGCAGTTCCTCATCCTGTGTTTAGCCTATGGCCCGCATGCTAAATGCCCCACTAGCACTTTGAAGTAGGTAGCACTACGCACTTCGAAGTGTCTGTTTCGTATGCTAAATTGGTACGAAACTCTTCAAAGTAGCTCTACACGGCGTAGTGTCGTACTACAGGTTCGTATGCAAAAGACTGTTTAGTGCTACTTCACTTTTTGTCGAACTTTAAAGGTACCACACTACGCTTTCAAAGTATTACTAGTTAGAAGTTTTGCCGTATATATCGTTTATTCATGTTCTGTGATTACCTCCGCAGAGGAGGTAATGCATGTTTACGCCGTGTTTGTCTGCTGTTTGTTTATCACCAAGATTACTCAAAAAGTTATGGACGGATCCTTACGAAATTTACAGGGATTGTTAGGCATGTTAACAGTAACAGATGATTAACTATTGGTAAAAATCCGTTCATCTGTTTGTTTGTTTATCCGCCAATTTTTTCTTATGGCCATAGCCTAACTCAAAAAATTATGAACGCATTTTCATGAAATTTACATGAGTTGTTGGGTATAATATGAAGAGTAAATGATCAAATTTTTGTGATTATCTGTTCCTTTGTTTGTGTGTTTGTCGCTGTGCTTGATTTTATCCATATTAGCACAATAACTCCTAAAGTTATGAACAGATCTTCATAAAAGTTGCAGGAATTGTTAATACTAACAGAAGGCGCAAATAATTAGATTTTGTGTTGATACAATGAAAATCGTTTCAGAACCAATTTTAATTTTTTGTTACCGTTGCCTTGCTTGGCGGAGGTATGCGCTCTCAGAGTGCTCTCTAGTGTTATTTACGTCATGTATTTATGTTAACAGATCATTTCTTGCTATTAAATGTTTTCTGAATAGGCCTATGAGTCAACCGAAATACACATTTATACCTAGGCTATAGGCCTATGCTGCGGTTCCTGACGTTCTTTCTCGATGACACCTCTTATGAAAACTAAACAGATCCACAGCAAACGAGTCAATACAGCAAACTAAACTGAAAATAAAAACGAAGTGTGGTCTTGCAGGGCGGCCTGTAGGACACTTCAAAATGTTGAAGTGCGCACTTCACTTTTCGCCAGATTCAGCCCTCCAAACCGTAGTGTGGAGGTCGGCACTTCACCTCAAAGTGTCGCGTCGTAGCTACTATTTGGCTAGAAGTAGCTACGTAGTGCTACTTCAAAGTGCTAGTGCCTGATTTAGCATACATGCCTATGTCTCTCTCTCCCTTACTCAATGTTGGCTTAGGTGTCTTGCTCCGACCTTTCTCTTCTGTTCTGATTTAATGTTCCCATGCGCGGTGATCCCCCACCCATGGGATCCTCGTTTCGCTTGATATACTGTACGTCACTTCTCCTTCCTCCCTTTATGTCGTCTATTGTTTGTCTTGGAAGTGGAGGCTTAAACTTTAAACGATCAGTTAAATAAAGGAAAGTAAAAGTGAACAAGAAGGATAAATAAAATCTGTCAAAAAAAGCTTTCGGGAATATTAGAAGAGCCCACTAAAAATTAAACAAATATGAGACATGGAAGTGTTTCCACAAGCTGGTAGGATTTCTCTTGAAATTTTCTTTCGCTTTTGCGACAAAATGACAATAATATGTATTTACTCCGACTTTATTCGTATTCTATATTTCCCATTTGAGTGTAACTACAGTGTGCATTCGGTAGAAGAAGAATATATCATAGTCCCGTACAGGGTGTTGGCTTCAACCATGCATCGCGTGGACGCTCCATAGACTTCTTTACTGTGCTGTCGAGCGCTCAGCAGTTGTTCCCTGTAGTTATCTTCGTCTTCCAATAAAAAATCTGCAGCTGATAAGGCATATCGGATCGGGGAACGGTTTCCGGATAGGTGCTAACCAATCCTTTTTTACGCGGGGAATATTAACTTGATTTGAACCCCCACTCAAAAGTGTAGAAAAAATACTTTTCTTATCGCAGATTCACCAGTTTCGTCTTTAGCCTTACGCTCGTATACTTCACAGATTCCAAATGCTTGACGGTGTCCACTTACACCACTGCTATGCCCACAGCTTTATGAATTTTTACTTTACATTCACTGAAAATTTCAAAAGCCATTCGACTCTTTGCGAATAACACTTGCTAAGCCAAGTAACATAACAACAACAACCATTTAAGTAGTTAGATTGGTAGACACACTGTTTTGTTTGCGTGCACGTAGCGAATCATTCGGACGATCAGCCGAGGGAACGCGTTCAAACGACCGTCTTGTGCATGAACCGGCACTTCGTTGATCCGGGGTTATATACCGAAACGTCGTTGCAATGGCTCCTGTAGTGGCACAGAGGTTACCTCTACGCTCTACTTAATTTATGTCTTCGAGACGTTATTCTTTTCGTGCCAAGTATTCTTTCTGTCTTTATACTTCTACTCCTTAGTTTTTACATCTATTTCTCATTATTCGATATCTACTAGCGTCATTGTTATGACTAGAGCACGAATTTATTGCGCTTAAAATATTGCAGTTATATAGCTCTTAAAAATTGCTCTTATTTTCCTAAAAATTGCTCTTATTTTCCTAAAAATTGCTCTTATTGCACTTAAAATTTGCTCTTATTGCACTTAAAATTTGCTCCTATTGCACCTAAAAATTGCACCTAAGCAATAAGAGCGGAAGAAATGGGAAACAAAGAAAAGGCAAATGCCGCAAAAAATTGAAAGGACAAAAAAGTCAGAGAGCAAACGGGCATAGCATGTCAGTGGATCAACATTCACCTATTTCAGTTCCAAATACCGTACCAATTGTCAGTAGGTATATATTGCAGTTGTGCTAATTGACAATACTTCCCAATGGCGAGAACGATTCTTGCAAATATCTCGCTTTACCTGTTCCCCCGAACGAAAAAGGTTATAAAAATTTAATTGTCTGAGTTTCAGATTTTGCAACTGAATTATATTTTTACCCCAATAAATACATGGAAGAATAATTGATAACTGAATCAATTGTCATGGCATTTGAAATCTTGTGGCACGTGACAGTGATGAGCCTATTGGTGACATGAATTCACACGTCCCTCACCGTAGCGCGTTCAATCAAAATGAATACGAGCTGTGCGTCAACTTTTTTTTTTTTTTTGTCTCTGTCCACACGTGGAAGTGTGCTTCATTCATATGGATGACGCTGCGCGTTCAGGTATGATCTCGTATTTTTACATTTTCGCTTATATTTCGCGTCGGTTTGAAGTCACATTCGTATCCAATAATCTTATAGACTAATTTAAATGGGAATAGCCTATTTTAAAAATAGTTGTAGCCTGATGAATCGACAGAAGAGAACTCAGCACATAGCAATCAGTTGCTCTACCAAATCAAAGATGGCGTCCGTGTTCTTGTTACATATTCAGGTTGTCTAGTTTTCTTCTCTTAAACGAGAGTACTATACAGTGATACTGATCATTAAAGTGAAGATAAACAAAAATGTTTGTCGAATTGTCCATGATCTGTGAACGCTGCAGAGGATAAATTTAGCATTTATAACTTATAAGTTCTGTTTACTGAACTTGAATGACGCAGCGCGTTCAAAAAAAGGGACATTCTTCAGTCTACCGCGTTCGCTGCAGCGGCTTCTCTTAAATCAACGCGCCGCATCCATGAGTTTGAGTGAACGCGTTACAATGAGGGACATGTGAACACGGCCTAATATATTGCATTTATAGCTCTCATTGCACTTATTGTAGTTAAGTTATTGCACTAACGCCAGAAACTGCAATAAATCCGAGCTCTAGTTATGAATAGCTATTTGCTTGATATATACTACACATCCCTTTTCTAACTGGACATGGTTCACATGCGTACGGTTCCTACAGGTAGAGAGGTTTGAGTTGAAAATTTCAATACTATAATCCATGGTGACTTCGCCGCTGGCCTACCCAGGTGACGTCATGGACGTAGTCTACTTGTAGCTGTCTTGGTAGCCAATGTTGAGCCTGTTCACCGACGTGATGACTTTTTACGAGAACAAAATTATTCATGGAGCGCTTTGGACGACTTCAGTATACACGTGAGTTTGAATCTGAAGTGCAGTACGAACGTATGCAAGTTCGTATGACAATGGTGGACCCATACGCTCCAGTTCGCCCCTGATATTGGTACACGAAAACGTTTCAGCTCCAGGCGGTCGTCTCGTCTGTCCCAGGCAAGCATCAAGTGTCGGCGTACCGCAAGGCATTCCTTATCACTTTGAGTGCATCCATTGGGGAACATGAGCCATGTTTAGGACTTCTGTTTCTTGAAATAGTTGAGCGTGGGTGTGAATAGTTAGGCAGGAGAGGTGTCTTTTGATGGCTTCTTGGGAACTGGAGAGGCTCTTTGGAGGCTCCACGATACAGGAATGCGCGTTGAGCATCAATTGAAAAGGTCCTGAATGTTGGTGGAAATTTGTTCGGTGCTGTAACTCCGTAGTTTGCTACAAGAGCGTGACGTGTTTCATAAAGTTTGCTTTGTTTATGCATTACCCGTCCCGTTTTGATTCTTACGTTTTTCAAAACCTGTTCTACCTACCAGAGTACGGTACCGATATTCAAAGTTTTGATGTACGCCGCCTTATTCTCAGAAATGAGCTATGGTAATTTACTTATTTTCCTTTTTTACGTTGGTAAAGCGTTACGGTTACCGGTATTCTTATATATATACACTATATCACAACGATAACAGTAGGTACCATCCCTACTTATAGTTGATTCTACAAACTTATCACTGGAATTTTAATTTCTAATTTAGTCTTCAAACAACATTGTGCTTCCGAACTGAGCGCATATCATTATCGAGGATAAAAATCTAGATTTACAAAATGCTATAGAGCTTAGATACCAAAACGAGCAAAACAAACAAACCATGTAATTAACTCAATCATTACTCCATAACGCTTCCTATTTTTTTTTTTTGCTTTATTTCCGCGGCAGCAAATCGTCGACAGCTCTTATCAGCCGTATCATTCGAGCAATGCAGCGCCGCATCCTGTCGGCAGCATTTCCCATAGCGGCGTGGCGCGTTCGTTACTGCTGTGGCGAGCGCCGCCGACGCTGCGATTGACACCAGGCAGGATGTCGTTGGCCGTTTTTGCCGCGTTACTTCGCTGATTCGCTGCGGCAATTAACACCTCGCCACCGGCCGCCCATGGCGGTGCTTGGAAGAGTTACGTCGCTGCGAACAGGTAACATTGTCTCTTTATTGCGTGTTGCTTCATGTCGCAGAGTCTGGCCAAATGATCGTCGAGATCTGGAGCAATCGGGCCACGCTCGCAGGAATTACTCACAAGTCGCGGCACCGTGCTGGACCCACTGTTGTAGACTATGCTCGAGGACTCGGGATCTGGAGCAGTCGGACTTTCATCTGCACTAGGGCTGGTCGCGGCGCTAATATTTGTAATATTTGTCTGTGGGTCGTCGAACTTCATCAAGCTGTAGTCGAGATCTTGACAAGTTGAGTTACGCTCTTCTAGTAGGACTTCAGGCCTGGACGCTCATGTATAGCTACGTTCTTAGCTGATCTAATATGACCCAGAGCACGTCAAGATCTGGAGCAATGTAGCCGCACTCTTCGAACTGCGGTCGCGGCCCTCTTATATTTTTGTCTCCCGTGGAGACGAGCGCTCGTCGAGATCTGGAGAAATCTCACCACACGCCGCGATTGCGGTGCCCCCCTCAAGTGACGTTTTTGAAGCTTGGCGCAAACTGCTCGTGTACCTACCTAGTGCAGTCCATCGCCAGTTACTGATGTTTTCCCGAGATGATTAGTACTTTATTAACATCCTATTGTATAATTGGTATAAACTCAGCGAAACGCACCCTTGCACCAAGATGGAGCTGCTTAGAACCATCTCACGCAACTCTGCCGAAAAGTAACTTCTGATAGTCGCAATAAGCTAGAAGTGTTTAATAATAAGGTATGCTTGTCACGCTCGACAGTTTTCCTTTCGTAATCACTGTAGTGTAAGTGCTTGTTTCGTTGCTCTCTTATGCACACTATTGAATTAGATTAGATAGGCGGCAGTAGACGAACCAAAAGGCCCATTCCCTAAGAGACACCGGGACTTACACCCCGGCCCTCTATGAGCTATTGTCATTATGTTAGTAGGATGTAGAGGACTGGAGAAACGAGAGGAGAAAAAATAGAAGACAAAAAAGAAAAAAAGATAGGAGAAAATATAAAAAAGAAGGGGGAGAAGAATCTACGCCAAAGCGATGGTCATGAATGCCCGCAAGCATGATCGATGGCCGCTGATATGCGGAGCTTAAATATATAGATGTAGCGGAAGT
>LQNS02278179.1:466209-485659 GCA_001587735.2 Parhyale hawaiensis | reverse complement strand
ATTCTTTTGTTTTCTCCACCCGCTGGGCTGGTTGCGTGGGGGTTTGTTAACCTCATGGAGTTTCTCCGTTCCTGCGTCGCCAGTCTGGTGTGATTTAATAATAATAATAATAATTGATGAAGTAGCTATAGGCAACAGCGAGTCATTGCTGGAAAATGGGACGTGATAGACTTAAATGGCCTTCAGATGAGGAATAACAAAGTGGAACTGATCAAAATAGGTACAGTTAAAAGAATTCCAGTAGCGAATTGCTTGTTGACGAGTGTTCTCTGCAATTATTCACTTTACATACGTTTTCTCCGTAGCTTTACCAATTTTGTGTAGACTTGTTGCTGAAACATCGACTATTCTTTTTTCGCTAGCAAGCATTTGCAGCAACTCAGGGAGTTATTTTCGCATCAGTTATGCAATACATATATATTATATAGAGGTGCCTATATTTCCCGTAGCGTTACCGTTTTAACTAATTGAGTTATATGCGAGGCAATTATCCGGTACATTTTCCGTACGCTGACCACCGCTTTGGAGGTTCCGTTACCGAACAGCTGGGCGCTTTTGTCTCTTTTGTTTCGTCGAGTTTGCTTTTACTCGAGGCTGTTGCTGCGGCGACCTCTGCTGCACGCTCATCTGAACGGACCTGGTACAGCTGCCGGTCAAAGTTACCGGCCGCTTTTGCTTAGGTTGGAATAGATGGTGGGAAAATCTACAAGAAGCGGCAGTTATGGGTAACTAATTCATGGTGAGATGTGACCATTTTCGAATATTATTACTTTGCCTTGCCAAAGTGCATGTAGTTGAGAAGAGGAACTATAAACTTGTTTGTAGCCAATCACTGACCAGCAAAAGATTTTTTATGTTTTTTCACGTGATGCATTTTCATGAATTAATACTACTACTTATATTTGCTTATATATATTGCTGTAATGATATAAACTCCGATCATTTCTTACTATCAGTCCAGTGGACGTTGTTACTTCTGGGTAGAGCGAAACTCTCGCCTGAAGCGCATCGAAATTAAGCTAACAAGAATTAGTTGGCTGCAAAGGTGCACAATGAGCTTCGTCTTGTACATTTTCAGCTTGCAAGACTGTTAGTTAAAGTAAGCTGGTAAATAAGTTGGCTGTAAATGAACAGAGTCCCATATGTTTAGCGTGCTTGGGTGTGGGTATATTGAGGGAAGGTGTAAGCGGGTATGGTGTTTTAGTTTGCTAAATGAGTTTGAGTTGAACGCTGCTGCAGACTTCGGAAAAAAATGTGAAGGGATCACCTTGTACATTTTAGCGAAATTTCTCTAAAAATAGATGTTAGCAGATATTCCCCATAGAATCTCCTATTTAGGTATTTATCATGTTTGCTGTTTTACTTCTTTTCATGAAGGCAAGTCGCCCCTTTTTCGATGGTTCAAACCACGACACCTAACGCAATAGTCAGCTGATGGGCATAGCTGATAAGTAGTTAGCCTACACGCCACACACTTTTCGTAGCCACTATAAGTATTATATATGATGTGCGCGTTTGGTGGATTTGCGCGATCGATCGATCGCGCTGCACGTTTGGTGGATGTTGTAGGTATTAGGCCGTAATTTCGGGTAAATTGGACTATATTCGGGTGTAATGTCGGGTAGGTTAGGGGAGGCAAGGACTGTTTTTTTTTCGTTTTCCATTTTAAAATCTGAACGATCCACCAAACGCGCAGCGCGATCGACCGATCGCGCAAATCCACCAAACGCGCACAACATACCGGTATATAACTGTTGTCAGTGGTCCAGTTGTTAAGTTGCAGCGTATAGGCTCAGCAATTGTAAACAACAACGACACACGCAGATTACCTACCGTAGGCTTCTACGTTAATTTATTAAGTTTTATTTTCTTTCGTTTCTAGTCTTTTTTGTCATTTTTCTTTGCAAGTCCCGATTTCATATTTCCATTTATTTGTTCCTTGGTTTGTTTCGTATGCCTGCTAGTCAGGCTATTACATGCACCTTCTTCCCTCCTGACTCTGGATTGCAGCGTACATTGGAACGTTGGCTTCACTTGGGAATATAATAATAATAATAATAATAATAATAATAATAATAATAATAATAATAATAATAATAATAATAATAACTGCTACGTCTTTGGTCTTTCATTGGCCTTGTTCGGAAAATTTCGTTCTCACTTTGCCTCCTTTGCTTCTCCTACTTCTATTTCGTCACTTGAAAAATTATTCTTATCCTTGAAAATGAGTTAAAACCTAATCTATACGTGAAAGCTAGTTAGCAGATCTATAATGCATTACAGCTGCTATTTTTAGTGACCAGTTCAGCACATACGTTATCCCTCCTACAATTATGATAATTTTTTCTCCTGACAATAAATAATTATTAACCACAGCTGTACCTGCGACGACCACGTTATCCAGTCCACATTGTTAATGAGCTACGTTCTTCAAAGTCCCATTGCGCTTCGCTGGACTTCAAATGCAAAACTTCAATAGCGACTGGAACGCTGGAGGCAGCGGCCGATTTCGCGCATGCCGGGTGGAACCAAAATTTGTTCTTTGCCGAGCGATTCTTGCGTGATGAAGTCCTGGAATTTTCCCTTAGTCGACCCGCCAGATCTGGACTGCTGTTCCAGGGCTGTTTAAACACAGCATTTAAATAAGGAATGGGAGCAGTTATATTGCAGGGTTTGCCAAGAATACTAGAAAGGCACACTGTTATTTCTATGGACGTCTTTTGCCGTGTAACAAAGCTTTCGGGAGGAATAGGCTAAGTAGAGAAGCCTATGGGATCATAGTTTTCCTGGTAGCCATTGAACACGCTCGTCCGAAAAATGAACAAACACATATCAGCCGTAATTTGTGTGGAAACGGCCAAGCTTATAAGGAATTAAATGTATACCTAACGGTTATTTTGAAAAATCACAAGCCTGTCGTGGATAACTGTGCGAACCCGGTATTGATGGAACTCATTAGTCTATTTCTCGGAAATCGATCAACAGACCAATTTTCTCCCATGGAACTATGAGCAAAGAAACGACACGGGGAATGACACACAAAACAAAAGTAATCACTACCTACTAGATATAAAACTTACAACGAGTATTCATTCATAAATGTGTTTATATATTTATAAGCGTAGTTTTGCTGTATGTTTCATCTCACGCTCCGATGAAGATTACCCAAGTTATCATAATTTCCTGAATTTCGCCGTCTTTTTTGACGGTGGAGACTACTAGTCGCATAGGGACATAGACAGTTGTTGTATCTGTCCATCCATCTGCACTCTTCGATGATCAGGCAGTAAAAGGTTTTCCGTCACATTGAGTGACCAAGTTGAGCCTGCGCTTTGACCAAGCGTGATGATACCGACCACTGATTTGCTGATTAGTGTCTCAGGACAAGATCGAGGGGCGTTAGGAACCCGGCGTTGAAGCCCGGCTGTTCGCGCGGCCTTAGCGAAACCCAGCTAAGCTACGCCACTAAGCTTAACTAGTCGGGAATATCACAGAGGAGCGTTCGTTTCATAACTTGGGATCGTGTTTCACGGTTTATTCCCCCTCGGGGGGGGGGCTAGAATCCCTATAGCTCACGCGGTTATGTTAGGTTCACCCGTCCTTTGTTACAAGGAGCAGCTACTCCATGGAGGGGACGTTGTACCTTCGCCTTAGCTAGGCTTTAATTAAGGATGTCAATCTTTCGTGACCACTTTGCGTCCTTCCATTTCCCTTCTCCTACTGATGTCTTGGTCTTCCTCTTCTTGCTCAACTTGCCGTTCCCGTGCCCGTTGGGAACACCCTCGTGCATGGGTTCCACGTTTCTATCGACATACTATTTATCCCTACTCTCCTCTTCTATGAAATCGCCTTTGTAGTGGAAAAAACGGAGGCTGAAACTTCTCAATATAACTAATTCATGTATTAGTCGCAACCCGATTTTGTTTGATACGCCTCTATGTAGGGAACCCAAAGGTTACCTCTGTCGTTCCTGCCCGTTTGGCTTCCTGCAGTTTCATACTCCTACTGGTGATGGTTTGTTTTCTTCTTGCTTTTCTTTCCAAACTTGGTGTTTTAATGCCCGTTGGGTGTTTTAATGCCCGTTGATCCTGTGTGAGGACACCCTCGTTTATATGGGCAGCACGTTTCTCTCGGCACACTTAATACGTCCCTTGCATTTCCTCTCTGACGCGTCATTGCTCAAATTGACAGCTAGGTATGTCAATCAAAGTAGCATGCGTCTCATTCATGTTGTCTCTGCGAAGTACCTCCTGCTGGCAGCTCAGCCCCACAGCTGTTGAAGTGTCGAGCTGTGGGTTCACTCACAACATTTGCAGTTACTACAGTAAAAGTAAATAGAGAACTGTATTTAAGACCTTTAAGTATGTGCCTCGCAGTAGGTATCATTGCCTGCGATGTCCCGTACGTCAGGCGTCATCCGCATCTCTTTATGCAATAGACCGACCGGGGCTGAAATTGGGCCGCGGCCGGGGCTGAGATCACCAAAATTTATTTCACCGGGGCTGCTACGGGCGGGGCCCCATGGGTGGGTCTACAACTTATGGTACGGTAGGTATGTAGTTACGCTATCGTTCGTTATGCTCTAAATTTGTTAACGCGCAAGGTAAACATTCAATGGTTGTATAAGTAGCGCTGTAAGTAGGTACCTACTTTCCAATAAATAGGCAGTGTATCGTATTGGGCTGATTAAGGACTGACCAAGGACTACTCAAGGGACTGACCCAAGTAGTCCTTGGGACTGACATAGATTCTATTCAACCGTAGAGGTACAAGTGTCATGAGCCGATGTTTTGTTCGTCTTTAATAATTATTGGCTAATATCAGTTACTCTTAAAATTCGGCGTACAAGTCTCGTGGACTAACTCTGTTCTTCGTTAATTAAGATGTAATATTGGTTATTTTTAGACATTACGGTACAACTTTCGTAGCCTAAAGCTCCGTACTTATAAACTAACATAGAATATATTATTTTTACTATTTCTGAGGTGTATATGAGTCACGTGGGCCTAAAAGCTCTCTTCGTTTTGGGGTTAACGCTGCCTCGCGTACGTGTCTCGGTGTTTTGTCATGGTTTCACTAACCACAAGTTTTTATGCGAGTGCTTTAGAAAGAATGTACGTACAACTTGTTACGGTCGAGTGGTTATATGCGCCACATCATTATGGAGCTCATCATACATGACGGTTATTTATGGTTTTGCTAGCTGCCGCTCTCCTTTGTTATAACATTCGCTACACTGCTAATGCAGAATTAAATTTTTGTTTTATCTAGCGAGTATTGACTGCTTTCTTAAAATAAAATTGGTATTTGTTCATTGTGTATTATAACAAATATATACCGTAACTATCGATTTTAGGTGTGTTCCCCCCTCCGGGGGCATAGGATGGGCCATAGGGTTAGGTTAGTTAGGTTCGCCCACCCTATGGTATGGGGAGTAGCGCCCCAGGGGGTTTGTGTAGGTTACCTTAGCCATTAGTTAGGCCTTCGGGACGTCTGTCTTTCGTGCCCAGTTTGCTTCTTTCCACTTTCATACTCCTACTGACCTTACTGTTGTCTGTTCTTCCTCTTCTTTCCCGACTTGCTGTTCCCATGCGCGTTGATCTTGTGTGGGAACACCTTCGTGCA
The DNA here is from genome assembly GCA_001587735.2 of Parhyale hawaiensis. Lineage (NCBI taxonomy): Eukaryota > Metazoa > Arthropoda > Malacostraca > Amphipoda > Hyalidae > Parhyale > Parhyale hawaiensis. The sequence continues at coordinate 480,034 of LQNS02278179.1, read as the reverse complement.
TGGGTTCCCCGTTTTTCTATCGACATACTATATGTCCCTTCCTTTTCCTCTCAGAAGAGCTTAGTACTTATTTAGGGGGGCTTAAATCTTCTTATAATACCTAATACCTGGGTGTGCTCCAATGCCCACTTTACGCCCAATTCACAATTTTATCAGTTTTATTCATTTAATAAGTCTTCTTGATTTTGTGTTTTTATTTTGATCAAGCTTTCAACGATATCAGCGTTTTCAAGGCAGGAACTTCGAAACTTTTGGTTTCTGGTCCGTCACTCATTATATGTAACAGAATTGTATCAAGGATATGCCTTACCGTCCTTAACTATTTATTAGAGAAGCTGGCCGAAAATTCATTCACAACATAAGGAGTTGACCTCGGGTCTATAAATTCTTGAAATTTGGTGGTATCTGTTGTAACATTTTTTTTATGGAATTGCGCAAAACTTGATTCCAGGAATCCTCTCTGTCTTTTTTTTTCATTAACTTTTCTATAATAGGTATTAAGAAATTTGACCTGTGTTGAAAACTACTTTCGCAGAGAACGTTGAAAGTTTGATCAAAATAAAAATACATAATCCAAAGACGTATAGGCTAATTGGGGAAAAAAACTACAATATGAAACCTTGATGTCCTCCATTTCAAACACTTCACTATTTATTTAAAACTAATTTGCAATTAATTTTATCTTCAGTTTTATATACAGTTTACATTAATTTTATTGTAATTTTATGTACAGTTTACATCACTTACGTTTTTTATAAGTCATTGAAGATCATTATAAGTAGCAGTATTGATATTTTGCAGTCCCTGCTTTGCAAGTCAATTGCAATAAACTTTAGCGAGATTTTCAATTTGGTTTAAACTCTAATTCGAACCATCTAAATATATGACTTCCTTCGACATGGTGCGCCTTTCAAGAAGCCATTTAACGCTTTGAGGCGCCAATACCTCGCATTCCTTTCTTTGCAGGCGCATTTTCGTTCGGACCCTTCGGGTTTACGAAGGCCTGATACTTTTGTTTCGAATTTGAGCGACGAATTCCTCTCGCCCATATATCTTTCCGACTCGTTGGGGTTCTTTCTCAATCTTTCATTGTCGATGTTCAGAGACACAGTGTTGAACAATTCTCTTCTCGCTCTTAGCCCATTATGTGAAGAAGCTTCTCTCTCTCCCTCGAATACCGCCTTTGTTGCAGGATTTCTTCTCGCCTCACCGAGTCTACCGAGTTTACTGAAATATTCGGCATCTTCGCTCCAAATTCGCTAAAGGAAATTCAATTCCATCCATGTTCATCACTATGAATCCGTGAAAAGAAAGTAGGCTGTCCTGGAAAGGTGCATGTAGGTACTGAAACTATTATTGACTGAGGTTCGTGACATGTTACATCACGTTATGAATAACTTGTATTTGATTTCTCAAATTCGGTTACAAAGTTTCATTTTCTTGCCCGACACGCGCGATCGAGAAGCGGTTCTGCACGACACCTAAATTATAAGATTAGATTCGATTGCATAGGAGGCAGTAGACGAACCAACAGTCCCATACCCAGAGAGCCGCCAGGACTTACGCCCCGGCCCTCTTTGAGCTATTGCCATTATGTCAGTACCGTACCATTAAGATGTCGGAGAAAAAAAAACCTCAGCGAAAAAGACGATCTTGCAGGAATGACTTATTGTTGCAAAGCAAAACTGCATACCTTGGAGACGTCAAGTTAGTTGGGGCGGGAAATAAAAGATTATTGATTAAAGTGGCCTCCGAAGCTTTGGCCGATAGGAGATGCGCCTTTGGAAGAGGTGTTTGTAGCTATGAAGGGTGTCACGCCCAATGTTTGTCAAGGCGATTTTTAAACGCGTTGACTCTCGCCGCTCCGATAGATAACTTCGAAGGGGATTCTATTCCAGATGTTCACTCTAATATACGGAAAAAACGGTACTGGCGATTTGATCTTGATCTTCGAACTTTATATTTGGTTTTTGATCTTTGTTTTGCTGGCGCTCATTAACGCTTTATTGCTACATATCTGCTTGCAGCACGTTCGCCTAACAGTCTTAAAAGTCCGTGCAGATAGTAGAAAATTTATTAGAGTGTTGTCGTTTATGACAGTGAATACAGTAACGCCTTAATTATAGATACGAGCGTCACTGTACTTGTTGTATTTGCCCGCCATATTATCTGACATGTGAAAGACCTGGACGGATACCAATTACGTGATATTTATAGCTTCAGCTATTGTCGTTGCTGCTATTTTTATTTGTTTATAGAATAAATATTTGGTGTCGGTATAGTATGTGGCCTCCCTGATATGAGATTCAGGTACCTATATTATGTGTGCCTATGTAGGTACCTATGTTAGGTTAGGCACCTTCTAGCTGAACTGAACGTAGCCTGACCTATTCTTAACTAACCTAACTTATTCTGAGCTTACCTAACAAATACTTGATTGTAGGCCACATTCAGTGTTGGAACTATAGATTTTTTTCTCTTATGTAACCATAATCTTATTATTTCAGTGACATGTGAAACTTTCAGATTGGGTTCAACATGTGTGTGAAAGAAACGAACTCCCAACAAACTAGAAGTGTAAGCAGGAACTTTTGACAGACTGTGTAATCTGGCCAGTGATTGATTTAGTCATATTCTTGTTATTTTTCGTTATTCGCGATGGTTATCGCCACAGAGACAGGACGAGATTTGTCGTCCCGGGTGCGGCCGTCCGTTGTACCCCTGGAACATCGAGTCGTACCCATGGGCAGAAACTCGCTACCCAAAGTTGCGTATCCCTTTTTCCATCGGGGTTTCCAGGAACAGACTTCGAGGTTGGGTAGTCCGATGGTGAAGGGTGGGAAAAAATCAGCCTGGAGTGAAGTGCATTCCGGTAGTGATAAGAAGTTAGATAAGTTGGATAAGCGAAGTGAGGTGAAGCCTGTGAAAGCTGAGGAGTCCACCACCCGAAAACGGAGGTTGCTTCGCGGTAGCAAAATCTTCGGCAACAAGAAAAACACCCCCGAGCTTTCGAAAAGTCATACTGTCGATGATCCGGTTGGTAGGAATAACAAAAGTGACAGTTTTCGCTACAGACTTTGGGTGGAAAATGAAAATAATTCAAATGCAGCTAAAAATCCGGAACGTCGTCGGTATTCCACCAATGATTACCTAAAAGAAAAGCACGGCCACTGGAACCGCTCCGTGTGCTCGGAGTCCCCGGACCTGATCAAATGTTACGCTGATGATGGTAGCCAGAAAACAAGTTCACGATGCGCCCATCACAACAACAACAACTATGTCCTCCGGCGTGCTCCTCCTAAGAGGTAAGTTCTAATTAGATAAATTTGTGCTTGACGCTCATTTACATAGTTGACCATTAAGAATACTACTGTGTACGTAGCTAATTTTTATCCATTTTCAGCCTTTGAGTGCCGTAATTATTTAAGTAGTAGTGTTTTCTGCGAACCGCGAGTTCTGTTGCTAGTATTGTTAGTTGATCTTTTTTTTTTTGTCGTCCTTTGAAACATGCTTCCTAAAATCTGTAATTCTGTTTCCATAAGCATTTTTTTTCGAAACTGCCTCGTACCTATTGGTTTATGTGCTCTCTCTAAACAATTTCTTCCCAACGGAAGGCTCAATTTTCTTAACTTGCTTTTGGACGTTATTTCAATATCCTTCTATTGCAAACTGCTACAAAACTTCTTTGTTGGCTCGCAAAAAACTTGAGCCGTGAAACAATTTAAGTAGCTAAGTACTAAGAGTGTATATATCATGGTAGCTTTGCTAGTTCGCGTGTTACAGTTGCACTAGTTCTTAAAAAAGCAATAATATACTTATAAGATATTGCACGGGTCTTATTTCATTTTCTCATGAAATTATTAGTCATATAAAATCTTACGAGTTGAATCTGCAGGCAATAGCAACTAGGCCTACCGGCACATGCAAGCTCTGTCTGGGCTGTATAGACATATCTACGGCCCACTGCAGCCCACTTTACGACAGAGGGCTGGAGCCTAGGCCTCAGTTCCTTTATAGCAATGGGCCTCTTGTTACGTTTGTAACCAACATTCCAATGTAATATGTCTGTGTGTTCGCACGGTGCTAGGGGGCCTTGGTGCGTAGCCCGTAAGCAATGCCTGGTCAGGCTCAAATCTCCCTGTGGGCTCATTACGCTGTTGTCGCGTGTGGTTGTACCATGCTGCAGGTTATAGATTTATGCAAAGACTTCCAATTTACCATTTGGATTATCCTTATGGAACCTTTCAGGAGGCATATAACATATTAATAACACCTACTACAAAAATGATATTTGTGGGATTAAGTAAGTTGCTTCGCAGTTGAATTTTCTAAGACACTTTGCTATAATTGCACTTAGATATGTAATTACATTCCCGAATTATAAACCTATTGTAAGGTACGCGCTACTTACTGATTAAACGAAACTATTTTTAGTTTTTTACGGCTTGTGTCTATGTCAAAGCTATCTTTCGCATATTAAATATTTTTAATGCAAGGGGTTAATTCAAGAGTTGTTTTACGCTGCGTTGGTTAGGCAGCCTACATTATTAGCTACCTAAATTATGAAAGCAGCTTGTTCATATTTGTGTCAACTGTCAACACTACCTTTCACAAGTTAGATAATTCTTATGCAAGGGGTTAGCTAAACCAAGAGTTTGCTCTATGCCTTAATTGTAGATTTGATATATTGCAACGTAATTTATGCCGCGACGCAAACACTAGAAGGGTTGTGACTTATGGAAGCAGCTACCCGCCCTTACTAAAGGGCTTCCTCTAATTTATAGCCCGACTGTGAATGGCTTCTCTGCTCTTCTGTACACCAACAATTGCTTTCTTTTTGGGTGCTTTGAACTCTGCTTTCCTGCATGCGTTACGCTGAAGATTAGGTGTTTCAGTTAATAGTGCATCCTCCTCGCATGAAGAAACGTGAGGATATTTAGGTTATGTCACATATTAACAGTAATTACTAATACACAAAATAAAAGCTAACGCGCTGTTTGGGTGTTGGCTTGTTGGTCTGTGCGTCCTCCTGGCTGCGGTGTAAACCAAAAATTGAGTTGCGTTTGCTCAACGGCAATATGAGGAGGCCATTGCACTGCCAATATTATGCACCTAATAAAAGTAATAGAGACGTTTGCAGTACCTCTTAGCGGTAGTATGGATACTGTATTTCTCTTCCTTCCAACTGCAAGTCTTTCTTTGCTCTTAGCTGCGTTGCGCAAAAATTAACTGTAAGATAGACGAAGAAAAAGATGTTCGTCTGACTAGAACCACGAAACAAAGAAGAGAAAGACAACGAAGCTTTCTGTTAAGTCAGTATTTCGGCCGCTATTTCATTTCTGCCAAGCCTCTTCTTAACTGCAATATGTCTCCTTGGATATCAATTCCCAACCTTGAGAGTCTTCAGACGATGTCCAGGTGACGATCCGCCCGTCACCTTACGATGCTGGGTTTCTTCCGTTGGCTCTCAGCTTGCCCCCAGTGACAGAACCAGCAACGAATACCCGTAGTCTCCCCTGTGCATTTAATGAAAACCTGTCTGGAAAAGTCGGAGAAGCTGCTGTGGTCGACTCTAATTTCTTTATTTTTGAGACATCGCTTGGCAACCTTGGTGTTTAACAATCTGAATACATCGGGAGTCGGGAGGTCAAGCAGCGTAATCGTCGTCCAAAGTTAAAGCAGAAAATTATGACCATATTTATTATACCGTCACACCAGGCTTACAACAGTAAGAGATATCGTATGCAAAGTTTGTGTCGCAAAGTAGATAATGAGAGATCTATGTTTACTACTTAATTACCTACACTATTTTCGTTAACCCAGTTTGTGAGAAATGAGGTGCCTCGCTAGGCCTGTACTGTTTACCCTAATTTCATTTACCTGGTTTCCCTTTACTCCCACTATCCCCCCTCCCCTTCCCTCAAGGAGCAGAGCATAGGAACTCACTTTTCCTATGTCATACCTTGGCCTCTTCCATATTCAGGCTTAGATAGGTAGGTACCTTTTTAATTTTTTTGTTTTTCTTCTTCTTCCCTTCCCATTTGCTTTTCCCATGCTCTTCGATCCTGTGTGGGAATCTCTTTGCTCGTGCGTGGGTTCCATAATTTACCCAAGTACAGTGTCGCATGTTCCTCGCAGCATAATACTTCTCTTAGTTCAGAGAAGCTTAAACAACGCATTTGTTCCCCCCCCCCCCTCCCAATCAAATGGTATCCATCTGTAAGGTTTCTAACTAGTCAAGTTTACGGCCTGCAAGGTGAACATCTGCAGTAACTGTACCTGTCATTATTATCGTCTGCCAAGGACATAAATATTCGATATTTAAACACTTTTTTTTTGTTTTCGTGGCACTGCAGTTGTTGGCTGCTTATCCGGAAACGCCCAGCGGCTGAAGCTCACGGGAGCCGCAGCTGCAGATTCCCTGTCTCTGATGAATGCCTTATCGGCATCTTTTTTTATTATCTTTTTTGGTATATTTGTTGTTTGTGGCTTATTTTTACTGTAGCTGTAGTATCCTTAACTTTGACTTATTCTTTGTTTGCATCGTTTTCTACTTTATTTCGCTCTTATCTTTGTTTCCGTTTTATTTTACCTTCTTGTTTGCTGTCTTCTTCGTTGCATTTTTTTTCTGCAGTAGCTGTTATGAATGTCTCGTTCCTATATTATTTCTTGCAACAGTTGTACTTCTACCTTTGCTGACTTGCTCTTTTCTTTCGCGGTGATCCTCTGTGCAGAGGTTCCTCGTTTTTATTACCATACTACATGCTCCTTTGAAATTTACAATAATAAAACTGTTCTGTTTATCGTTTTCTTAGTCAGGTACGCATAACCTGGGTTCTACCTAACTTTACTTTTTAAAATCTAAAGATAATCGTGACGGCAGTTTTCTATGTATACGTCTGTGCTCTTTTCTAGTTTTGCACTGAACTAATCAATTTTTTCTCAATCTATCCTATATTGAATTTCATATGAAATACTCGCTAGTGATAAACACTGTCGTCTTTGGTTCTTGTGATTTTTCTTCATTACTTGGGTTCTTGTGTTTTTCTTGTTGAGTTTAATCCAAGAGTGAAGAGAGTTGCTCTTTCACATAGGTACGCAAAAAGAGGTCACCGATTTTAAATAGTTGCTTGTGTAGTTGTACTTTTTATTGACCTGAGTATCTGCATACTCGCGGTAGGGGCAGCTTTGAGTACCTACTAAGCTTACGACACTAGCTGTTGCCTGTTCGACTGCCAACCCAGACAAGCGAGCTCTTGTGGTGCTTGAGGTGCTGACTCAGCGTTTGGCATCTTTACAACTGCCGTGGGGATACCTACCCTTCCCATAAATGAGGGGGGGTAGGAGTGAACGGGTCGTTGCACACAGGCCTTCCGTCGTTGGCACCATGGCTTTTGACGATCTGTGGTCGACTGCAGCCGTACACTCCCCTGGGGGGCCAGTTGGCCTATATCTGCAGCATAAACTAGTGCGTGTAGGTATCCAAGTAGGAGTTGCGGTCAAGCTGACGTTACCTTTACAACCTTTGGTGAAGTAAATATGTCTTCCTTTTGAGGAACGCAAAATTGGACTGTTGTTAGATAACTTACGAAGGTCGCTCCAAAAGTAATGCCTCGTATTTTATTAACTGAAGAAGGCAAAAAGCTACGAAAACGGAAGTGGCTTCATTGAAACGAGCGACCTTTCGTGCTCCATAATTTATTTTCTATGTCCTTAGTCACCACTACCTTTTACCGTCGATGAAAGAGAGCCTTGATCCTCGGTCATAAAGTCAGCGCCTGCCGAGGCCGTCCATTTTTTCACGGCTACGATCACGGCGTTGTAGTCTGAAAACGGTGCCCACGTAACGTGTCCTTTGGAGGTCCGATCAAGTGGAAGTCTGATGGTGCCAAATCGGGACTATTCGGCGGGTGAGACTGCACCGTCCAGCCGAGCTTTGTCATCCATTCCGTGGTCTTCAAACTTGTGTGTGTGGCCTGACAGACATCCCGTCGGTGGCTCTTATGTTCCTACATGAGCAAACACTTTCTGTATCCTAGAGATGACAAGATAGTTTTCAGGACACGGACACCCACATCCAACTCGACACGCATTACATTCACCGTTATCTGCCAATCGGTGCGGATGAGTTGATCGAGGCGCACTTTGTTTTCTGGGGTGGTGGCTGTGCATGGACGTCCAGAGCGCACTTTGTACCTCACATCTCTGGCACCTGTCTGAAATCAACGAATCCATCTCCTAGCTGTACTAACACAAGCTGCATGGGCTTCGTAAACTTTCATCAGACGCCAGTGTAAGTTGATTGGTTTAATTTTTTCTGCATGAGGGTATTCAGTAACGCATCTCTGCATCTGACGCACGTTCATGATAGGGATTGCTTTCTTAGTGTGTCACATCGTCAATATCTTCAACAGAGAAATGAAACTTTCAGGCCATGAGTTCATAAGTTCAGTCATCATAACAATACAATTTGCAATACCCTCGGATTGGAATAAAAAATTATAACAGATGCGTTACTTTTGGAACTAGGCCTACCCCCGTAAATGAGCCAGTATAATGCCTTGAAAGCTTGAGCCCCACTCCAAGAGCGCAGACGTCCGCCAAGCAACGCTATACTAACAGAAATTGAAAAATAGTCCAGAATCTAGGATTTATTTTGGATCGTCATTTAAAAACTTCTGGAATTACGTAGTTAACTGACTGGAGACAAACGGATGAACGGATTATCACCAAAGTTTAATAATCTATTTCAGGGTGTCTACTAGGTCATAAAAATCATAAAGAGTCATAAAAAGTAATAAAAACTGGTTGGTCATAAAAAAACATAAAAAGTATTAAAATTCACTCACAGGTCATAATTTTTTTGTCAACCATCTGACGATTGGAATTGATGGATATTTTATCATCGTAACTTACCGCATGCAGTAGGAGAAATGATCCTACTTGTTACTTCAATGTATGCTGTAATTGCTACCTTTCTGAAATCACTAAACATATTACTAAATGTTATTAATTCCATTCTTTGTTTGATTATAAGTAGCTAGTTGCAGCTTAAAACAATTGAAGCATGAAGTATGAGGGACCCTATGAAATATAAAAACAATAGTTATATATTGAGTTTCACAGTAATAACAGTTATAAGAGAGATTACTCTCGCCTAAGAATATGAAATCGTATTTTTGGATATATAATATAAGGTCATAAAAAAGTCATAAATATTTATCCTGAAAAGTCATAAAAAGTCATAAAATTTTCCTAACAATCTTCAGTAGACACCATGGATTTGTCGTGAAATTCCTGACAGCTGCTGTAAATTTCATGACAAACATTGGCAAAAACACTACCTCTTTGGCGAAGGTAATACAGCACCTATCGTTTCAAGTCATCGTGTGTGGCACTACCTCTTTGGCGAAGGTAATACTATAGCAATAGCACCCATCTTATCTAGTCACTGTTCATAGCACGCTATAAATGTGCCCGGTTTCAGCACTCGCTCTCTTTGCTACCGCATCAGAATATGGACCGTATAAAGGTCACTGATGGTCACGGTTTATGCGATTGTGACGTACAATGCAGTCGTACAGGTTCCGGAGTCGGAAATTAAGGTCCAACCCCGACTCCTGAGACCCTTTAACAAAATTGTAACTAGCCACAGGCTGGACAGTTGCTCCCTCTCCCTGACAGACAAATACGGAAACACAGACACCGATATTTTGTATATATTAGTATTGGTCCAAATTCTATCGTCATTGACCTCAGAGAAATGCTTCCGGATACTTTTGCCAGAGTATGCACCATTACCCGGACAAAGGAAATGCAGAAAGACAGGCACACATGGTGTTTCCAATACATCCATAGTTACTCTCTTCAGTCACTGGTTTAAAAAATAAGAGTTATAATGGAATTGTAACAATATCGGCGGGTTCAGCTCTTAACCCAATAACTGCGACATGCGTATCTTTTATACCGTTTCGGGGACTGATATTTCCGTCATACGCAGTACATAGGCTAACGCAGTTCCATATATTTCACTGAACTGTTCTTTCTGTCGATCTTCCTCGCAGACACTTTCGTACATGATACTTTGCCGTGCAACGTATCCCCGTTGTACACGCGTTCTATTCAGTACAATGTATCGAATGTATATTCCAACGGCGTTAATAAACGATCCCGCAGGTGTGTAGCTCGACAGCACGCAAGTGCGTGTATAACACGTGCGGGACGGCGGTATATTTTTTTTGTGCGATTGGTACCTGAAGGCGTACAACTGTACCTGTACTTACTCGAGTGTGCTTTACCGCTGTGCGGTCTTAATACGATGCGAGTGAGTTTTAGTAACATAACTATACAACTGTAGTAAGTGTAGCAATAATACAAATAGCGATGATAGTGATAAACGTAACAATTTATAATTACTGATAGTAATAATAATGATAATAATGGTAATTATAATAATAATAGTAACAATAATTAATTCTATATAACAACGGTAATAATACTGTATATATAGGGCTAATAGCCTACGTATGAGTTATACATATATAACTACAATACTTCAGCTGCTGACCGTCTCTTGCATCTGCTGAACCGACTTGTTGGTTCAGCCAGCAGGCTGTGCGCTAATAATGATCTGGTGAATCTGTCCCGCAGGAGAATTATGGCCGGACTCTATATACTTTATAAGGTGTGGAAAAATGCGCGACATTGGTTGTTTTCTTCTGTCCCTGCCCTCAAGATCTTTAGGAGGATTACACGTGCTGAGATTGACGCACACTTTTTCCCTTTGGAGAGTGTTAGATGCAGAACTCGTCAGTTCAGTCGGTGCTTCGTGCCCTGGTCTGCTGGGGTTTGGAATCGGATTTCGGCAGTGTTGGCCTGCAGGCGTTTGTCAGCTGTTAATGGCTTTTCGTTGGATTTTCTTCAGCAGCGTTTCAGGCTGCCCGGTGTTGCCAAATGCTTCATTTGGATTGTACTACCTGTCCGTGATGGGTTGAGCGTGAAGTTTTAGTAATAATGATAATAATAAACAGTTTATGATACTGATATTAACTGCAACAGTGGCAGCAGTAATTTCATATTAACTAAAGTTCTTTTATATATTTGTTACAGGCTAAATTTATATAGATTTATGTATACATATTGCATATATAGCTAGTATTGAGACAGCGCACCACCCCCTCCTCCCCTGGTCACTCTGCTATGGTTTCAACATTATAAAGTGGAAGGGGCCGTCAGCCCCTGCACGCTCACACCTGTGGCCCTGTGAGTCATGCACCTGCCCCGTGGTACAGGTGTACTTGTACCTCAACTGGGTGCCGTACCTGTAACGTTTTTTTCTATGTAATTAACTCTGCAGCTGACTTTACTCTCTGCATCTCGCAAGCGAGCCATTTTGGCATTGAATTCATCATTTCCACAGAAGTTTAAAATACTTCTTTGTTAACTGACCTTAGTTCTAGCGAACTTTTGCTCATGTCTTGTTGATTATTTTTAATATTCAAATGTCAGCAAATATCCCACTCAGGCTGCAATGTTTTCCTGTAGGAATACAATAGCTGAAAAACGTCGTAGTGAAACAACACAACCTGAGATAACTAGGATTAAGCCGACCCCCCACACAGCGCACATAGCGTGACAAGTGTAATCTAATGTTGATAGCCCACGAGTACTGAGCTCCTTGTAATGGTGATGCGCTTATAGCAAATTTACTCTGGAGGAAGTACGCCTATAAATGTTATTTATCAAATTCCTCCACTCTTTGTAATGGACGGCCTTTGGGACGCCTTTCCTTTCGTAGTCATTTCTTTTTCTTTTGTCCTTCTGACGTCTGCTGATGATATCTTTTCGACTTTCTTCCTTTTTTTGTGTTCGTGTGTGCATCGTTTCCTCATTTTGCGTGTCATTCATTATCGTGTTTCTTTTTCTTCCTCTTTTTTGGTTTTTGTAAATTCTTTGTGAAAAGGATCTTAATTTTCTATTATGATATAGTAGCTGGAGCTCGCGCCGTTGTTAAAAATGTCGGCAAAAATGTAAATATATATCGAAACCGCCGTTTTCTTCTTATCTGCACGTGCTCACTTTAATGACCTTCTCAAACGCAAATTAAATACTCTGTTTTGACCAAGAAGCAACCAACAAACTGTACCACAACTATCATCATATATTGGTGTCGAAGGTCGCAGTAATGATTATATAGGCACAATATTTTTTCCTCTGAGGAGGCACTGGGCATCAGTGCCTCAAACTAAACTCCATACGACTACATCACCTAAAATTGAGTCGTTCGGGACATGTTTTCTCTCGTGTCCCATGTGCCTCATCATTCTTCCACTTACAGCGCTCATTGCTTTTTTTCTCTACTTTCTGGACGTGCATATCCCGTTTGATCATTCATGGGGTTCCACTTTGTAGCTTGGCATGCGTCATGTCCCTTCTATTTCTCTCATGAAACACAGTTACAGCGGCTATACGGAAGGATTTAAGTAGTCTTATGAGAACCAGCGTACGGTACTTCACTAACGACCTTTCCAGCAATGCTCTTCTGATGATGTAGCAGCATTCTAGTTTACCTAGGTATGTTTATAGAGTTAATTTGTACAAAACTAATCATCCCGTAATAAAACTCATTTATAATATCATTGATGGTAATAGTATGACGCTATCATACTAGGTACCTTAAAGTGGAGTTAGTTCGTCTTCATAGGGTAACTTTGTGCTTGTGCAAATGATATCTCAAGTTGTAAAAAGCCGAAAGTGCTTGGGCGTTATTATTGTAGTATAGTAGATGAAGCATACCGTACTGCTTCTATGCTAACTCATGCGTATCTGTCCAACTTACACATATGGGAAACATGACTGTATGCGGACAAAGCAACCCCACTTTACGGTACTTACCAATAAAAGTAATAATAAAGCGTAATAATATATTTCTTTGCCGAAGCATCAGACCGAACTTACCAGTCGAGCTAACCGTCTGCCCCTAACTCACAAACTCCTCTGTAAGGGATATATGTGCAATGAACGAACAGAAAATGAATATCTGGAAAGTCCTTGGGTATAAGATCTATTGTGCATTTGAGGTCTCTGTTCTGATTACTCGTAATTAAACGCTGGAATAATATTAATTTAGGAATTATTATTTTTACGACCATGTTAACGGGATATGTTCAATGTCGGCAGAAGCTCGTAAAAACTAATTACTCTCGGGGATCATTTTTCATTGCGAGCACCTGATCGTAATGTTCATTGTTCTCTTGGTGAACTGCGGTGTTAAGTAGCTTTGCAACTGAGGAAAATTCTATACCTATATGCGCACTCAATACATATTCGAAGTATTGCTGTAATATCGGTTTGTCCGTTCTAAGGATATATCCATGTAGGTAGGTGTAGCAGGAGCTTCGCTATAAGTTACTTTAGTTTTAGTATGGTTTTCGGATGTATTTTTTTCTGCTCCTATACCTACTTTGTTGTCTTCTCCTTCCACACTCGTGCAAATTCTTGTTCGACACCTCTCGTTTGCTGCTCCCCTGCGTGCTGTTCCTTCTCCCATGGACTTCCTTTGTCGTGTAGATAGCGAGTCTTTAGAGCTCGTTCGACTGCGGCTGTCCGTGGCGAACTAAGCCAAGCCCACTCGCTTCGACTGGTCTGAAACTTCGGCCCGTTGATTGCAGGTGAGTTAGCTACCTTCGGCCCGTTGATTGCAGGTGAGTTAGCTACCTTCGGCCCGTTGATTGCAGGTGAACAAGCTACCTTCGGCCCGTTGATTGCAGGTGAGTTAGCTACCTTCGGCCCGTTGATTGCAGGTGAGTTAGCTACCTTCGGCCCG
>LQNS02278179.1:440006-462510 GCA_001587735.2 Parhyale hawaiensis | reverse complement strand
CGTGCATGGGTTCCCCGTTTTTCTGTCGACATACTATATGTCCCTTCCTTTTCCTCTCTTAGAAGAGCTTAGTACTTATTTAGGGAGGCTTAAATCTTCTTATAATACCTAATACCTTTTAAAATTAAATTTGAAAATTTGCACCAAGGCGCAACGTACCGAGTGTACAACCGCTCGGTAGCAAGTTAAGCAAGTCATATCCAATCTCTGCAAAATTGCCGCGAATTGATCATACTTTTTTTTTTATTAATTTTGTTCTTGAGTGAAAACAAACTGTTTGGTGCTGCTGTCTGTAGGAGTGTGCTGAGTGTATTCATATATTTTCTCTCTGTGTGGCCTCCTCTTTATGTGACTGGGCCCTTTAGCCTGTGTAATAAGTAATAACTGTTTACTAAGTAGTTATAGCCGTATTTGTGAACCTTTTGTGCTCTTAATAAAAGTGCTTGTCTATTAAATATAAGAGTCACCGTTGTCTTTCACGGCACGGGCACTGGTGTTTTTTATACTCCCTAATTTGAAGCCGTGGCGCTATGCACTATGCGACCAAAGGGGACCGAACTGCTTGGCCGACCACATGCGCGACACCGCAGAGCGCCTCTGGTTCCGGCCGCTATCTCTTGCCCAGGTCTGGCTTATCAGTGGCGGCTTTTAGAGCACAGCAGCTCCCTGCCTCTTCTCCCTATAACGGCTTAGCGTGGGCTTGTAAGACGTCTTGTGTTAGTGTTGCTGTTACGCGAGTCTCTAAGATCTTGGCCTCTTAGGCACTAGCGATCTTAGGGGAGGTATAGCCTGTGCTGTGACGTCATAATGGACCTGGTCGTTGGCATGAAATCCCCTAAACTCGAAACAAGTCACGTGACGAAACGATAAGCAAAACGCTCCTACTCGTTTGCTGTAGCGACGTCAGTACACGTGAGTAAAGGACTCGTTTGCCCAGTTTTGAGGTCCTCCCGACGCGAGGAGCAATCCAGAGGCGGGACATTTTCAGTGACGTCACACTTCGATCAGATTGTTGACGAGAGGTCCTCCTCAAGGGGCACAGGATGATCCAAAGGGTTAGGTTAGTTGGTTTCACCCATCCTAGGTTGGGGGGTGCAGCGCGCCAGGGGTTTCTACAGGTTACATTAACTTTGCCTTCGGAGTATCTTTCCGTTGTGCCCACTTTGCTACCTTCCATTTTCATACGTCTATTGATAATACTGTGGTCTGTTCTTCTTCTTCCCAATTTGCTGTCCACATGCACTTTGATCCTCTGTGCGGACCCGCTCTTGCATTGGCTTCACGTTCCTATCGACATACTCCATGTCCCTTCCTTTTCCTCTCGCGGAACATTTTTATTGCGTCTATATAGGAAAACTTAGACATTGACATTGCTATGAAGTAGACAGTGTCGCAGTTTCCGGCTTTGGATCAGTTCTTGGTAAGAGAAACACTCCGAACGAATACTGTTTGTTTCAAGGACGACACACGATCACACATCACTGCGTGCAGCAAATTTCCATAGATGAAATATTGTACAATGCGCTCGGTTTCAAAGGTTCGTGATAGTTGTTCCATGGCATTTATACAATATGCAACGTTCGTCATCGGCTGGGCTTATCTTGTTTACATAGGTACTCACACACTTTTATATATACGGCACGCTCATACATATGAGAACAGATAAATACGATACCACCTGCCCAGGGACATACGTCTGATTTTTGAGGCTGCTGATTTGCATAAACAATTTCCATTTCAATACAATCTTTGTCGATATAATGCTTGGTTCAACATGCATATATGCAGAGCCCTGCGCATGTGCGCATCAACGTTATAAAATCACTATGGTGGGATTTTTTTATCGTCTACTTTGTTTCCTTTCGTTGGTGCCAACTGCTACTAACGGTCTCAGTGTGTCATTCCTTTTCTTTTCTCTTTTCATGTCCATGTGTGCTGTGTTCTATCGTGCGAATAATTTTTGTTTTTGTGAATGTTATGTGTCCCTGCCTTTTCCTCACCTGAAGAATCACCTGGTGTTGCTACTCTAAAGAAAGAGATGTCCCAGAACCACCGCGCCTTCCCGTGCCCTACGATATACGCTTGCCTCTGCGTGCCGATACAGCACAGCTATTGCACGTTTTTTCCTTCGGTCCGTGAGCTCCATGTGTGCCGGGCTCTGTTGTTTCCCCATTGAAAATTTTCTCCGCCAGAATATAACCAAGCAAAGAACTCGTGTATAACAAAATAACTATTGCAGTTTGCTATGAATAAGGTTAGCCTATCAAAATTTCCTCCTGCTAAATAAAAAACCGCCCACATGTCAGTTCTAAGTTGCTCGAACGTTGAGCAACACCGAAAAAGTAGTCCAGTTCTGTGCAAAGACTGCGTTGGGAATGTTCAGTGCTCACTGTATGCTGGATTCCTGCATTAAAGTTGAACCATCCGGATCGAAATTTTGCTGCAATAAGAATTGAAATTGTTTTAGCATCTGCTCAGCGTGGAGTTTCAACTGCCACGAAGAAATTCCGTTAAGGAAAACAAAAGTAATATGGATTATGCACCATAGAAACTGAAACTCCATCCATGGATGAGCCTCTCGTATTCCACGCTCAAGTAGCTGATATCAAATACCATAGTACTTAACTACTTCTTTAACATCTAACGGCGGCAGATCTAACTTCATTCACCATTATTTACCGATCGGTGCGGATGAGTTAATGGTGGCTCACTTTGTTTTTTTTTTTTTTTGGGGGGGGGATGATGGTTGTGCAAGGCGTTCGGAGCGCCTTCGTCACTTACATCTGGGTCGCCACTCTGAAATCGACGAACCCATTCAGAAAATGCAGTAACGGCCAGATCTTTCAAAGACTGACCAACCAACTAAGCGAGGGAGCAAGCACCCGATAAAATGTGTTTTTATCATGAAGTGGATTGGGACGGAGAGGCAGGGAAAAAAAGAAACACTCTGCACCTATGACGCATCGAGTGCTGCGTGTTTTAATTCGATGTTATTTATGCGTCCATAAAACAAAGCATCGATGCAGGAAAATGCCCTGAAAATTATATGTTGCTGTGTGGCATGGATACGGCTGCATGCATAGGTACTGCGCACCACGATGTTCTAGATATTCAGCCACTTGTTATTCATTGTTATTCTGTAACACAACGGCTAGATGAAAAAATATGTATGTACAGGAAAACGTAAGTTTGTTTTCGTGTGGTCACAAAAAGAAATGGATTTGACGTACGTTACCTAGTCTTCTATAGAGCCAATAGCGGCCTTTACATAGCGTATCTATTCTGAGGAAGGCATTCTATAGCTGGCCTGGTTTGTTTTAGAACAGATACCAAAGCTTGGGACCAGGCTAGGAACTATTTGCAGTATAAATATTATATATAAATATACATGTTCTACAGTTATGATCAACAACTCTTTGGGGATGTATTACTGTTTGTTCTGAAAAGGTTTTATGACACTCAATGCGCCACGTACACGCAAAACAGCTTATTTGTATTATATTTTTTTCTGCTCACGCTGCTTATATCTTACGAGACACGAGGTTCGTTCCAAAAGTAATGCCTCTTTTTTTTTAATTCGAAAAGTTTGAAGAGCTACGAACACGGCAGTGGCACAATTGAAACGAGCGAAGTTTTGTGCTCCAGATTTTTTTTTTGTAGTCACCACCATTCTCAATGCACTTTTGCCAGCAATGAATGGGAGCAGCCTTCATGTCTCGGTTGTAAAGCCAGCGCCTGCCTAGGCGGTCCATTTTACAGGACCGCGATTACGGCGTTGTTGTCGGGGAAACGCTGCTCACGTAATGCGTCCTTCTGAGGTCTGACCAAATGGAAGTCTGCCGGTGACAGATCCAACTTCATTCACCATTATCCACCGATCGGTGCGGATGCGTTAATCGTGGCACACTTAGTTTTTCGTGATGGTGGTTGTGCAAGGCGTTCGGAGCACCGTCGTCACTCACATCTGGGTCGCCACTCTGAAATCGACGAACTCATTTTCTACTGCATCGGCTTCGTAGACCTTCATAAGGCGCCGGTGAATGTTGATTGGTTCAATTTTTTTTTCATGGTTGAATTCAGTGACGCATCTCTTCTTCCAAGGTACGTCCATGACAGGGCTTGCTTCCTTAGAGTGTCACAACGTCAGTATCTGCAAAGAGAGATGAAATTTTCACGTTATGAGTGTATACATTGTCATCTTAATGCAATTTGCGATGCCTACTTGCGGAATGAAAATATGGGAGGCCTTTTGGAAATGAATTTTATTTTGCTACGATCCTAAAGATTTTTCAGTTATTGTGTTTAATTCAAGGGGAGGCATACAACTGGAGTTTTACGTTACGATGCTCATTGTTTTTCGCGGTAGACATGTGTCTTTCTAGGTCTGGACGAATGCTTCTGCTAGAACATCCTGTTCCAGCGATACTTCGTAATACATTCATAATGCATTCAGTAGTATTTTACTAGGCCGAATCTAGTGACATGTTTATGGCAATAGCTCATAGAGGGCCAGAGCCTGAGTCTGGGTTCTTCTCTTGGAATGGGCCTGTTAGTCCGTCTACGTCTACTGCCAATGCCAGCTATCTAACCTACTGAAACAAGTATGTTATTTTGGGCGTTCAAATCAATTTTGCGAATACCACCAACTCGAACAGATTAAAATTTTGAATATACAGATATACCTACTGCACCTAATTATCTTGATAAGCCTACGGAGTTTCCAGCGAATATATTTATAGTAGCCATGGTGAGGGCAATACATATGGACAACGCATGTTTACGCCTGCATACGCCAGCCTGCCCTCGGCAATATACGGTTACCGCCTCATGCCATATGCCTACCGTATCGTCTTACTTGCTGTCTTTGGTTCGTTTATAAACGTAAGCGGAAATACACAGTGCGAGAAATGCGTCCTAGTTTTGCTTTCTTCTATTTCCTGTACTTTTGTGCATGGACAACGCTTATGGTTTTCCACTTCTGCCCCGATTTGCTACTCCTCTGCGTGATGATCGTTCGCGCTTACGTTCACAGTGTTTCTTGGCGTATTACATGTCTCCTCCTCTCGTGAAATACCGCACGTGACCACTGTAAACCTATAAAGAGTTCGATTCTGATGTATTATTTACCAGCTTCCGTGACAGTCACCCTGCCAAGTTTGGCAAAAGTATTGAATCATTTTTTAAACACAGTTCGGTACATTGCTCTGAATGCGATTTCATTTTTTTTAGGTATCTATCCCCGAAATATATGAAAAATGTAGTTTCAACAACCGTTTCTGTCCCGATTCCAACCTCGTCATCGTTTTTGCTATCGTTCCCGTCCCCAGTCTTCTGTTTCCATACGCGAGTGACTTCTTCTGCTTGGCATTCTACATGTCCTTGCTCTCTTTCTCCCTGGGAGTCACAACATGCGCCGTGGGTTGTCCAGCCTAAACTAGACATATAATAGTTATAATAGAAATAATTAGGAAATTTGTATGACCTTCCTAATATTATACTTATTGGTAGTAAGAGTCAGTCTCATGTATACGCAAAGAAATTGCTAGTTTATCTAACCAAAGCTTCAACTGAACATATTATTTGTTAGGGCCGAAGAAAATGGCCCTTCGTAGTGAACTAGTACGCACGAAGAACACTTTAGTCATGGTTTGAGATAAATCAAACTCAATTTCTTTTCCAGGGTTAAGAGTTGAAGGCGTTTGTGCTCTTGTTGGCACGACGAGCCGTCTTCCTTGGTGCTCACATCACTCGTTCCCATGGTGCTCACATCACTCGTTCCCATAGTGCTCACATCACTCGTTCACATGGTGCTCACATCACTCGTTCACATGGTGCTCACATCACTCGTTCCCATGGTGCTCACATCACTCGTTCACATGGTGCTCACATCACTCGTTCACATGGTGCTCACATNATGGTGCTCACATCACTCGTTCCCATGGTGCTCACATCACTCGTTCACATGGTGCTCACATCACTCGTTCCCATGGTGCTCACATCACTCGTTCCCATGGTGCTCACATCACTCGTTCACATGGTGCTCACATCACTCGTTCACATGGTGCTCACATCACTCGTTCACATGGTGCTCACATCACTGGCTCACAACCAAATTCGCTTGGTTGGCGCTATGGTTACACTTTGAGAAATCGGCCCTGGTAGAGTGCGTGACCAACTTGAGAACGTGCGTTAGAGAACAGGTTAGGACAGGTTGGGTTCATCTCGAATAAACACCTAACCAAATTTAATGTACAGACACACTTTCTATATACCTGGATCTAAGATAAGTCCCACACTGGACCGGTACCGTGATAGTAATCGAAATTACCCTTATAGCAAAAACAATAACATAGCCAAAGCATCCATGCTGCGATGCGCCCAGCCTGTGTCGCTGTATAGATAAGCACGTCGTCGCTGTGAGCGCTGGATGCAGGGGGGGGGGGTCTGTGGTTCTCAGGGATGTGGGGACATCTACACGGGGTGTCGTGCATCTCATTAGCCGCCCATCCCGACATTACTTAATGAGCCCCCCGGGGTCCTGGGCATTTCCTCTTTGCACCTGCTCATGCGCTGCTCACGTTTTTTTATGTTTGTGCATCTGTTTTAACTCCATAGTGCGTCTGTATTGTGCTGCTGTTTTTGAGTTGCTGGTGCAGCTGTATTTGCTCTGCTAGCGCATCTTTTTGTGCTACTTGTATTGCTGCTTTTATAGTGCACGTCCGTGCCAAGAGCTGTAGCTTACAAGCTTCCCTTTCGAAATCGTCAAAAATTGTACAGCTCCTACCCGTAAGGTGGCCTTTGGTGGCCCAAAGGCCATAAAGTTAGGTAATTATTTTTTTAAGGCAGCCTTCGGTTACTACGTTATGGGGCGTTACGCACCCACGAAACCCCGCACGTAAGTTCCGTAAGCTCGGCTTTCTGGTCGTCTTGCTTTTCGTCTCGTTTAGCTTGACACTAGTTTACTGAACAAGTATTGTAATTGTATTTTTGTACGAAAACTTTCCTACGGGGAAAATTGCTTGCTTTTTCTTTCCTTCCTACCTTTCGACTTGGCACTCCTTCTGATGATGCTCTGAATTTTTTTATCCTCTTCTTTCCCTCGTACAGCTGTGCTCATCGATCCGGTACCAAAATACCCTCGTGTTTGCTACGTGCCCCTTCTTAATCCCTATCTCACATTGAAAAATAATATTAACTAACTTATAATTACATCGTTATTGTTCCTCTCTTTAGGTCATAGTGCTCACTTGATCCGGGAGTGTGTTAGTGACAAGAAGAAACAGTGATGATTTAAAATAGCATATACCTAAGATGTACACCTAAAAGATCCGCGTTTTATTTTGGTCTCTGCTGTTACAATTCTCCCGTTGCCGTACTTCACAAGCATGGCTCCAAACAACTGCAAATGTGCATCAGAATCAAACAGAGGCCATCGAGACTTCTCTGTTTCTAAGCGTAGCTACGCAAACCACTTGAAAGAACAGAAGCCCTCTGCCCGAACGGCGTACACCTCTGCTTCTAATCTACCACTTTTTATTATCCATCATCCGCAGTTACTCTTTTTACTATTTCGAAATTTTACTTGGAAGAGAAACTGTTAAGTTTGTTCTCAAAATACAATGGAATCTCGATGATGGGTTGTTTTCGTGTTCTAAGTTTGTTTCGAGGGTTGCTGCTTCAGCTCTTCAGAGATACCCTCGCTCGCGCCGTCCACTGTGTGCATGAACGTGATTTTTTCGTGTTCACGTCCACACATTTTCTCTATAGTAGTCTATTTACTTCTGGTTAAAATCTCTGTTGTACTTCTCTGGAAAATAAACGTTATGTTTAGTTTTACCCGGTCAGTGTGTGCAGCATCGCATACATCGGTCTGTTGCACCTACAAACGATGCCTCAATGGTTGTTGGAAATATGAGATAAATGAACGGGGCACATCCTCTCGCTCGGATTGGTGTTGTTCTTCTCTCACACTTCTTCGCCGACAACTCTTTCAGTAGTCCGACAGCCGTAAGGGAGGTTGTACGTGCGCCTGTGGTATTATCCGCGACGCGTGCTGTGCTCGTGAATACAGAATTCACTATCGTGATACTTTTAAAATGCCCGTAGTATTTGTACAAATGAGTTACTGTAAAATAAAATTTGCCTTTGACTAGATGCCTTTAGTGATTGTATGTGTGCCTCGAAGTTATTGTTATTTTAAATGAAAAACTTTGTTGAACAGGATACCAACCCCTTGTTTTCCTTTCGAAGTGTTATGATATATATAATATACTCCGTGAATTTGTTAAATGAATTTATTAAAAAAGTGTGTTGCCATAAAATTGATTGTGCTCGTCATTGTGCAATTGTTGTATCCCGTTTTGTTATTTTTCTACTAGACTTCTGCTAATACAGAGCACAGTCATTACTGTTGAAATACATGTATATCACTGCATTGCATTTTTCCGTAGACAATTATTATTCCCCACGCCTATTTTTTAACCGAGGATCGCTTATATGTTTAGATACTAGCTAGTAGCTATTTAATTTTTTAACCTGGTGAACGTGATGTATGATTTCGCTACTTCAGAGCTGCATTCATCGGACGCAAGCTATAGGTTACCATGGTGCTGCATTTGAAAGTTTTACTTTTTCCACTAATTTCCAAAAGAAATTGTGGCACATGCTTAGCTCTCTCGATAGTGACGGTAACTTCTAGTGCCTAATCCATTTTTGTGACCTTAATTTCTTCCCATAATTATATTTTACAATTTTAATGGCTAGCCAAAAACGTTGGTCAGTATTTATGTACTCTCAGAGTAGTTCATGTAGTATCACCTATCAAATATAACTGTTTGTTCGGCAATAGAGTTTGTTCGGCAACTGGGTCAATCCCATAAAAAACTATCACATATAGCCTATTCTAATAAGAGTGTTGTGCAGGAATGCATAGAAATTTACCCGCAAACTTAAGTGTAAGCCATCAAATTGTTAAATGTCCCATTTCGGCTGCGAAGAAATTGCGTCGCACTTCAACCGCTCTGGAACTGTTTACTTTTCTCTGGAATGGGAATGGGGCATTCCAGGAAGCGCTTCTCGGCTGGACTATCGATCATCTCTCCGCTACCTCACTTGTGCTCTCCGTAACACTTACCTGCTTGTCGTCGCTCTGCACCTCCTTTTGTTTATTCTATACCATGATAAATATTATCGCCTCTATTATAGGCAGTGGCACACCTCCCCCTCCCCCCCCCCCCTCCGCCCTAGGAGGGTGTGCCCCATCAGATAGGCTCTCGAAAGTCTTCCTTTTCTGTTTACCGTGCCTCTTTTGTTTCGCACTCCTCGTTATGGCCTTTTTCTGCTGCTTCTTTTCCCCTTTTGCTGTTCCGTAACGTTCTGCTTGCCTATTTTTTCCTTAACTCTGATCGGAGTGAACGCTCTGCGTGCGAAAGATTAAACTGGTTAATAAACAAACGTCGATTGACTTAAAAAAAAAAAATGAACGTTTCAGGAACTTTATTTCCCATCTTCAGAGTTGAGAAATGGAAGCCTAAACTAGTAGTGTAACTGTTATACTGCCACACGTGCATCACACAAATGATATCTGTGAAGAAAAATAAAAAGTTTCTGTAGGACAAAAATTATTTCGATTGATTTTTAAACCATATACACACAAAGTAAACCATTATAGCTCTTAAAAATAGCGCTATTAGCAGTGCGATAATAAATGAACTGGATGGCTTAAGGAGTTAACCCTACAACACTGGCGTTGTCCCGGGTCCCGGGCATCGTAATTGGGGACCATTTTTTTTTTGGTCAATTTCGTAATCAGAATGAAAAACACAAAAGCAGTCGGTTATTGTTATTTTTTATTTATTTATTTTTCTTTTTTATGGCAACGCCCTGTGGTGCCGCAAAGTTGGATTTCTTTGTTCGCAAAAGATATCTTCGCCCTGCCGATTTTTTTAAGTGTAAAAAGCCGACAGTGCCTGCGAGTTATTATTCCAGTACTAAATACAGTTTACTACTTATTTGCAGGATTGGCTGGTTTAAACCAAATAAAAAACATGGTTTAAATAACCAAAAAATAGTTTTTTGTTTTTATTCGATTTGTATGCTTTTTATTCATAAACATTGCAAAATAAACAGTTTTACTTCTTAGAATTATTAACTTTTATTTACACAGCTGAATGGCTAAGTTAATGTATTTCTGTTTATTAATCCATTTGACTGTTAGGACAGTTAGGGGTCAATTATTGCTTATGTTTATTAAAAAACCTATAACCTATTTAATTTTCTGTTATTTCATTTCAGAGATGCATTAATAATTATATTCTGGTATGCCTGCAGCTACTGAAAATTAGAAGTTGTAGTTAAAGTTTCTATTAGATAGTTAGTGAGCTCATGAGAAGGATGTAGGTATAAAGCTATTTCATTTTCTTTAGTTAAACACTCTGTTTTTAATTAGCTAGTAACTAGCAATTTCTATCGAGTTTTCTTTGTATTTTCTAATATTTTTTTTCGAAGGATTTTATAGCTATTTCACGTGCTTTAGTTCATTACCCTGTTTTTAATTAGCTAGTAGCTAGCTAATTCTGTCAAGTCTTATTTGTAATATTAAGTGTTTCAAGTATCTCGGAGGATTTTCTGTTCCAATAATTATAAATAAAAGCTTCTCTGCAGTTTGGATATTAAACGTAGCCCCAGCAAACACAGGTACCTACTCTCCTCTGCTTTTTCATAACCCCCTTTTCTTAAAATCATTTTTCTACAATAGGAAGTTGGAATGAAGCGACTAAGATTGTTGGTGATTAGTTAACTACATGTTTGCAAAGCAGAAAACCCTTTATATGTTGGATAAAATTCCTAGAACTAGAAAGAAAACTTACAAAATATAAAAAAGAAATAAAAAAAACATGTTATTTTAACCGAAAAATACACGACTTTTGGTTTAAACAAAAAAAAAAAAGGTTTTTGCCAACCCTGCTTCTGTGGTAATTTGCAAATCTACGGTGTCCATTTTATACAAGTTGCAATAAAGCTACTGGACAAAGTTGCTCTACGCGAACAAAGTAACCCCACTTCCGGAATCATCGTCATAATCTTCACTGAAAAGCGCAAAAAGAGTCTGATATTGTGCAGACAAACAAACAAACGCCGTGTATCAGTGAAAAAAGTAGTTGGATCACATAATTATGAGCAAGATCGTAAAGACAAGGTAATTTGTCTGTCTTGATTTGTTAGTACGTTTGTGAAGTAGCTGTATTGACGCTTTTTGAATGATGAATAGCTATGGATTTTACAATTATCCAGAAACACGAGGGATTGTCACAAACTTCCGTTCCAAATTATATGCATCTTCGGTCATTAGTATTGGATCGGGAATATTTTTGTAAAGAATAAATCACGTTGCACTAGCGGTCAGAGAACAATCACGTTGCATTACAGTCAAAATTAGAGCACTGTGAGAGCGCATATCTCCGCCAACCGCCGCAGCGGTAGCAAAAAATTCAAATTGGCTTTGAAACCATAATTTTCTTAGTAAAAACTCCAAAATCTAATGATTTTTGCCTTTTGATAGTAATAACAGCTTGTGCAATTTTCTTGAAGATCTGTTGATAACATATTGAGTTATACTGCTAACAAACGTTAAGACAAACGTGAGTCAAACATACAAACGAACTAACCGATCTGCACCAAAATTTAATCCTTTCTGTCTTTCAACATTACTAACAACCCCTATAAATTTCATAAAGATCCATTGATTATTTTTTAGTTATTGTGCTAACAAGCATAAAATTAAAAACAGTAACAAACGAACGAACAAACCTACGGTTCATTGCCAAAATTTGGTCATTTACTCTTTGTTATATACCTAACAACTCATGTTAATTTCATAAAATCCATCCCTAACTTTTTGAGTTATGGCATTGAGAAAAATGAGGCAGACAAACAAACAAACAAACGGATGGACATATCTTCACCAAAAGTTAATCATTTGTTCTTCCTAACATACCTAACAATCCCCGTAAATTTCGTCCAAGTCGGTTCGGAACTTTTTGAGTTATCTTGGTGACAGACAGACAGACAAACACGAAGAAAACATAACCTCCTTGGCGGAGGTAATCACGCCGCCAAAACTTTGCGAAAG
Organism: Parhyale hawaiensis; assembly: GCA_001587735.2. Lineage (NCBI taxonomy): Eukaryota > Metazoa > Arthropoda > Malacostraca > Amphipoda > Hyalidae > Parhyale > Parhyale hawaiensis. The sequence continues at coordinate 450,380 of LQNS02278179.1, read as the reverse complement.
ACGGAAATACTCGAGATTTTCCCTAAGCTCGTCACAAAAGGACGCCTTATGTATAGAGTTACATTAGCCAGGTAATGTTAGGTCTTCTAAAATTTTCCGAACTGTGAAGACTAGTGGAGAACATGATTGTGGAGACTCCACACTGTACCAAAGAAAACCCTTGAAAAACACCTTATATGGTGACGGTAGCGAGGTAATGCTAGCTAATATTCTTGCATCTTTCTAACTGTGAACATCAATGGAGAACGTGCTCGTAGAGACCCCACGCTGGCGGGCTGCGAGGAATGTCCCTGCTGATGACCAAAACACGTGCTGTGCGTACGGCCTGCCAGCTGCTGCCGGCGCCCTGCAGAGGCCCTGGTCCGCCCGGTCTCCTTCGCACTCACAACTTCCGTTTGAGATTGAAGCACTTGGTATCATTTCCAAATCCTCAAACTCGTTTGTAGACGTCAGCCGGCTTCATACTTTAGTCAGTTGGTTCCTGTACGTATACATAGCTCAGAGCGCCCGAACGTTGTGTTGCGTTGTGTTTACACTCAACTGTGTGTCTTCCGAAAATTTGGCTGAAATGTCAACCAGCTCTTACTTCCTAGCAGGTGTGTCTAGTAAACACTTGGAGTGTCTCTTCGAAGTTAGAAGGGTGTATAGAACTCAGGAAGTGGGACAATTTTTGTTGTTCAGTAGTAAGCAACATCTCTTGATGGAGCGAGCATAGGATGGTAAGATAGAGCCGCCCATCCTATGTTATGGGGGTATGCCCCTGAGGGTCCCCATAAGTTATTTAGAGTCTAGCTTGGCTTTCGGGACGTTGTCTTTCGTCCCCACTGCGGTTCATTTGATTTTCGTACTCCTACTGTCCTGATAATTCTCTTCAATTTTTTGCTCTTATTCTCCTTTCCCGACGTGTTGTCCTCATATGCGTTTTCCCTGTGTGGGAACACCCTCGTGCACGGGTTCCACGTTATGTCGAGAAACTACTTTCCTTCTCGATCTTGAAACACCGTAGTTTTACCTGATGAGGCTCAATCAACACACTTACTCTTTGACAAATCACGCTGTATGGAGGTCCGAGCTAATGGAAGAACTTAGAACGTTGTAATCGCAACCAATCACGTTTCTTGCTTTACAAATTGACACCCGAGCGCTGGAAACTTCTGAAGTAGCTCTTAGTAGTAGCGTAGGTACTGAATTGTACTTTCTTCCCTCGTCGCTGCTTTTATTTGCTTTGGAGCGTATGAATTGCAAACTAAGTTAAGGATAAAAGAGAGTAGGGTATATTATAGCGTGTATCACCAACACATGCTAGGAAAACAGCCGTTTCGTTCAAGTAATCACGCTCGAATAAAGTGAGAGATATGATGATGTTTTCATTCTGTATGTCTCTATGCATATTTGTTTGGATCTTTATATAGTTATGTCTTTCCACTCAAATGCTGCGAGAATGAATGGAACTATTATCAGTTCATCACAATCTCTTGCATGCGGTCAAGTGAGTTGACTTAGATGTGAAAACTGCCCAAAGAGTAGACCTAGCACTTTCAGTGCCTGTAGTTATTTTCTGCCACCATATCAGTGATAGCGCGGTCCCCCAGTAAAATTGTACTTCCCATGTTTGTGCAGCGTTTAGGGGAGAAGTTTGAGTACACACCCTCCCCCCACCACCGCATTATCTTCCATAGTGTTATCGCCAGTCTCGCTTTCAAAAGGCGTTAAGATTTAAGCGCTGTAGCCTATCAGTATCGTCAGGAGCTGCTAGCTATCGTCTTATCGTCATGAGGCTTCTCTTATCGCTAGAACCGCTGTCATGTGTTTGCTTTGTATCGCTTGCGAGGAAGATCTTATCTTTTCCTCCATTGTGTCATTGTTCACACTATTCTGCGAACCGAATGCCTATATTGCTTTGTTGGCTCATAACCTGGATACCGAAACACGTAGTTTTGACTCGAATTCCCGTCGAACTGCTGTATTAATGCAAAGCCCGCTACAGCTCAAATACAGCCTGAATATTTTAAGAAAGTAGCTACATTTTAAAATGGCACCAGTTGTGTACGTTTAAAGACTGAGCAAATTTTCTAGCAGTGACTACCCGTACTTCTTATAATTATTAGTAGCTTTTTTCTGCCTGCTGGTGGAATTCTCCCTATGCCTGCTGTCGGACTTTTTTCCGGTATGTCTACACTGTTGGATTTTTTCCTCTATGCTCGTAGATTTCCGCGTGCCGGCAGCCGCCCGGTTGCCATTGATCCTCTTCAGCAGGTTTCATCTCCATCTTTTCTCCCTCACTCCCCCGCTAAGGTTTCTAATTTTTTTCACTAGCCGACCCTCTCAGCCTCCCTCAATGACTCGGAACTAATATCCTCCCGCACTGTAATGTCAGAGACGGCGGTGGTGCGCAGTAAAGCAATTAAAACAGCTCTATTAGTGACACGTTGCCGTCTCTGCCTTGGTTTCTATGACCTATTTTGAATATTTCATTATTTAAATGCTGCTTTTGAGCATGGATCCAGCTAATGTAATTTATGAATTACGTCGTATTTTCCCAGTTTGTGTGCCGTAAAATGAAGCCACTTTTGACCATCTTTGGGGTAACTTTGAACTTTCGTGTTTTTTTTATTTTTTCTGATATATATTTCATAAAATTGAGTCATAAAGAATTTAGCTGTTGCTGAACTGTAATGATAATGATAAGAACAATAATGAACACTGAGAAGTTATTATGGTCAAGAAATCAGCTTCCAGTCTAGGTACTTGTGTTATAACTCTTATAGATGTCTTTTGTAAAACTTCAAACTTTCGGCTGGTCAAATTTAATCAATCGCGTTGTTAGAGCAGCTCCACTTACCGTATTTTCATACGGTAGGTTACATGCTAAACTGCCGAATTTTCGAGATTTCTCTGTAGCGTTTTGCTTCTTTCAATCCCACATATAGAGCCCAAACATTACACTCTATATTTACCATTTCTATTGTATCTAAGCAGTCTGTACCATGCGAAAGCATTTTAAAACGTTTTGAGTTAAAACCTAAAAGTAAAAGAAGCCTGAATGGCCTTTAATTGTGTATCGTCTTTGTGTTATGCACTGCCGATATTTCCTTGCATATGTACGTCACTTGTTGCAAACTAAATACCACGCAGGATGTCATGCTTGTAAGGAGGATATTTACAGCTTATTTCGCAAGTGCGCATTAAGTATTGTTTCGTAGTTCGGCCTTGGTCTTTACTTACTTTCCGGTATTTGCAGCACGCGTAAATCCCTCTTTGTGCATGTCGCGGGTGCGTACGTAGCACTCTGTGCTTCTTCGTACCTTGCTTTACCATTGTAGCGAGGCTGTGTGGGCCACAGAGTTGGGACTTTACGTTTGTGTGTCTGTGGGTCTCAGTGCCTGTCAATGGCTATGCTGCGATGTGTGGGTTTCTGCGAGGGACCTACATTTCCATGTGGCATTTTCATTGTGTCGCTTGAAATTGAATACGAAAGTGTCGTAGATCAGGCAGTTGTGAAATGCCAATATGTGTAATTGTGCTACAGATGACTGTTTTGGAGTCTATTAGATATTGTATACCGTAGGTACCTGGCGTATATTATATATATACGCCAGTACCTTGGTAATAATATAGTATACAATATATATTATATTGTATATTAAGGAACCTGGCGTACCCTGATGTCAATATTACTGTAGAGCTTGTGGAAAAATAAAGAAGTAAATAGTGTAGGTATCAAAATAAGTGTTTTCGATAAGGCTGTCATCTAACAGGGAGAAACAAAAGTTTATTGCATTTAATGCTGTTAGCGGTTTAATATCACCCGTACCCTGGATAGACAAACCTGATTTAATATTCCGTTTACCTTATACACATAGTTGTGCTCTTGTACCCTGCCTTCGAAAATTGTGGCTGATAATTTGCTTTCGCTTGAAATTTGGCACGGCAACCATCTACCTGTTCGCCTTGAAATTTTTAAAAGCAACCATTTGGTGCATCTTGTATATCGTTTGTGCCATTTGTTGCTCATTGTCTTTATAACTACAATCGGTACCCATGCTTACAAAAATGACGGAGGGGCATTTGTGATGACACCTCTTCCTTGATCGTACTTTTGGGCTATGGGCCATGGGGTTAGTTAGGTTTGCCCATTCTATGTTATGAGAAGCGGAGACCCCAGGGGGATTGTGTAGGTTACTGTCGCCATTAGCTAGGCCTTCGTGACGTCAGTCTTTCGTGCCCACTTTGCTTCCCTTCATTTTCATTCTCCTACTGCTAATCTATTGTTCTCTTTTTCTTCTTCTTCCCCGACTTGCTCTTTCCACGCTCGTTGATCCTGTGTGGGAAGACCTTCGTACATGGGTTTCACGTGTCTATCGATATACTATATATACGTCCCTACTTTTTTCTTCTGTTATATCGCTTTTGTTATGGAAACGGAGGCTAAGTTAAGCTTCTTGATATAATAATTATTTATCATACTTTCATTACTAATACGATTCTGGAGGAGGTAATACAACGGCCGACTCAAATTATTGTAAGCGATAAGTGCTCTCTGTTACAATTTAGCCGAGCTGAGTAACACAAGCCTTCTTTCGCTTAGGTGACGTGCAAAAAAATAGCAGTAATTAGCAAGCACTAAAGTATCACTGCATTTATATTTCAGTCGCACATCCTATATAGGTAGGTACACAATATTTCAACTTATATATGTAGGTACACAATATTTCAACTTATATATGTAGGTACACAATATTTCAACTTATATATGTAGGTACACAATATTTCAACTTATATATGTAGGTACACAATATTTCAATTTCAGGAAATCGAAATTTGTATGCTCAAGCGAAAGGCTGTTTCGTCAAAGAAAGAAAGCAAGTTGGAAAAAATAATTACTGCGTGTACTTCACCCTGTAAAATATATCCACTTGATTGTTAATTGTGCTTCGTTGATCATCTACTCAATTTGTGAATCTTAAACTGAGAGCGAATAAAGTTTTGATGCGGGAAGAAAGTAAAAATTAGAATCCTTAAGACCGCTAAGAGATTCTGTCGATATCTTCACTACTCGAATTTCGACGCTAGCGGAGCAAGAAGTATATTTAAGTTTAGAGATTCCCGTTTTGGCCATCTTCTGCAACCTGGTCATATTTTTTCTATCGGTTTCCATTAGAACGCAACTGAATCGCTAAAATCTCCGACCTAGCCTATTTTTCGCGTAGGCGTTTTAGGAACGTGATACAAAGTACCTAAATAAACTAAAAAAAAATGGTTATTATTATATTTTGCTCCTAATTTCGAGGCAGAGTAATATTCTTCTTTTTTTCCGTGGCTATCAATATCCATACTACTGGTCTGCATCATCTTTGAGGTTTAGTTTCTCAAGTATTTCTATATGGCTTTTGCTTTGTGAACTCAGAAATGTAAATAGTTTTACCCAGTCAGGTCAGGTTTTCATTTTATTTCAATTTCAAGAACTTAAAATATTGAAAGTATCGTGTTGATATCGTGAAAGAGTTTTCTCAATGATATTGGAGTAATGGAGGAGATGTACCAGGGCCGTTGGGAAGTAAATATGCTTGAAGGCTACTGCTGCTGCCTCGAGAGGGTTGCTCCAAATGTACAGCGCAGACGGGAAGCTGCGCGAAAGCTAATTTTACCGTAATAGTTTTATCACTTAATTCTTCAAAACTACAAGAAACTATGAATTTACTTACTCTTTTCATTTGTCATCTTGAATTTCACATGAACTCTAGTTGTGCTCTATTTTAAGCATAGGTTACGCATATTCCATTATTAATACAGTGTTTGAAAATATAAATATTATCATTTGGTTACCATTTGTTTTCTTAATACTGAAATAACAAAAAAAAAATCAGACCTGATTCAACAAAACTAGCTACGTTTCCAAACTCAGCATGCAGAATGCATGTAAGATCTGCTGAGAAACATTGAACCTCTGAAAAAAAAAGTTTAAATCCTGCCCAGTGTAATCATATCCAAGAGACCGATGGTCCATACAAGTGTTTCGAGCACAATAAGAAAATACAACAGAATTATAATACAACAGCCCTCAGGGGATTATTCTGGCGGGCCCTTTCCCTGCCATAATGTAATTGGGCATCACGCACCCAAGGGTCCTTAGTCCCTTTTCCGTAGGAGATGTTGCAGCTCGCCGCAGTTCCTGCTGACGAGGTTAGTTTTGTAAAGTTAGGTAGGTTCTTTTCTGTCCCGCGAGGTAGGACGCCGATCGAGGTGACCAACTTTTTTGTGGAGCTCTTACCTTCGCCTGTGCGGAGGACCACGGAAGGGACCGCCCGCACGGGCGTTTCTTTCTTCTGTCTTCTTTTCTTTTCGTCCATCTCTTGCCGCCTGAGCACAACGTTGAGGTTCCGGCTGTAAGCCGAGTAATTCATCTTAGATCGCGTTTGATCGTCTTATATTCGGAAATAGCGGGACAATAACAATATAATAATATGATATATATATTAAATACACGACTTCTACTGCAATGTCTGAAAAGATGTAAAAATATTCATTAACGAAAATGTAATGCGTAGAATTTGTCACGCGCTAGAGGAATGAGTTTTAGTATTTGCAATCATGTATAAATTGTAAGACATGCATGCAATACAGAGCGACATAAACACCTACTGCGTAGCATATGTCGTCGCATTAGGTGTCTTTGATATAATTTTATTATCGTTAAAAGAGTTGAAAGAACAAACGTTTTACGCATCCCCGGCTAGGAAAGATATGAATGATATCAGTGCACGCATGTGAGTTGCGTCAGTGCCTCCCAAGTACTTTTGGGTGGGGCCTTGGTTGTGTACCAGTACACCCATAGCCTAGCATATGTGATTCATGTGTAGCAACATGGTAGTCATTATAAGCTAAACCACCCGTGACCCTTTGGATCACTTAGCTTATTGAAATACTAATTAAAATTCATTTTAGAAATTCATTTTTATTTTGTAGATGTTCTCGGACCGCGACGCCGTACCCGTCAATCCAACGTCCAAGCCAATACTGCCAACGTACCAATGAAAATGTTACTGGACGTCTGTCGAGTTCTGTTATAATTGGCTATTAATGACAATATACCACTACAGTCTGCAAGTTATCATTAATTAAACATTCATGAAGACCTACTTTACACTTTGCCTAGCATTTGGTATGCCGGTCAAATTAGTAACTACCATATTTTAGGTGTAGCTTATCCTAAAGAAGATACAGTGGGGGAAAATAGATATTCGTACGCCGTGAAATTGTGTATTTGAAAAGTCTAGCGAACCAAAAATAAATATGTTGATACAGTATATATTTGTATTTTTGCGTAAACAATGCACACGCAACAAGAAAACAAGTAAATTCCTATACTACAGAAAGTGTATAACAATTTGTATATTTTGGGTTGAAAAAGTATTTGAACAACACAGAAACCATTTTAAAACAATGTTTAATATTTTGTGGCGTAGCCTTTGTTCAGTTCAACGGCGATTAATCTTCTATATTTTTTTACCAAGCTTTGACATGTTTCCTGAGGGATTTTAGCCCATTCTTCATTGCAGATTTCTTTGAGTTCCGTAATGGATTTCAGTCTCATGAATGTTTAATTTCGGAAATCGCCACAAATTTTTTTATCTGATTCAAATCCGTAGACTGGCTTGGCCTTTCTAGCTGTACATGATTATCGGTGAACTGTATCGTCGTGGTTTTCTGCCGTGTGTTTTGGAACGTTGTCCTCCTGCGGTAGCACGAGTTTTCGAACCGACGCGTGCAAATGTTCCCTCAAAATGTTCTGATACATGTAGCCTCAGCGTCCGTTCTCCCTCATATGATATGAATGTTACCTGTTCCACGTGATGAAAAGCATCCCCAAATCATAACGTTACCACCACCAAATTTCACAGTGGGATGGCGTTTTTTGGTTCAAATGCCGTTCCTTCTTTCCTCTACATATGGTTCTTTGAATTTCGTCCAAATGGCTCTATTTTAGTCTCATCGGACCACAACACGTTTTCCCAGTACGACACTCAGGCTTGTCCTTGTGCTCACGGACGAATTTCAGATGAGCTTCCTTATTTCGTTTCGACAGCAGGGGAGTTTTGCGAGGAGATCGAAAACTGAAACGTTTTGGTGCAGCTCGTGGCTTACTGTACGAAGGCTAACGCTTGTCTCTGTGGTTTGTAAGTCCTCCTGAAGCTCTTTGCGAGTAGTCATGGGATTTTCGGACACTTTCCTGGCCATTTTTCTTGAAGCTCTAGGGAAAATCTTTTGCAGCCTGCCAGATCTAAGTTGGTTTTCGACGGTTTCCGAACTTTTAAACCTTTTGATAAATGACCCGATGGTGTTAAACGGTATTTTCAGTGTCTCTGGTATTTGCATATAACTTTTCCCGGATTTCCATATATTAATAATCCACTCTCTTATAAAATTCGTAAGCTCCTTGCTTTTTGCCATGGTTACAACCTTCTTTTACAATATCGCACGAAATAATGACCCCTAAGCGTTTCAAGGACTATATAGTAGACTTCTAACGTAGAATCTAGAAGGTTCTGGAAAGTAGGTACTGGAACAGTCAAATCAATTTTAAAATAAAGAATAGTTTTCTACGAATATTGAAATATTGAACAATTTAAATAATTCATTATAATTTTTGGTTTTGTTGACATATGTCTATTGATAACACTTAAATACCAATACTGTATCAATATATTTATTTTTGGTTCGCTAGATTTTTTTAAATAAATAATTCATGGTGTACGAATATTTATTCCCCCCCTCCCCACTGTAGGTACGGTATGTATTAATTTGACCTGTATCATACCTGTGTGTCATTCATAACAAATTACAATGGATGTGTAACGCATTTAACAATCGTGCAAGCAAGATTACACGTCAACAAAAAAGGAGACATACGAATCAAAGTTTTAATAATATATATATCTACTGATTGCTAGGACGGCTGAGGATTATGTTGAACGCTTCAAGTTAAACAAACCTCACAAACCAATTGCTGCTGTAATACTGTACATTATCCTCCCGAGCCATTGTTAGCTGGCTGAAGATCCTCGCGATAGTTTGCAGTTATACAATAGATATAATCCAGCAACAGTTTTATCTTACTCCATATCCTCTGATATACCACCATACATTCACCCGTTTTCTTTACCGCATATTACTCATACATCGATGTCACCGTTTCACTGCATGTTTTGCGTTTGATGTTACTTGCAATGTCGTATCTCCCTTTTTGTGATTCTTTTGCCGTATCTGCGACTATTATATTTCGTTGTAGGTACAACTCAAATTCCTCTTTCGGTGCTTAATATTTTGATTAAAATTTCATTTGTTTAATTTTTTTAATGTAGCTTGAGTATTTTTTTCAGTTCAACATCAATTTAAATGCTACTAAAGTTGTACCTTCAACTTCCGAGTTATGATTAAACTAAAGTACCCGCTGTCAAAAATGACAGCGAAGAATTTGTGAAGACCTGTCTTCATATTTACCATAGCTACTCTTGTTACTAATGTGCTTCTGATAGATACGTTGCAAGGTTCAATTCAAATTGTTATAAGATATAAGAGCTCTTTTGCAATTCATCTAGACAGCACTGTTTCCCCACCTTACATGGCATGAGGGAAAAATGAGCTTATTTAGCGAGCAGCAAAGCATTACTGAATTTAATTAAATTCCTCGCCTCGTATCCCACCTGCCATGCGATACACTTTCAGTAAATCGAAATTTTTGTATTGAGGTGAAAACTCCTCCGTCAAAGAAAGAAAACTAGCTGGATAATATATTTGCTGTGTCTGCTGCCCCGCGAAAGAACGTCGCTTCGCCTGTACTTCGATGATCATCTGCTAAATTCATACATCGAGAACTGAGATCAAATATAGTTTCGATGCACGGAGAAAGTTATAAAAATCAGTCTCTATGGCAGCGCTAAGAGAACCTGTAAATATCTTTATTGTTTCAGTTTCAATGTGGGCCGAACAAGAAGTGCATTCAGTTAAAGGGATAAGAATGCTAGTTGCGCCATTTCCTGCAGCCTGGTCATATATATGCGTATCGATCTCTCCATCGAAGCGCAACATAATTAGGCTACTAAATCTGCAGTCTGACCCTGACCTATTTTTCCTCTATTTCGTTCAGAGCGTGACACGAAACAGACAATATATAAATGTATAAATAACATATACACACGGCGCTGTCTATTGTAATATTTTGATTAAACTTCTTTCTCTTTCACATTCGTGTGAACTTAAGAGGGAACTTCAAGGTTCTCCAAACATAGAAATGGGGATCTGCTCAGGTCGGTGTTAAATCGAGCATGCCAGCAGCGCAGTATGTCCAAAAGTATCCATTACAGGCAGCGGCGG
>LQNS02278179.1:410119-434944 GCA_001587735.2 Parhyale hawaiensis | reverse complement strand
GTTGATCTTACATGAGATGTAATTTGATGAAAATCGCTTCTGTTAATCTCGAGCTATTAAGTGCCGAATTTGTTAAAGAAAGCAATGGGCGAAAATTCACTGAAGCTCCCTCTTAAGCTCTATTTTTTCAGTTCAACATCAGAATTAAGTAAATCTTCAGTTTTTTAATACTAACCGTAATTTTTTCACTTGGTGTGTATTGTACAGGCAGGATATTCATGGCTGCACTGTACAAACATACATGTTATGTATGCTCATAAGACATGACGTAACCGCACACACTGCAGCTGTGACCGCACACTGGCCCGACTCGGTCGTGAACAATCAGCATCCGGTTCTGGTGACTAAGCTTATCGCTTCAAGAACTTTTCTCCGTACTTTACTGCTCTCTAAGCTTTATGCCATTGTTATTCAAATGGGAATTGCTCCACTATCATCTGCTCTTATCAGTTTATGGTTTTATTCCTCCACTGATGATTTTATTTTAGAAATTTAGAACCCTTGCATTTTCGAAAATTGCTTCAAATTTGATTATTCTTTGCTTCAAATTCCCTCCCTATCCTATTTCCCTAAGACTGAAGCGTTACTCAGTTTCATAATTAGTGCTTCGCTATTTTTATGGTGGGAATCGATTTCACCCGTGAAGTTGCGAGGCAGCCGCACTCGTGAAATTAATCATTCGTATGTAATTTACATTCATATTGGTTTTCATTATTGTAGAAGGTGTTGACCCTTCAGTCGACGTTTCTTTTGTAAAGTGAATATTAGTTCCACGTTTTGGTTGGAATGTACTATTTAGCGTTCACTGTGGGGAGCTGCGCCCCAAGGGGACTCATACTGTAGGTTACCTTAGCTACAATTGCTTGCTTTCTGACGCCTTTGATTTCGCGTTTGTGCTTCTTTCGCCTGTTTACTCCTCGCTGTCTTTATTATTTTTCTTGTTTGCTGGTCTTCATTTTCTGTTCCACTTTGCTGTTCTTATGCAAAGTTTCCTAACTTTGATCGACGTACTTTTGCATCGCCTTCATCCTTCCTCTGTTTCGATTGTAGCCCACGTTGTGAAAAAGTAGGCTGGTACCTATAGCCTGAGCTATAGGCCTACGGAACTTTTTTCCTTTTTGTCCACTTTACTTTATTCCATTTCATGCACTATACTGCTTATATGTGTTCCTCTGTTCTTGCTCTTCTTAACCGAATTACAGTACTGTTCCTTTTGTGTTGATCCTATGTGAAAACACCCTCGAGTGTGTTGGTTTCAAGTTTTTCATCGCCTATTGTGTGTGTATCCCATCTATATAGCTTCCTCTCTTCGGATCTCAGTGTAGCCTACGTTGTGGGTAGGGAGATTGAAAGAGGAATATAAGTAATTAGCTTACACGAGGTGTGTGGGGTAATATTCGTTATAACGCTAGAATTTCTGTTACTTTTAGAAGCGAATCTGGCTGATGAAAGGCTGTTCTGAGGTTAGTCGAATTTTCAGTTTTGCTGCTGATTTTGGGTGTAGAAGTTGGAATAATGCTTCAGAGTGTCTTCTTTGAAATATATAGATAGCAGTATGCAGTGCATCAGCATGTCCTGTCAATATAACCACGGCAACGATACGCGTAGCAAATCGATTCTTGGTCTCGGCATGGTCATGTCGGTTTCTCTCCAAGTTTCCTTAGGAATGTGGCATTTTTTATCGCCCTGACACAAAGAAGTCTCTTAGTAGATAATCCATGGGTCAGTACCGTGATCTGACTCCGGCTTTTTTCTAGCATAGGCCCCTATTAGCTCCGCCTAATGCGTTATCGCTTAACTGTCCTCAGTGTCGTATTTATGTGCTCATCGTTCAGCGCCTTTAGCCATCATTGTGTTCGTAGTTTTCGTGCCGTGTGGAACTCTGTAGCTGTCTCTGTTAGTACAGTTCGCGTGCCAAAACTTGTGCACTTCTACCTCAGCAATATCCCATTGATGACGCTGCCTTTGACAAGTTTTTTTCACATTTGATGTCTTGAGTCGAAGCCTCCAAAAGATTTTCGCTAAATTGGTAGTTGGACTTCAAGAAAAAAATATGTCTCATTGGAATCAGGAATACTTAAGGAGTGAACCACGCAGCGCTCAATCTAATGCGATAACAAGAAACGTGTTGCGCGAATCGAACGATCTGGAATATCAAAGCCGTGCCATTGTTCTCTTGCTGATGTCGTGCTGTTCAATTAACTTGAAGGGAATTGCGTGTTCAGTAAGAGTTGTCCCCTGTCAGAAACTTTTAGGCACTAAGCCGATGTCTTTAAATAAGAAAGAACATCTGATAATAGCTATTGTTTTAAAAAAAAAATTCGATCTGCTGGCGCCGGCCACACCGAAGGTACAGTCGCGTACGTGTTCAACTTATGAGCGGAGTTTCGGCTAGCAAGTCGTTCGACGTGAATACTTCCAGGGGCATCTTGGATACCTACTGACTTTCACTGATTGACGACGTTTGAGTTGAACTTCCGCTAATAAGTTGAGACTGCAATTCCAACGTGTTTCCCTATCATTAAAAACCGTGCATCCTGGAAAGAAATATTGGTGTCCTGCGTCCTGTGAATAGACGTGGCGTGCTATAGGAAGTATGGTAGCTTCGCCTTCGATTTAATTATCACATATCTGAACTTTTTGCCTGGAGTTGTATTACGTGCGTAGTGCTGTGACATGTAACAAAATAATTTGTACAGAATGAGTGCATGCGACAGAATTTGACCATTATAGGTACCGTATGGCTCGTAGCATGCAGCAACCATGTTTGTAATTTGGTGAATAAAGACTTCAAGGCTTGACTTATCCTGAACTTCAGGCAGATGCGCTGGTTTCAAGTCTTTCGTTGGCTCGAGTTTGCTGCGTTAAGCCTTGATCGGTTACCATTAAGACTTTCAAAAATTCAATCCTGCTCCGGGATTGAAGTTTACAGCCGGCTCGGTGTAATCGAGCTGCACGATTTAAAGTGGCGAAGACAACGCTCCTGTCTCAAGTCCGGACAAGACTAGCTTTTAAATCTTAGTTTTGCCGGACCAGGGCCTGCGTTTCCGAGGACAGACCTGTTTTATTGACTGATTTTTCATAATACTGACGTTTGTATAACATGCTCGTATGAAGTCTTGTTTCTCTCACCATAGCTATTTTCAGTTGACAAAGTGAAGTGAAACCTGTTTCTTGAACTGCTTAGGCCTAGAACAAATTTTCTTTATTTTCTCGTACGGGGATTGACATGCTGCAGGGAAGGTGTCAGTGAACCAATTTGGTGTATTTACAATTATGTTGTTAGCAATGTGTGACGTGAATGAACCAGTTTGCATTTGTGGTATCTTTTGCGGATTGAAATGATATAAGAACGGTGCAACGTGAACCAACTTGGATGGCCTGTGCATTTCGGCATGCGAACTGAAGGATCGTACGTCATGCAGCTCAGTGAATCTCTACCAGGCACCTACATCCTCACAGACCCGTAAGTGTGTAACAATAAACGGGGAGCAGTTTAGTGAATGTTATAGTGTATCCTTAACTGACATATAAGTTATGCGGTATTAATTATTTGTAAGTGGCCGCTAAAACAATTAGACAGCAAGAGACGTTGGCTGAAATTCATGATAATGCACGCAGTGTTGTTCTTAGATGCAAGTCTTAGAATTCCGTCATACTGTCGACAGAAAGGCAGATTTTACCATCTTTACCGCTCGATGCTTGTTGTAAGGTCGTAAAATTTTGTCTGGATCTGCACAAAGTCGTGCGCGGATTGCAGATTGGCTGTTCTCGCGCCGGTTCTCCGCATTACGGCGCAGGAAGATCAGGCGGTCGGGGTCTTGTTTAGTTGCGCCGATGGGCGGAAACGAGCAATCGCCGACACGTGACGAACTTCACCACTTCGCCACGCTGCCTTGCGCCTGTCGTCACCGTTGTGACGAACTTGTCCCGTTCCGTCGCCATCCTAATTAAAGTACTTAACCCGTTAGGGCGATATTTTTTTCAATTAAGTACGAATAACTTACAAACACTATGCAGCTGCTGGATGTACATGAGTTCTTAGACGAGTCACAATTGGAATATGTAGTGTGTTTTCTAAGCCTTTTTCTCACGAAATGAAAATTTTTGAGACTGCTACCTTCATCACTAGTTTTGTGAGCTGTGTCAAGTTGCTTTGTGCTAAAGCATCTCTTTTCGTTAATTATATTAAAAATTAAGCTCGGGTTACGAAGCAGTATTAGAAATTACCTTTCTTCTACCACAGCTTCGACTTCGTGAGATCCATCTGCAGGCCCCGTCGCATCTGATGAAGAGTTACCCGCTTTATCATACCAATTGTTATCTCAGAAGCGCTGTGCCTTATAAATAAAGTTACCTTGCGAATTACAGTATTTCCGTTGAGAACAGCATAGGTGGTTGGTTTGGTGTCGGTATAGTATACCTCTGACGTGTGTCTGAGATTTGGGTATATGTGTGCCTATAGAATTGAAGTTTGGCGCCTATTCTCTCTGAACTGAACCTATCCTAACCTATTCTCAGCTCACCTATCCTATTGTAACGTAGCCTATCGTAACACGTGCCGGTACTTTTGAGTTAAGCCACATGCTATATTCCCTAATTGTTTTTTTTTTCATCTTGCATCATTCCCGAAAATCGGACCAACCTGCTGAGTCATTTCATCAGCTACTCAAGATATTTTTAGCGCAGTATATCTTTTTTCTGACACGGCCGTCACAGTCCGTTTTACCACTCCCATTATTGCACACATTTTGCCACACTCGCCCATTTTCTACCGCCTCCATCGTCCCGCCGCTGCCTTCAATTGCCCATTTCCGACGACAGTTGAGGGCGTCCCGAAGTGCTGCTGGTAGATTCGCTTAGTACACAAAGAAGTGGCTATCTTTCTTTTTCTAAACATCTCTCACATTTCATCTGCATTGCCTGTGTTTAGAGTCGAGTGATAACGCTTCATTTGTTTGACTATTGAAACCTCTGTGCAACTAATGAAACCTCTGTTCGACTCACGAAACTTCTATTCAACTATGATGAATCTTCTATTCCGCTAATGAAACCTCTATTCAGCTGGTGAAACTTTCGTTCGACTGGAAAAGAAAACTCAACTGATGAACATTTGTTTTATTAACAACATTAGTTGTGCTAATTACATACCTATACAAAAATATTTCTTTTTCGAGTGTACTTTTATTCACTTCCACACTTTATCGGCCCGAGTAACGATGTCGCCACAGTAGCAACTTTTGCTTTGCTACGACGCCGGCAAATATCTTTTGTGTGTCGTATTTCATTCATGTTTACTTTCTTGTCACATACGTTGCCTCGTGTTTTTCCATTTTTAACACTGCTTATGGGTCTATAATATATCCATTCTTTTCCTCTCTTTCTCTTTGCTACTGCATCTTTTACAGTTTCTCGGTTATTATCACCACCATCATCCATGCATTCACTCGTTCATCTCCTGTTCCCATTTCGCTCTTGACCTCATCTCTGGAGTCCTACGACTGCGTTATCGGATCCTGCAGCTCATCCGCTCCCGCGGGACTCTGACCAGCAGCACTTATCGCTGCTGCTCTGATGTCACGCCTGCACTGCTGCGTACGTGGCATTCTGCTGCTGTTTTGTCTCATTTCAGACACGTCTGTAATTTGTTTAATTTTGCCATTACCAAATGGAAAAATTAGCAGTGACGAAACATTCCGCAGTGCCAATATAAGTGGCATGCCTTAATTAAATTCGGGCAAAAGGTGTGCCTATAATTTAGGTTACGCACATAAAGTATTCTAACGGAACCGAAATTATTCTCAATTGAGTAATCCCACCTGACGCTTACTTTCAAATAGGCACATAGCATACTGAGATGAGAATGTTCGACTGTTTTATTTCTGTAAAATAAACAAATGAAGATATTGTATTGAAACACTGCGTTACACTTTAATACCGAAGTCTCTCTCAAGGCCGTTGGATGGGTCTCAAACATTAGGGATTATGATTTATCCAATGGGGAATATGAGTAGCATTCCAAAACGAACTCTATTCAGAATAACATCACTTTAGTTGTAGGCTTTCGGGAGCCCATTTTTTGCCCAGTTTTATTTTTCCAATTCTCGTGATCTTTCGTAAAGCGGAGTGAAGCTCAACACGGGGTGAACTTGAACCTTATTTTGTCTTAAATGGCTGTTGTTGTGCAACTTTTCAAGGTGAAATGAATGTTGAACGCTCTGTAGATTGACTACCAACATTTGTTTATTTACTGATTGTTTAACTTTTATTCCTATCTTTAAAAAATGGCACAACAGCAGCCAATTTCAAACTGTGTATAAATTTGCTCTACCCCGTTTAACTAATCTTCTGTTGGTGCGCTGTCATCTTCTTCTTCTTCTATGATTTACTTCTCCCCATGCTCTGTGTCCCTTCTCTAATTTTGTTCTCTCCTTTTCTTCTCTTCACTGTTTGCTGCGATAGCGTTGGTAGATCTGATAAAACGTTGCAATCAAACTCATTGTGTATTGATCTGGTTCTATATTTTTGTGTTGGTTGTCTACTTTGTCATATTCACTGAGATGCTGTGAACGCTAAATGCTGTTCAGTAGCATCTGATAACACCTTCTTCAAGGAACTCTTGTGTCTCCGGCCACATCCTGCAGACAGCTCTCATCTTATTCTCCTATTGTTCTGGAAACATATTCATTCACCGCACTGAAACCAAGCCATCCGCATTTTTGGATACGGTTTTGGACTTCGGCAACACGGCAAGGATGACAATGAGCTTCAGCCATACACGGTGGCGATGAACCGATAAATTGTAACGCTGGCAACTTGATCTTGGCAGTTTCATCTGTGTAAATTCATCGCGGGTTCTTAAACAGCTGCGTAAGAATATGGCCGTTTGTAACGATTTTATTACGCGGTAAAGTTACCCGAGTGATTAATTTGCCCGGTGATGAATTAACTGAACATGGTGCGCGCTGTGTTAGCCGTTAGCTGAATCACAACCGCACGTATGAACAATGAGGGGCACCAGAACACGCAAATCATAATCGCTGCATTCGCAATTATTAGATTTGTCATTCTCGCCAGTGAAATTGTAGTCCGGCGCCGTTCTTGTTTTGCACCGCCGGCCAGCTCTGTGACACATCCAGTACAGCTGTTGCACCAAGTGTTCTTCAAGTTTGCACATTTCACCACTTTTCTCTGCTCACGTTTGCGCATCGCCACACTCTTCTCCCTCTCTGTTTACACCAGTCGTCATGGCGATCGACCAACATCCAGACTTATGTGGCGCCACCGCATCGAATTGCGTATACGCTCTTTACCGTTCGATTGGGGTGTATTCTGTTACCTACTGTTCTTTGGATAAGACACACTGAATTATTGTTATCCACAGGACCTCCCTTCAGGTGTACTGTACGTACCCTATTAAAATATTTTTAAAAAGAATATGTACATATATATAGCTCTATCGACGATCGTGCTTTGTAGTTCCAGCTACCGGAAGCTAAATAAAAGAAGCTGCTATATTGGCGATAGCTTCGTGTTTACACTGTGTGTGTCCACAGGCTCCCAGCCGCTGCCTGTGTGCTAGGTGTCTGTTTTTTCGGTTGTTGTTGTTGTTGAGAGTGGTTGTTTCGTGCTAAGCTCTAGCTGCAGCTTCTCCACTCTTGCAGTGGCGGCTGTGCTGTGCTTTCTGCTGTGTGTTTCAACAAGGACTCGATTTATCAAGTCATAGACCACTCCATACGCATCGCCTACCTACGTGAGCGGACGGCTGAGTAGACGAGATGCCATTACTTTTATAAAGAATGCCTTTTACGCACATGAATGAAAATAACATCTATGTTTTAAATATCGATGCATTTAGGGGAATTGATGCCTTGGTGCCAGGTTGATTAAAATCGAATAGTCATTTTTCCCCTGCAGTTGAAATTTATCTAATACTGAAAAGTAGAACGTGCAGACACATGGACGGGTGGAGCGTCACGCAAAATGAAAGTATAGATTTTTCTGCATTTGGAATATATTTTCTTTGATTATGATTGTAGTATAATAAAAACTATATCCCTGGCTGTTCATATGAAATAGTAATACAATGTTAAGTGGAGCGCTGAGCATCCCGAGGACGTCCGAAGCGCTACTAAGAAGAATCTCTATGAGTCTCTCTCTCTCTCCCCCGAGAAAATGTACTACTGACTTGAACGCCACAGTGCCCTAGTATTCGAAATATCTTCGTGACGACTTCGGCTCATGAGGGTGTCAGTGTCAGGGCTGGGTTTGTAAAAGGGCATTGGGATAATTTACCCCCTGGGCCTCCCTGTTCAGGGGTCCCTCTGGAGGAAAACGTTCATAAAATTTCGTATGCACATATTTCATGATGCAGCCATAGCTATACTTTGATGCTTAAAGGGCCTGCCAGCTCGACTTCCTTGCCCCGCCCTCCGGGCCCCCGTTGCATAGATCAGATCCCGTGTAGGGTTAACTCAAGAATGTAGGGTGGGAGTGTGCAGAGCTGCACGCCTCGGACTGCAGCAAGCAAGGTCCTCCCCTGTTTGTTTTGAGCGCACAATCTTGAGTTTCACGGGGGCTCTGGTGTCGTGTGAAGCTCCTGCATGGGAGGGCCCGACACTCTAGCTGTGCGTCTTGTGTTCCTTTGCATGCTTCTAGTTCATCTTAGGAGTCCCTGCAGAGAGTTCGCTGTGCTCATGACTTGCCTGCGGACTTTCGTTTCGAAAATAGATTTTGGAACAATAGAGTTTTGAAATTTCTTTGCTCAAACTTTGAGCAGATTATCAAAATAGCATTTGCTTTCTTTAGCGTTGACAGCACTATTGTAGAATTTCTTTCATAAGCGCCACATGTAGAAACTGTTCGTTTGGCTAGTATAATTTTATTGAAATGTGAAAAACACAGCCAGTGCTTCCAGTTCACTTATCAACAAAGACAAACCTTGATTACGGTACGTTAGCATTGGTTCTACTCCTTTCCATCCCATCTCTGCCATGCATGCAAACTTAAACTTTCACGCCCAATGTAAACCTTTATTATGTTTTGTGAGAATATCACATTTATAGTTATGAAATAGGCCTCATGTTCGTTAATGGGGTATCGGCGCATTGGGGCTAACATGTGCAGTTACCCATTATCAAACCTTATCCCCATTTCAGACATAATTGCATACCCATGGACATTAGTGTGGCGTCATTGACTGAATAAAGTTTCAGGTGCACTCTATGATTTCTGTAAATCAATTAGTGAGCGTCCACTTCAGCTCGAAGACGTTCCTCGAGCTGCTAACAAGGGCAGTGCCTACTCATCCGCGCCAAAGATTTCGCCAGGCATTTCAATTCATTTATACCCTCGTCTTTCTGAACTTCGTTCGCGGCGCAGATTTCTTCGTACTTCTTAAAACTGCAAACTCGTACTTTCCTCCATCGAATTATTCCCGAAGATTTATATTTCGTCTTACTCGTCGTCGATTTTCCCTTTATCAAATTGCTGTCAAAGACTTCGTCGTGAAACATTCACACTCATCGGGTTTCCCTCCATCCCATAGCTGCCGAATTCTGCGCCATGCAGCTCCAATCAATCATTCACAGTCGTACTTCCTTTCAATCAATCACGGCCTAAGGTTTCACCGTACATATAAGAAACGTTTGCACTCCTACTCGACTTCACCGTGCATCTTGAAACGATCACACTCGTAGTCGACTTCGCCCAATCTCTGCCGAAGACTTCGCCGTGTATCTTGAAACATTTGTACTCGTACTCGACTTCATATCTTGAAGCATCGGTACTCGTACTCGACTTCGCCCAATCTCTGGCGAAGACTTCACCGCACCTTTTAGCACAGTTAGGCGTGAAGCGCTCAATCACCGTTAGCACCTCAGTCGGGACGTGTTGTTCTGAAGCGGCTCGTCGGATGCTCGCAGCGTCGGGTTACTTCGGTCCTTCCCATGCCGCCGCTCTCTGCAGCTCCTGTGACAGCCGCCGGCGGTGGGAACTTCTGCCGGCCGCTGGGGCATAAACCTTGAAGTAAATCCCATCTAATTGTTTTTATTTTGTTTAACTCCATCGAATTTCTTCCTTACTAAAGGCCGGTACAGACGCTAGTCAAAAGAACGAGTTTCCGCAGCTAATTGTACCAACGTGTTGTTGAGCCCTCGTGATCACAGCTGCGCGTTTACTTAAAAGCGGTGTAAAAATGTAAAAATTGTTAGCTGACAATTTCAGTTTGCTCAGCAAGCGCCTTTATTGATGTTTCAGACGTCATTTCAAACTTAGAGGGAATTAGCACTCAAAATTCAGAGCTCGTGTGTTCTATTTAAATGGACTCATTAACGCATTCGGACGCGGAGATGACCAAATTCGTTCCATTGACTAGCATGTATGCAGGCTGTAAGGCGTGAAGCCAAAATTTTTTTAACTTCCCATTAGTGTTGTACGTTTTTTTTTTTTTGAAAAACCTGGGCTTCCACTGTTGGCTTACGCGTACCGGTACAGCCGCTACTTCTAAACTGAATTTCATGGAAATATTCTTCTGTACTTTTCTTTTTTCTTGTTGGCAGCGATGCTTTTACTGAACTATTATGCTCTGGTTTCGTCTTTGCCGGGCGAAACCAGATACCTTAGGATATATTTCGTAAAAGCATCTTTTATTCTCATATCGGCAGAGCGTACATAGGTGCCATCGGTTGGCACGATAGGGCTGAGTTAAGCTAAACTCGCTAGGCTGGAGTTGTTCGGAACGTCAGACAGGATCGTTGGTTACTCCACTTTGAATGAAGTTTTAGGCATTAACACTATATCGATTACTCGCGGCACTTCCGAATACGAATTCCTACTACGTAAAGTAGAGTCTTAGACGCCTCGAGCCTAATCAGGTTTGTGTCTGGCACCTGCAACACGATGTCGAGCGACAAAGCTGGCGCAATTCTTTAAAGTTCCTTGCCAGTTAAGCCTAGTTGCCTTAGCTTAACTTATTTTCGCTTCAATGGACTGTTTGAATTCTAAAGTTGCTTCCTTTTTTTCTCCGCAGGACCAAAAGCGGAGTCGAAGGCGGTCACCTCTACTGTCACCAGGATGCTCTTCACTCCGGCGCTCGAACAGAGGAGAAATTTAAGGTAAAATTCTATTTATTTTTTATTGTTTTAAAGAAAATGGAGTACGCTCAAATTAAAAGGGCTGATTATGGAAAGAACCCGCTGTGCTAGAAGTGAGGAGTTGCTTGTATTGTGCCCTACATTAGACATGATTTCCTAATTTTGTAAGTGATGCATGTGCTTCAATGAAGCGACGAGAATGGGCAGTCTTCTATTTGATACATATTTTGTATCGATAGCTTACGATTATATAATCAGTGATGTACGATTTCATTCAGGAAATGTGTATGGGATATTGCCAGTTCTACTGATGAATAAGAGCCGTTATTTTTCACATTAGTAAGCATTTCTTGGACTACAAGTGATACAATCGGGTCACTTTTACAAGTGCCACTGTGCTAATTTACAAATTTTGTTGTGCTAACTGTACCATAGTCGGCAGCTGTGTTATCAAGTACCTTTTCGTTCTGCGGATCTGCAATGCATTTGCCGATGCACACAAACTCTCTATGCGGACGAACGTTGTAAGTCTTTTATCTAATATGGTTTTCGATGATTGTAGATGTCGACTGCCGCTCTTTTTAGTGGCTGCGGGCAACGCAGACGGTAAATGCCTTCCCTAATAAGCCATCGCTAGCTTATGGCGCATTCAATTGGCTAGTGAAATTAAGACTTAGAGGCCTGCCTTTCCTGGAGCTTCAGACAGGAGTGTTGGCTTGCAACTTTGAGCCGTGTTGTGATTGTTGGCAGCAGCCCTATTATGTTGAGCCTGCTGAACACTGTATTATACGCAGCAAGAGCAAGTTTTTTTTTTTAAATCTCTGGGGTAACCAATTAGATTGGCCTTAAGCTCGATTCAACTATTGAAGCCAGCGCAGTTGTTTGATATTCCGAGCAAGTTAAGCTTTGAAATTTTTATGATACCGGCCTATGAAATGTTGGCACGTAAGCCTTTCCTAATTCTGTGAAGTCTTTTTTAAACTCAAAGCTCATCTTTTGGCAGTTATTCCTAAAGATTACGGTTCATCTAAGTTATAACACATAGCAGGTGATTAACGCACGCTTATTGTGATTTTTTAAGAAAATTTGGCGACTGGCGTGCGCTCTGCCCATGGTTACGTTGGTCTTGTAGCAGAGCCAGTCCAACGAATTAATCGGATTGGTGGCTAAACATCCGTTTTTTTTGTAGTAGTAGTTGTCGTTGTTAAAACACAAGTTCACTCATCCCTTATGAATCACTCTCATGAACGCATTGTGAACGTTGATAACTTGATATGGGCTTATGGCCGCGCAGACGAGTAACAACGAATTTAAGACGAGGACCTAGTCCTAGCTGTGGCCCGTATTACCTAGAACTGGAGAACTTTTGCGCGGTCTATATATGTATGATTAAGAAAAGTAAAGCTCGAAGTAAGCTTGCCAGTAGTCATTCAAATGCAATCTACTACACCTCATCAAGGTAGAGTTACAAGTAGAGTGCCATCTGGGCTGGAGTCTGGACACCATGCTTGACATTTTAAAGCAGGCACCGATATAACATTTTCTCTAAAGCCCGTTTTCTATTGTGTGTAGTTTTCTATGAGGGCATTTTCTGTTTTTCAGAGGGAGACCCCACACGATTTGTTCGACCTCATCCGGCGAGTGCAGGACTCGCGCATCGACGATCAGCGATGCGAACTTCCGAACTTTTTCAACCAGGCCACCAGGCCGGTAAGTAACCCATGTCCTAGTTTTATTTGTTTATTTGACAATATTTCGAAGAGGAAACAAGCGACCTGTCGTATAAACAATGATCCTTGAGAAGACGAGGAAGGCGAGCCTATTGTACGTTCACGATTCGTTTTACGTGTTGTGCTTGTTTTCTCATTTTCCTTCTGCTGCATCAAATACGAATTCCTGAGTTTCAAATACCTCGTTTCATGAGAAATTTGTGACTATCTCAAGTAAAACTGCTCAATTTGTAACCGTTTTAAATGGCATGTCCTAGTAAAATCTGGAAGTTACTTCTCGAAACTGTGCCTAATTTTGTGAATGTATCGTTTATGTTGCACCTACTTACGATTCAGTATTAATTACTTTTTTGGCAAGAAGTTTGATGTTCTGTTATCGGAAGAAAAAGCTTTCTGTCTGAGAACTTAGAGAAATGATCTCTTGTCATTTAATTTCGTGTTATGGCAGCAGTCTACAGTTCCTGCTTGGTTTCGCATGTTATAGTTGATGTTACCTCTATCTATTTATCAATGTGTATGTGTGTGCGTAATTCGGGCCTGCCTTACCTGTTCGGCAAATCCGCAAGTTTCCAGTGCGCCTCAACTTTCATCACTATTTCATCATTCAAAAGTTGCGTCTTTTCTTCCTATGAGGACCATAGAAGACGTCTGTTTCCCGTAGAAATTGCTCTCTTTTGAATTCTGTCTTTTGAAATACGGTGGCCCTTGTCAGGTTCACCTGTTAACCCTAACTGCCGCAGGCCGTGTTGTGTCGTACAGAAGTTCTTTCTCGTATTGTATAGCTATGAGACAAACAGCCCTAGCAGCGAGTTAACGCACCCTCAGTTAAGACAGGGGATTACCGCATTAAGTACACCTTTATTTCTCGCTTGAGTACCTCTATTAATACCACCCAGAATAATGAACATTACGAGTTACATAGTTAAGCTTTGTCTCAATTTCGGCATAAGTCTTTAAATAAGTGACCTGCGCCTCGCTTAACCATTAGGACTACTTATATTTTGCGCTTGAGGAAATGCGTTTTTAGTCCAACCTTTTTGTACTTCCGGAGGAAAACACCTGGTACATTTTATGCTGTTTCTTATACTGCGGGCTCCTTCATACCCTGAACTTTTTCTAAATGCACCAGCTCGTGACTTACACAATCTACATGTCTCATTTCCTTGTTTCCGTTATGTTAAGTGAAGGTATTTGTGGTAGCTGCTAGGAATAGGAATTCATGGTTCTTACTAGCCTTGTATGATATACTTCCAAACGCGCATAAGATACGCCCATTTTCTTGCAGTTCTCTACTATTCGATGTTGAAAGTACTCCTTAAACACCTCTCCTTTGGGGTATTTCAGTTTTGTTCAAAGTAACACCGGCCATACTAATGCAATCATTTTAATATTCTAGTACTTAGAAGTCCATCCTTATACTGCGAGTGAATTATCACGGGAATATTAATTGCATTAAAGAGACGCTCGCCGATAAAATCGAAAATAAAGTTTGGAGGAGGGTGCAGATGAAGGCTCCTGGACGATGAGCCTTTACAGTTACTCATGGCAACCCGCCTTGTCCACCACTGTAACCCCCCACTTGCCCTCTCCCTCGAAGGTGTCGAATTGCCTCTCCTATGTGCAAGAGCTGCCGATCTCTTCACAGCACGGCGTGCTGTAGCGAAGTGGCAGCGATGCTGTATAGGCAACAGACAGTGTGAAGCTCGTGTGTTTGCGCTTCGTGAGAAGTGTCTGTTCGGGATTCAGTGCCTCCCAGTATTGTCGTTGAGCCTTGTGCCATTCTGCGGGCTGTGGGTTTCCGCGAGGATGCTAGTCTAGGGTGTGTTTGAATGGCCGAGGTCCCTTGATATAATCTAATCTTCTTAGCTTCTACTTGCATGACTCTTCACTCGTGAGCGTCGAATTCGCCACCCTGACTACGTATTGATTTTTAGCCGATGACGCTGGAGACGACTGGAAACTGTCTCCTATTCAACTTCGAAGGAAAAATTAAGTGTTTGTGAAAATCGATTAAAAGACTCGCAATCCACGCGCACCACTGGAAATTCGGGAAAATCAAGTTTAGAAATGGACTGGATTACTGGAATAGAACGGCTTTCACTCACCCATTCCAAACTCTGGAACTCGCCGTGAGCGTCTCTACTACACCACCAGCGGCTGACAACCTGTACTGACCTTATTAGGCAAATCGCTCGCATGGAGCAAATTACATTATGGTTTCGACCTTGTGCGCATCTGCATACTGTGACCCTGAATTTTTTTCCCTTTCTGTATCAGCTATATTTCCTCTTTTATAGGGGTGACTTTTTTTTTTGTACGACGACATCTTGCTGCTGCATGTTGCCTTGTGTTTATTTCTTGCGGGGTTTTTGTTTTTCCCTGAACGTATCTATCGTGCTGCTGCTGCTGCATATAGGCTAGGCTTGTTATCATTTGTAAGCGAATTTTTTCCTGAATATCGTATCTTGGTGCTGCATATTGTCTTGTTTTCATTTTACATCAATTTTTTCACGAGTTTCAATTTGCCGTTACTTTATAGACTACTATTTATAGATTACTTTTGGGGATTTTCTGATTTTTGGAATTTTTTAATTTTTGAGATTTTTTAATTTTAGGGATTTTCTGATTTTTGGGATTTTTTAATTTTTGGGATTTTTGTCTTCCTTGTTCTCGCTCCTGACGAGAATTTTTTTATTATGATGATCTTTTGCTGCAAAATATTTAAAACGTCGTATTCGCGTTTCCTGAAATAAATTGTGTTTCCACCCTTTTGATTATGAAGTTTTCTAATATATTGGAGTTTTGTAATAACTTTTTTAAAGCAAATTTTATCCTGAATGTTTCGCTATCATATCGCAGGAATATTATATTCCTATGCATTTTATTATACATAGGAATAAATGCGAGCTTTACCAAGTACTTGTTCGATTTTCAATGCGGAATTTATGACTAGTTCTGTGATTTCACATAGTTAAATGGATATATCAGTCTTTCACGCATATTGCAATTTTAGACTTTTTTATACTATTACATACCTATTGTCAAACACAGAAAGTAGCTTGTACTTGTTCTTCATACCGCGACCGCGCCGAAAAAACATTATTCAATTTACATATGAAAATGCTCAACTAACCCTGTATATAATTGTTGCTACGGTATTAGAACCGTCCACCGAAATACAGCCAATGTTAGTAACATCCAAAGTTCTGAAGTACAAACTCTCGCATAACATATCTTTGAAAAATATTACAGGTCAATGCTGAAGGTTTTCAGTACAATTATGAATCGGCGTAGCTTTAATTTAGAAGGCAAACTTGATAAGTGCGGTGTTCCTACGAATTTCATAATAAAAACAGAATTGATGCAGTTACATAAAGGGTTACTTCTGCAACACCTCGACACCGGCTACTCGACAATCGTGCCGCAGTCACAAAATGAAGCCGTTACGGCGGTGGAGATTCGCGTTGTAGTAACGCAAGTGACGCATCACTCACGTTTCAAAAATTGCAAGGTGTGTCCAGTAAAATCTCGATTTGCCTGAAATTACGTAACGATGTATTTCTGAGTTCGCTGCTTGTAAATGCACTTTAGAGTCTCAATCGGTTATAAAGTTAGCTAACAAGAGAGCCTCATTTCGGGTTTTAGTACGCTTTTTTGTGAAGCTATGATTCCAGTGTGCCTTGGTATAGTGACAAGAGTTAGCTGTAAGTGCGAGGATGTATAGCCAACGATATGGAGTGGTGTGTATTCGCATGCAGCGCCCTGGGTGCTATGTCCGTTAGGTCTGCGGTCTCACTTGCAGTACATAACAGGTCGTTGTTGTGTAACCTCATGCTACTCTATGGCTTGTTGGTTTCCGCGAGATCTCCAGTATATTTCAAGGGTACCTGCTCTTGTATCACTATAGCTTCCCGGTTCTCGTCAATGAGACAATGGCCGAGAAAGAGAGGGAGACGATGCTTAGATCTCATATAAATCTGCTGTAGTAATTGTGTTCCACGATAAATTCTTTCTTTGTTTGCATTTCACTGTAAGGAACACAGGACATCTTGGTTCGTTACTTTCATTTGTATTTTGATTTAGAGGACCCCTCGTTACTTTCCAGCCTAAGATGATCTTATTTATTTACTTCAATAATGGCCGAGGGAATAATTTATAGTCCCGTACGTCTATGAACAGAGTCATGTAACCATCTAGTCCTCCAGAAAATTTAGCAAAAAGACGGCGTTTATGAAAGGAATATTCTTGATGACCGTATTTCAACAAAATTTGTTACCGTTCAACGCTGATGTATCTCGGGCTATATTTGTCTTTATAAAAATTCTAAACGTCATCGAACCTTCAGATATTATGACGCGGTCTTCGTGCTATATTTGGTTTTCACGTTCGCAATTGTAAAGGAACCTTGAGAAATTTCGTATTCTAACCTAATTAAAGTTTTACCCGATCAAGACCTCCCTACGTCGTGTGAGTAACTTGCATTGATTTGATAGCTATTTTGAGCGCAGATCTCTAACTTGCTTACCATACGTTACCGATGCCGTCTGCGACAACCTTGCCAGCAGAGGCTGTACGTAAAAGCCCTATTGAATTTGTTTCCATGTGTCGTCTCGTGCTGAGAGACGCCAACCTTGCAACCGCAAGACGTAATTGAATTTGTGTCCAGCCGTTGAGACGTCCTTCCTTTCGTATCCGTTGTGTTTCCTTCGTTCTCTGCATTATTGCTGACTAGTGTCCCGAGCCGTCATTGTAAATGACGGCATATTGGGTTGTTAATGACTGGTGCACGTGTGCGATAAATGACGGCAGTAAGTTAGCCCTTCAGGCTTCCTCATTTTTCCCCTATCTAATACTGAAGAAAAAGATTCCAAGGTACTAAACTTTTTTTTTCGCCATTTGAAATCTGAATTTTCTCCTATCTTATTAGTTGTATTTTTCCCCTATCTAATACTGAAGAAAAAGATTGCAAGGTACGGTACCCCACTTTTTTTTTCGCCGAAAAAAAAAATTGCAAGGTACCCCACTTTTTTTTACATTTTGAAATCTGAATTTTCTCCTATCTTATTCCCATAGAGCGTGACAGGAAAGATATAAATATATAAATAAATAAATAAATAAATAAATAAAAACACGACGTGAATTATTATATAGTAGATTGTAGTCTTGTTGTTCATCCTTTTCTTCTGTTTGTTGTTCTTGTGAATGGATTTCTCGTATTTGCTTAGCGTGCTTGTTACTTTTCTTTTTCGGGTTTTTAATCGCATCAAACGTCATTGGCTCACTTTGAAAACGGGTTGTGCGTGTTGAAGTAACCAAAGCTCGCATTAATTTATTTAAGAAATAATACACGGTACATGGGTTTGCAACCATGTGCCATTAGACTCCTACTTTCAGTTAAGAAATATTGCTCATGTTTAATTATGTCTACCAACTTGTTCTGGGAATCGAGTGAAGTTGAAACTAGGAGTATTTTAAATATTGAAATTAAAATAAATACATTTTCTGTGTATTTGAATTTAGCCTGTTCGGTTCAACCTATCTTTTTTCGTTAGCTTCAACACTGTAGCGTCGGACGGACTGTGTCGGGAGATCCAAAGGGGAGGGACCAGCTTATTGTGCCAAAATATGGAAAAACAAAGGCCATACAATGAACTGAGTTCATATTTGGATCTATACAGTAGAGTGGCGGCAAGTGATCACCATTCCTTTGTGTTTTTTGTGCAATTTGTTATTTTTTGTGAACCCTCCGCGGAGATGCTTCTCCTTTCTCCTGTCTTCCATTTTCTAATTTTTTAGCGTTAAGAAATTGTTTCCATGGATCTACTAAGTCTATAAATTGTTTCTTATTTCTTCTATTTTCCTAATTGCATTCTATACATAAGTGCAGGCCCGTATGATTGATTACTCTGATTGATCTCAACAATCTCTTTATCATTTGTTCGAGAATTAGCAGTTTATACTTAAGGATAAGAATTGCGCCCTATGACTCTGTAATTTGTATTTCAGCGATAAGGGTACGCCGTCGATCTGCATAGTCCGTGGAATGTTTCTATTTGTTGCATACTGTCAAGGAATCTTTGAACGCATGTACGTCACAGGCAAGTTTTCTTCGACGATTGCGGGAGTTAATATTTACTCGCAAATTTATGTTGTACGGTACAGCGGAACTCCTCAGGCAGAGACTTCAAAAACCGAGAAAACTAGAACGCCCAAAGACGTTAGACCATCACCCGCGCTGGGGTTCAAATTCATTTTTATGGCCAGCTCACTCTAGAATTTTACCACCTTTCACATCTAGGTCAACCCACCTGACTCCTTGCAAAAATTACGAACATTGCTCAACTCCTTCTCCGTCATTGTGTGTGGACACAGAAATATATAAAAAATATTCTCCTAAATCTTCAACGAAAACATTATCATCTCTCTTACGTCGAACGCGGGTGATAACTAATGAAAGCGAGCCCCTAGTACTAAGAAAGCCGCTGAAAGGGAGACTGCACTAAGTGCCATCTGCCATGAATAATAGTGATGATTGACGTCATAATGAATGACTAGAGAAAAAGGCGTAGTCAAACTCAAACTCTATTGGTAGTGTAAACAGGATTGGCTTATACCATGAAAAAAAAAAAAAAAAAAAAAAAAAAATTTTGTTTGAACCAAACGCCATGTTTTTTTTGATAAAACAAAAATGTTTTTTTTTCTTTTTATATTGTTTTTTCCAGTGTTTCATGAATTATATTCAACATTTAAAGGGTTTTCTGCTGTGTAGACACATGTAGCAAGCTAATCATCAACAATCTTAGTCACTTCATTTCAACTTCCTATTGTAAAAGACTGATTTTTAGATAAAGGGGGTACGATGAAGCAGTTAGCAGAGCACCAGTATTTGCTATGGCAACATTTAATATGCAAACTGCAGACATGCTATAATTTATAATTGAAATATAAAATCCTTTGAAAAACTTGAACACTTCGAAGTACAAATACAACTTGACACAAATAGCAAGCTACTAGCTAATTAAGAGCAGAGTAATGAACTGAAGAAAGTGAAATAGCTAAATGCTACATGCTTCTCATGAGCTCACTAGCTATCTAATAGCAACTACATATATACAGTAACTACTACTCCTAATTTTCAGTAGCTTCTAGCTTACCAGAATATAATTAGACATGCATCTCTGATATGAAATAACAATATTCAATAAGTTATAGGTTTTTATTGAACATAAACAATAGTTTACCTAACTGTCCTAACCGTCTAACAGATTCCTGAAAAGAAACATATTAACTCATCCTTTCAGTTCTGTGACTAAAGTTTGATACTTTCTAGAAGTAAAACTGTTCATTGTGCAATGTTTATGAATAAAAACAAAAAAAAAATTAATAAAAACCAAGAAAAACATGGTTTTTTGGTTGGTTTAAACCATAGTTTTTTTTTTTTTTTTTTTTTTTGTTTAAACCAGCCAACCCTGATTGCATACAACTGTCTTTACTTCACGCAGTGATGTGAGGTTGGCCAAAGAAAATGTTTTACTAACGTCGAGCAAACAAATATGCTGTAGAACAAATCATCTCAAAGCTGAAAATTTTCCTGAAACCCTCATACATGATTGATTTGCCTGTCTCCGGTTTCAGGATATCTACTGTACGTGCAACTTTGAAAGCATTATCTGATTGCTGCTTTGTGGCTTACGATACAAGTAATGGACAAGTAGTTGTGTTAGTATTACAAAACGAAATCCTCCACGCATTGGAGACAGAAAGGATCTGTGTATCTACCGCGCCTTTTCTTTTTTTAATGTTTCAGCCCTACCCATCGGAAGCTATATAAGGAACACTTCCACCACTGCCAGATACTAAGTCGTCTAATAGTCTTAAGTATTTTGCTGTTTCCCAATATTAATTATAAAGAATTATATTTTTATTGGGATCAAGGCTATACCCTGATGAGTCTCAAGAGGTCATCAGACAGAAAAAATTAGATCCTCTTGTCAGCGATATTATTCACTGCAAAATGGTATTACATTGGATACAAAGAAGAGAGAAGGTCCATAAGCCAAGCGCCGCTTTATAAGAATTTTCATTCCGGATTTTGGCCGACAGCAAATTGCAAGTTGGACTGTAAGTGAATTGCTAACTTGACTTTATTCATCGTATGTGCAATCATCGGATATGTCGAGGCTAGTGAAGGGCGAAATCAATTTTATTTTTAACAGTTATACTTGTTAATTTAATTCGAACAACCTTTTTTTAATAAGTCTGTATAACCGAAGCTGCAGAGAGCTGAAAGCCTTAGGACACTGGACATGGGAGCTCAGAAATAGAACATATTAATGAATGCAGTTTCGTGGAGTTCCTATTTGATCTACTTTTATTATTATTATTATTCAGCGGCAACCTTCACTGCACAGGGTCTATAAATACCAAATGTGTGCCCATTCAGTTTAGTGGAGTTCCTGTTTGATCTACTTTTTTTTATTATTATTCAGCGGCAACCTTCACTGCACAGGATCTATAAATACCAAATGTGTGCCCATTCTGAGACACGTGGGCTGTCCGAGCTGAGGGCGATAGGGATACACGGCCTGCTTCCTTTACAGGCGCCGACCTTATACTTTTGGTCATCTTTGATCTTGTCGTTGACATAAAAACATACATCTTCAAGTAGGTTCTTCTTATAGGAAACGTACAAAATTCAGGGTAGGAAAGGCATTGTAGAGCTCATTGTATGTGTGCTGAATTATTGTCGAACAGTTCGTGTGTCTGCATTGTTGCAGTTGATACAATTAAGCAAGTTCAAGGTGTAGGTACGTTTAGTTGAATTACTATCCGCCTATGGGAAAATAATACAGTGATGGTATTCATTCTTTTAATAATAATACTCTGATAATTAGCAATCGTTCTTATAAATACGAGCCGAGACATGTGGGAATTCCACAGACGAGAATTAAGTTTCGTATTTCACGGATGCCTCAAGCCATTCTTAGCTAAAATAGTGAGAAATTACGTTCCAGATTTGACGGCGCCCATGAGTGTGTGATCTGCGAGCAGTAGTTGCTTAAACCTTCCTCCTGCCACTTCCTTCCGACACCATATCGGTCTTCGTACCCTATTTTCCCTGCATAAGGTGTACACGGAGTAGCTAATTGATGAATGGTTGGATGTCTGTACTGTACGTATAGAACCACTAGCCGAACAATGTTATGGATACATTGGCGTATAATATTAATATACAAGTGGTTCGTCGATGTGCGTTCATGCTGGGTGGTGTTGTGCCTTGTGATGTGGCGCATCATCGCAGAGTTGGTGGGGTCTGTTTTCTACATAAAATCTGTAACTGCCCCACTCATCCACTGTTTCTTCCGGATCCATTTGTTCGGGTGAGGTATACTCGGCGGACTGGTGCTCTTCATGAGTTTGCCTTGGAACCGTTACGATGCCGTACGGGCCAGTAAAGGGCAAGCAAAAAAGGTAGCTGTGTGGATGTTTGGAATGGTCTTGATGGCTCTGTCTTTGCTGGTGCTGGTATTTGCAGCTTTAAACGATCTGTACACAGAGCTATTCTGTGATCTCGGATCTTCTTTTTTTTTTCATTCTTCAGTTTTCTCCACCCGCTGGGCTGGTTGCGTGGGGGTTTGTTAACCTCATGGTGTTTCTCCGTTCCTACGTCGCCAGTCTGGTGTGATTTAATAATAATAACAAAAAGAGGAAAACAAGCTCTAATAATGTACATTTATATTAGTGATAGCCTCTATTTTTAATGTGTTGGCCTAAAATATTATTGTAGATTTAGGGGTAAGAGGTATCTTCAAGAGGGAATTTATTATTACCTTTCAATAATGATATCGACGATGATTATGATAGCTGTTTGAGTATCTCTCAGTCAAAACGTGATAGTAAAAAAAACTACGTTGGCATCTCAGTCAGCCTCTCGCTATTCGGGCCCGTAATTACGATTCTACTATAGTACAAAAATCACCGTAGCATCAATACCAGTACTATTAGGACGTACAGTACTTTAGTCATCTTGGTGAAATTAACACAGTTTTACGAAGCTGTACAATTGTAAGTTTTACTGGAGTCCCTTTCGTCCGAAGCTAAAATGCGTATCTATATGCCCATCGAATAACTTCTGTCCCGATGCATTGGAATGCGTGATATTGATGCCCATCAGAATATCATCTGTACCCATTGAAATAACATCTGCGTCCATTGGAGTAACATCTGTACTCACTGGAATATTCTAAAGCGGTTACTTCAAGTTCATCTACAAACTTCCAATCCTTAGTTTGAGTAACAAGAATATTTAACAACGAATTAAAGTGAAGAAAAAACTAGATTTAACTGTCCAGTTCATACTGTTGTATCGCAATAAATAAGCAGAAGTTCGACCCTCAAATTAACAAGTGCAAAGCTTGCTAAAAAGAACACCGTATAAAATCCATAGTGTAGATGATATAAAGTAACTTTCGACTTCGTTGAGCCTGGACAACTTGTTTAACTGATGTAGCGACGAAGGTAAACGAAGGAAACTTCAGTTTTGGTTTGCTATGTAACAGGTTTCCTTTGTCCGTAGTTCCCTCTCTTTAAAATGGTTATGTATTTGATTTTATGTTTTACATATATCGTCGCCCTCTCCTGCGAAAAAAAGGGATTTAATTTTTTCTATCAACTTGGCTTGCAAGAGCTGTACTATAACGGTGAAAATTTCTAAGCTGAAGTACAAAAAAAAAAAAAAAAACAATTTTACCTGTGCTGGACCCTCATGGCTTAGTGTATTTTCACAACGCCTGAGACACGGTGATGTTTATCGCTTATATGTTTCTTGATACATCTTTGTGTGCAAACCCATCATGGCATTGGATGGACCTTAGCAAGGCCTCCTAATAAAGTACAGGCCTGGGTCTGGGCCTCGAAAATGGTCCGATTGCGTACCGGCACTGGAGAAATCATAAGATGCAGCCTGATATTACTTGTACCTTCTCTACATACTTTGGAAGTATCTGGATAGAAAAACTTTCTTTAAAGTTTACAAGTTACAAAATTACCATAATTTGAATCTTCTATCTAGATAAGCCGGAAATATGCAGAGCGTGTACCATAAATATCAGGATGCGTCTTTTCTCGTGGGACTGTACCGATCGGATAAACTTCGTGACTTAGAGACCCAGGCCTGTACTTTAGTAGGCCTAGGCTCTATGGTCAGGTTAGTTTAGGTTCATCGATCATAAATTATGTTTCGGGTGCAGCGCCCCCAGGGGGACCCTGTAGGTCACCGTAGCTGTTCGCTAGGCCTTCGGGACATCTGTCTTCGGTGCCCACTTTGCTTCCTTCCAATTTGCTTCCTTCTGATACCACTAGTGGACCCACGCGTGAAAAAATTCACGCAATAATAGATATATTTGCTTTATATAGGCCGGTGCAAAATCTTCTCTTCATTGACCTACTTCTTCATCACAAGCAATTTCTGATGACTGATGACACTTCTTCATTGATTGTACTTTCCTTACTAAAATACATATAGAGGAAAAAGCTACGACGGCCAACTCAAATTATTATCGTAAGAGATGCGTGCTTTCTTCTGAGCAGTACACTTCAATTCGTCTTCAGCACACTCGTTTCCTTAGATGACATGCAAAATATTAACTGTACTAGTGTCCCGAGCCGTCATTGTAAATGACGGCCTATTGGGTTATTAATGACTGGTGCACGTGTACGATAAATGGCGGCAGTAAGTCAGCCCTTCAGGAAAACCCCCGCTGTCTCCTGTGCTTATTACTGTTCAGAAGGCTTCTTAATTGGAAATTCAGCATTCTGCCTAAGAAATTTGATATATATATTTTTTTTAATGCCCCGTCCGTCATTATAATGACTATACACTATGATGACTATACACTCAACTTGATGACTGTACATTCAACTTGATGACTGTACACTCAACTTGATAACTGTACACTCAACTTGATGACTGTACACTCAACTTGATGACTGTACACTCAACT
>LQNS02278179.1:395201-409834 GCA_001587735.2 Parhyale hawaiensis | reverse complement strand
TTTTTTCGCCATTTGAATGAAATCTGAATTTTCTCCTATCTTATTCCCATAGAGCGTGACAGGAAAGATATAAATATATAAATAAATAAATAAATAAAAACACGACGTGAATTATTGTATAGTAGATTCGTAAGCGCTGAAACGTCACCGAATTTCATTTCCGCTGCGTATCCAGAATGCATAGTGAGATAGTTTCGGCAGAACTAAGTTTCCGCTCTCGAAAAGTTGGAATAAAGAATGACTACATCTACTATACTGGAAAAAATCGGTTCCTCTTCGCTTCGCTGATTTGCTACAAAATATGTTCATCGTAAACCAAAAAAAAAAAAAATTAACTTCGATGTAGAGAAAACGCAATGAATATCTGACTCCACGTGAACGGCTAGAGAAGCTGGAAGAACAAGAACTGCATTCAGTGTTAATAGCGTGATAAGTACCGTATTCCAAATTTGGACTTCTTCTGCAGTATGGTTTATTGCCTACTGAATCCCATCAGAAGGGAACAAGATCGCCAAAATTTCCAACGGGGCAAGAAATGCATTCGGATAATAAAGGGATAAGGATTTCTCTTTAACCTTCTGCAACCTCGTCATCGTTGATTACGAAATTTGGATCCTGGCCTGTTTTTCGCTTATCTAGTTCGTTAAGATCAAACACGAAAAAAATAATCGGATGAAGGAAACCTCAGAAGAGAGTACGAACGACGATGCAATGGAGTGCTTAGAGAAGCTGTATATATGTATTTACGTTGAGTGAACTTCAACGTTGGAATAGAGAGAATTTTTCCTTATCTATTCTTAAGAGCGTGACACCGAACATACGATAGAAACACGCGACGGCCATTCCTAGTATTAGCTTACTACGTACTTTGCGTGCCCAGTTAGTACGGGCTGCAGCTGCATATTAGGCTGGGAGGTGAATAGTGAAGAGACGCTAATGCCAATTCTGTAGGTACCTAAAGAAATTTTTGGCCGGCCAAGTAGCTATTTTGTAATTTTAGCTTTCGGGCAGCGAAGAATTCTGCTAAAGTACGGTAGTATCCCTTCCGAGAGTCGAGTACACTCGTGTTAGAACATTTATTTATTGCATGATCTTCGTTCCTTTCAGTTGCTTGGTAAATAGGGCTGCTACAACCCAGGAGTAAAATTAATCATCTGCTCCTCTCGACATTCCTGAAACTTCCCGTAAAAAGTTCATGAAGATCCGTCCTTTGACCTTTCTAGTTATGTTGCTAACGGACATACAAACACGGGCATAATGATAACCTCCACAGTTCATTTACAGAATATAGTTGTGTCAAATTTGGGTGAATGCGCTTCGCTCCTAAATTTTCACGTTTGTGACGGCACAATTGCGTCACGCCGCTGTAAAAATATCAAAAATTCCTCGCTGCAACAGTGGCGTGACGCAATTGTGACGTCACAAAGCTGAAAATTTTGGGGCGTAGCACATGCACTCAAATTTTGACACAACTATCTTCTGTCAATGAACTATGTAACCTCCTTGGCGGAGGTAATAAATACTGATTTACATGACCTTGGTATCCTACCTACGCCATGGATCCTAAACCTGCCCCTCCTCTGCCACGTGACTCGGAGCAGTGACCTCGCTCGGCATGGCTATTATGCTACGCGTCTGCATATCTGCGACATCTCCTGCTGCGGGCTCCTTCGTTATGTGCGCCTTTTGTTGCACAGCTGCTCTGAGATATAGAGCGATTGTCCTGATTAAATTGCGGCCACCGTGGGCGTGAAAATTTCAACATTGCGCGCAGATAAAGTGTTAGTGATATAAGTTTCATTTTTTACACAGCTTCTGGATTTTTCATCTGTTTCGAAAAGGTTTCAACAATATAAACGAGTGTTCATTTCAAAACATTTCGCTTAAATATTTGAAAGTTTGATAAATGAACGAGAAATTCAGTGAGCGTTAAAATATCGTTTACTATGAAGTATGAATTTTTCATTTGATCTTTTGCTTGTGTTTTATTATGTTCACATATATAAGAGCTTACATACAAAAGTGTAAAATTTGTTTTTCAAATTTTTTTCCTGCCATTTTGCCTCAAAAATGGCAGGAAGTACAAGCTGACAAGTTCATATTGTTAGTATGTTATTCAGAGTTTCGCAGAATACCTTTTGAAAATTACACTAAAATAATAAACTGGAACACTCTGCGAGCGCATTCCTCCGCCAAGTAAGGCAACGATTACGACAAATTCAAATTGTTTCTGCAACAATGATTTTCATTTTATCAACACTAAAATCTACTTATTTGTGCCCGCCAACAGTCCGAACAGCTTCAGTAATTTTTTTTTTAAGATCCGTTCTTAATTTTGTGAGTTATGCTGCTAACAAACATTCTGGCAAACACTAATCAAATTCACAAACGGACCAACCGATCATTACTAAACTTTAATCAATTATGACTTTTAGCATTACTAACAATTACCATAAATTTCATAAAGATCCATTCATAATTTTTGAGTTATTATGCCAACAAGCATAAAATTAAAAACAGCGTCAAACGAACGAACTAACAGGCAATCACAAATATTTGCTGATTTACTCTTCGTAATGTACCTAACAACTCGTGTAAATTTCGTAAAAATCCGTCGTCAACTTTTTGCGTTATGGCATTGAGAAACATGAGGTTGACAAACAAACAAACAAACGGAAGGACGAATCTTCACCAAAAGTTGACCATCTGTTCCTTCTAACATACCTAATATTCCCTGTCAATTTCGTCAAAATCCGTCCATAAGTTTTTTATTTATCTTGGTGACAGACAAACAGTCAGACAAACCCGACGAAAACATAACGTCTTTGGCGGAGGTAATAAAAAATAGATGATTGTAAAAATTGTCGCCATGCACAGTAGACTGTGTATATATAGTTCTTAAATGAAGTACTTCCAGCACTGAGAAAGTAGAGGTTTCGATGTTGATGTAATAAAGTTTCTATAATTTTGCATCCGCCTGTGTTCACTCGCCAGAAGTTAATGTTTGCTGACCTTTTTTTTTATGGAACAAAATTCTCTATCTACAGTGAATGTAGAGTTACAGTGCCTGACATGCCAAAGCGTTGCATAATAATAATAACAATAATAATCACGCTACAAGCTAGTAAAACGCTGTTAGTAAAGTGACCGTCGTGACAAGTTTTTTCTATTTTGAGGATTGTTCCTTGATATTATGCTTGGCACAGTCCTGCAAGGTCGCGTCGGCTCGCTGTGCTGAGAGGGAATATGTACCTGGAACGGAGGTGCCTCTGTGCCAGTTGTCCCTCGACAACCAGAGTGTCAACATGTACAGTGCCGTGCCGAGCTGCTGCTGTGACTGGCCACTGTACTGACCTCAGTGATCCTTTTATAGTTGAATATTCGTCCCGTTATTTGTTTTACCCTCCTGATTGTGCCCCTTAATTGTGGCAAATTCATGCCACTGCCATCTTATATAGTAGCGTAACGCAAATATTGTATAGTTCTAGATAGCAGTCTACTGCGTGATTTAATTTTTCTGCTTTCTACAGTGTCTCTTGAGACCCTTATTTGCCGTTTTATTTATACTTTATCCGTTATTTTACTGTAGTGAAGATCAAATAATACTAGTTTTGTCCAAATGAAGTGTGAAATATCAACAGTTGTCCTGTTTTCAAATTTTTCAGTATCCATTCAACTTCCTTAGCTAATGTATCCTGTTTGGTGCATACATTTTACGGTACACTTGGGTGATGTTCTAACACCATCGTCAGTGTGACGTAATTACCTGCATAGTTTGGCGACTGCTGGACTGTTGTTATCCGTACTCTACGCGAGCTCCTGCGTGCCTAAACTTGATCATATTCGGTGCCTTTGCCGCCCTAAAGGATCGTTCGATCTCAGTTTAAATTGTACTGCTCCTGTGAAAATTTATCTTTATTGCGGTTGGTCAAAGAGGAAATTTACGCAAATTTAAGTCGTTTGAGTTTGTTCAAAAGCTCACGGAGATCTCCACATTTCATGCACAGGACGCCCTGTATATTGCAGGCCTCTAACGAAAATACTCCCGACAGGCAGTAAAGCTAGGACTACGCTGCTAATGGAACTAATGATTATAATTGCATTGATAATTGGTAATAATGTTTCACTCATAAATATTTTCATTTTCGGATCTAAAATGCTTTATTGCGCACCATTTTCAGCTTTCTTGGTTTTTCAAACGTACGTGTTTCTACTCGTGCCTCTAACCCCTGAATTCTATTGCTATACTATCTAAAGTTTGCATTTTACACGAGCAATCGTATATATAGCTGGCAGCGGTGATTGTTTTCTTCTTCTGTTTGATAACTTGTGCTGAAGATAGATTTTTTATTTTCATCAAATTAAAAACTAAATTCACTTCAATACACAGTGTTCGAAAAAAAAACTGTTGAAAGGCCGATCATTTAGGTTCCATTAGTATAACGTTCTCTAGTGACTGTTCGTAACATATCCAACTGGTGGAAAACGCTTTCCAAAATTACAGCAATTTGCCTTAAGCAATTGAGTCTTCCTGCTGAGTGCTTCCGCAGCCCAAGCGTTCACACGCCGTCCGCTTCGAAACGGAAACCCGCGATGTGCGCCGGTGAACCGCTCGGCGGAGGCAGGTGTTAGGAGTCCTAATCCTCTTCCTCTATCGTGCCTAAAACTTGGTCCTATATTCGTAGACTGTATCGAAGCGTTTTCTTTCGCCGATTAACTACTTAGTTCAAGATTTGTTACGTTATCCTCGTAGCAGAATGAGACGAAGGATAATAATATATATATACCTGGAATTTATCCTCTATTTCTTCTTGGGTTACTTCATACAAATGATCACTTTTGCCACTCTATGTCCAGAAAGACGACGGTACAGATTTCATACCACCCCAGGTCTATGTAATGTTTTACATTTCATGCCGATCTTATCGTCATTTTTCACCTCCTACTGGTATATTTTTGCTACTCTTCTTCTTTTCTAACGTACTGTTATTTCCAAGCATTATTCCTGGTTTTACTTGATATACCACATGTCCATGCTTGTTTCCTCTCTCTGTTTGGATCACTTGCTTCTTTGGTATCAAAATTTGACTCTAAAATAATTACAGTTGTTTATGCTAGTGACTTACGGTTAGTAGCACAGCGCTAAAACAGACCACCGGACCCGAAAAGAGAAGTCCACTTTCATGTTTCATAGTTATTTCTTTACTACTATTGTTCTCACGTTGAGACGAAATCACTTTTACAAAATATATATCAGTACAGTATTGCTAGAGCTTCCTTGGCCCATCTTGTAGGTACCTGTGTTTGGTGGGAGCGTTTGGTTAAGTGCCGCGATGTACTGAAGTTGACAGGCGAGTATCATCAGTTCGGTGGGACGGCGACTTCCGAATGATGGGCGTTGACACAAGGGCACTATGAAAATATCTACTTTTTACAACGCACATTTACGTCGCTGTGCCGTGATCTATGAAATGGCGATTTACTTAAGCCATCATTAAATGTCTTTTGTTCGGGTAATCTTTTCAAATATCTACCATAAGACTGCCTAATATAAACGCAACAATCATCAGTCATTATTTCCTCCACCAAGGAGGCTATTTTTTGGAACTTGTCTGGCCAATTCATTGTCTGTCACCAAAAGAACTCAAAAAGTTATGGACGGATTTTCATAAAATTTATAGCGATTATAGATATGTTAGGATGAACGGATGATTAACGTTTGGTGAAGATCCGTTCAACCGTTTGTTTCTTTTTTCTTGACAATATTTCTCAAAAAGTTTTGAACGGATCTTCATTAAGTTAGCAGGAACTATACGGGATCTTAAGAGAAGCAATTGACCAAACTTTGGTGCATGATGATACGTCAGTGTGTGTGTTTGTCTCCCTATTTGTCTTCTTGTTTGTCAGGATGTAACTCAAAAAATGATGAATGGATCCTTAATAGAAGTTGCAGGAGCTGCCCATCAGTTTTATACGATTTTAATTTCTAACGTCGCAGTCACTCTTCGCTCTCATCAGCTTCTTCGTAGTTTACTATGTTGTATATCGGTAATAGTAAAATTACTATCATCATTTACTGAAATACCTGTTTCTCCCTCGTGCTAAGATACTTTGTTGGTTTAGCTGCCACAATGATCAGTTCGGCCTAGAAAAATGACTGCCTCGAACTTGAACAATATAGAAGTCAGTGACTTCAAACAGAGCGCTTGCTCTATAGCTCGGTGCGCCGTGAGGTAGATATATCAGTTGCTGCAAACTCCAGCGTCACGCTCCCAGTCCATCTGAAAAGCTAACAAGACACAAAGCTCTTCTGTAATAAAAATCAGAAGACCTTTTGTGGTTGCCGCGAAGCAACTTCGCCACCAAAGAAGACGCCCGTGACGTCACTGTTGCGCAACCAACCAACCGTCAACCCGCACCTGGGAGGAGTCAAACAACCATGCTTTTCAGTTGCGTCTGGAACTGGAGTCGCAGTGACAGCTACGACTCAGTCGGGGATAGAACGCCTTTGCGAGTGGTATGTTCGTGTCTGTGTCGCTCCGTGTTTTTGCTTCTGCTTTTTATGTTGAGCTTATCCTTGGCCTACTACATTGGTGCGTGATTATGTGTTGATTGATACATTGTAGCGCCGTGTCACGTACCAACTGGCACTTGTAGCCCTAATTGGTTCAGTAACCAGTTTCCTTGAACGTGAGACTGTCGGAAGTTCTATGATTTCCCTCTGAAGAGCGGCGGAAGTCGCTGATCAATAAGCTATGCGCGTTCAAGGAGTGGTAGTGCCGCCTTCAATTAAATACCAATGATTTTATCTCCATTTAACTAGTTTGGCGCGTGTTTCATTGTAGTCAATCCAATATGGATCACATTGTGCCTTGATCGTTTGTTTCATTGCTCAGCCGAGCTACATTACCACTTGTCAAATAGTCTATTGACAATGATTAGCCTACTGCATCAAAGCAATTTTTTTCACTTTGATAAGTAATATTTTGCTAAGTTGCTCCGCGTCGAAAAAAAAAATTTTTTTGCTCATAACGTCGCTCGGCTAACTGTAAAGCACATCCGTTTTTCCATTTAATTAAATTCTCGTACTGTAGTGTGTACTGACCTAGGATATTCAAATAGTACATTGTACGAAACGTTTTGTGTCATTTTCAGAATAGTTAACCAAATGTGTTCTGCATAGTTGTGTAATCGACTGCAACTCATGTTGAAAACCCTAAGATTAAATAACAGTTTAAACTACTCCTTATCAAAGATCGCGTGTGCTCTTGCTTGTCTCTGTGCAGTGTTACCAGTGTATTTACGTACATGTTTGGTGTTGTAGTGATGAAACTCACAATTCTGAGGTACTACCATTAACCTGTTATTAGATGACCTGCTATGGAAACAGGTCCAATGGTTTGGCTTCCAGCTTTTGTATTCCAAGGAGCAACCACAACAAACAACGTAAGTTTTGTAGTGCATGGTTTCGTGGCCTCTGTTTTACGATATACAACATATTTGAAAGTGGTGTCAACAACATATATTTTTCAGATTGTCTTGTGTTCTTTGTTTTCAGCTTCCTTAGGGAAACGAAAGCGAGGATGTGTAGGTCACAGTTTCGGTTTCTATTTGAGTGTGTCTGCTCCCTGCAGGCAATTTACGTTGGGGCTCAGTACTTTTCACGCTGTTGCCGTGGGAATTTATGCTGTGCTACGGACTAGGGGTTTCCACGAGGACTTGGGTATTCGTAGGTGCTATAGCCTATTGTTTTAATGGCTGGACTAGTGCATTAATTATTTGTCGTTGCCCGTCAAAGAACAAGCAACCAATAAGACTGTGTTTTAATATTGCGGTTGCAAGTAACGAAGTTTTTCATATTTATTTTATTGGTACGGCTTTATGATTCAGGTGACTTAATTTTGTAGCATACTGTTGCATGTATGAATTATGAGATCTGTATGAGCTAACAGTGTCTCCAGTTCTCTCTCATACATAATCCCTTTGTATTGCTATGCCTGCGTCTGCTCAGGTATAAAGAAGCCTTTCAATTTTTTTTGTGCTTGTTTTCATTTACCATATTCGTGCTTGTTTTCATTTACCGTATTCGTGCTTGTTTTCATTTACCATATTCGTGCTTGTTTTCATTTACTATATTCGTGCTTGTTTTCATCTACCATATTGTGGTTGAAGATAATTTTACAGGTAGCTACATGCA
Source organism: Parhyale hawaiensis (assembly GCA_001587735.2). Lineage (NCBI taxonomy): Eukaryota > Metazoa > Arthropoda > Malacostraca > Amphipoda > Hyalidae > Parhyale > Parhyale hawaiensis. Next base: position 401,637 of record LQNS02278179.1, on the reverse strand, counting down.
TCTTTTATGCAGATCGATTCACGTATCATTCTTCTGTGCGTGAATTTCAAGTTGAGGCAGCGTGATTGCATCTTGAGTCATTTTCCATCTTTATCTTCAAATGTACTTACGATAGACATCTCTCCCGTATGTATCTAACTTAACAGCACACAATTCTGGATCATAACTTGACCCGTTAAAGGATGATTTGGTACGAATAGCCTCCAAATACTGTAAACCGTATAGCTATTGGACGGTAATACTCGGGTTACTTTCTTAATGGGTTAAAATCCTTCCGATGTTTACCCAATTACTGCTTGCATAATTCTCACGTCTGTAGATCCGGAACAAGCTCAATGTTCGTCTTTCATGTTCTTGTTGTGCTATTCGCCAACTTTGTATTGTTATAGCGTATATACATTGCATAGCGTTCAAGGCGAAACGTATTGCTTGTACAGTCAATACGGTCCCTATTGTGGAGACTTCAATGCCAAACGGGTACCTATCTTCAAGGGTGCCTAACTACCCACTATAGCAATGCAAATAGGGTGTGGTTAGTAAGCTGGTGAGTCAGAGGTTCATCTTCTATTGGGTGAGTGATAATATATGATCACATCCACAATGCTATTCCTACGAATGTGTTATTTAGAAGCCAGGTATAAAGAGCTAACTATGTTCATGCAACTTTATTTTGGTATTTGCGTCAAGGCAGTTATCCTCTGGCAGACTGTACCTGCCGTGAGGCCAGGGATTTTCTAACTTTAGTTGCCAGAAAACTTAAACCTTGCCTGAGTGGCGTTTTTCAAGATATTTCGATTGGTTTACATAACTAATCTTGTGTACGTACCATAGGAAATCTTGTGTAATTAAGCAGAACACAATTAATGTCTCTAATGTGGCAAGAGGTTACACTACCGTTAGATAAGGTTACGGTCGGCGTATCTATGCTACGTCTTCAGACAACATGTGTCCCGTTAGGTGCTCTTTCTATATCATCTCGGTTGTGTTTGGCGTGCCGCTGGGTTTGCTGCATCTGCTGGTGCGATGACTGGCGGTATCGCGCTGGTACGATACATCGCAGCTGCGATACCGTTACCTCTATCTGCATATTCTCTGTCAGGAGAAGCCTCTGCGACATGTGTGTAAAGCCGGGGTCACACTAGGCTACTGCACGCTGAACTTGATGATCGGACGTACAGCCTGTACGTCGTCAGTGCAGGTCGGTAGCACAGAGAGGGTGGCACGAACGACGTTCGCTAGATAAGTTGTGCGTGCGAGTGCATAGTGTGGCCTGGCATAGTAATGACTACTTTTATATAACTGGCGCTGTACCAGAGCAAACAGCACAGGCTGACTGAAAATTTCGTACCAGCCTAGATGTATTTCGTCGCAGGTTTGGGCGCAACTCCTATGCCATGCATTTTCCGGCCGTCCTTGTGTTTCAGATCTTTCGAGTTTAATATCTTTTAATAAACAAAAGTGTTGATTGTATAATTTTGAAGACTAAGCTTGAGAGCCCCAAGATACAGATCAGTATGCAAATAAACAAAAGTGATGATTCTTTAATTTCGAAGACTAAGCTTGAGAGCGCTAAGATACAGATCAGTAGGCTATGCAATTATTTTCTTTCGTTTTGCTGAAATAACAGAATAGGAAATCGCACCTCGTTAAATCTTCTTTCAACTCAATTTGTAACAGCTAGGTTCCGTACTTACTTATATTAAGGGAGTTACGGTATTCTTCCATCTTTCAAAACCGAAATTTTTCCGATTAAAGTCCATCCTAGAACTCTGATTATTCTTGTACGATCGCATGAATATTTACGTTTACGGTTATTACACTTTTTCCCGTCGTTGATTTCCCTAAAGAACTTGAATAAAATTTTCTCGATACGAAGTCTACTTTCAACAGCAAAAAGCTGCTTGTCATTCATGTTCTTTGACGTTCTCTTCATGACGACTCTAGGGTACGTACGTGTCTCATATTAATGTTGAAAGTGAATATTACTTGGGCTTAGATTTGACAGTAAGCCGTCTGGACTTTTTGTGCCTTGGAAGCTGAATTGTAGGCGGATTGGCTTGGATTCGCTGCTTTGCTAATAGGATTTGCTTTGGTGGTGCTGGAATTTTTCCATAGAAGGATCGGCGGACCCGCCGGGTGCTCTAAATGATTCTTTTTTAGCGACGTCTTGCCTATTTGGTTGTTACGTACATATTAATAATAATATATGTACAACGTTCTGCTCAAAGGCAGTCGTTAATTCATAATTCGTAGAAGTACCTTGAAAGTTCTGTTTGTGAATGAGTGATTGAATTATTTGAATGAATAGTAATTTTTTATTTTGTATTGTCAAATAACTTCAATTGGTCTTTTAATTCATTCTTCTTCAGTTTGTTAGTAAACACATGTGTGGATATTTCCCAATAACCACGTATTTCTTTACGTGATATTTTTAGCAAAATTTAGGGAATTTTTCTATCAAGGTATGATGAAAAAAATCCTTTAATGAATTTCAAGATTGCCCCATCCGGCTCAGTCCTCAAGCGTCTCGAGCGGAATTCATGGTAATTCCATAAGCTAAAATTATGACATAACTTCCTGGGCGCTTGGTAAGCTACACATGATCACAATAATTTGTCTCCAATTTTACGTAGGTACGCTAGAATGTGCACGGGTCTTACTGGTCTGTTTGGCTATTCTTCTTGTGTTTAAATGATCTGCCCGTCTGCACACGATACTCCTACTGTATTACAGACTGAGTACCTAACTTCATATTATTGCAACGTCGGTCCTGTTATTTGTAGCTAAGATGCCATAGCATGATTGGATATTCGTAATTTAAGGTCATGGTGAATACGAAATCTAAGTCCCTTGTATAATTATGTTTGGGGTTCGGGTGGGAGACTTCTTGAGGTCGCGCTAGTTATATTTAATCACGTTGGAATAGTGGCTCCTAATAGAGGAAACTTCTATTTATATGCTGTATACGTGTAAGTAAATGTCCGTCAGCACTGCATGGTCACTACGCAAATGTCGTACGCGCGTGTGACCCAAATTTCCCCTTCATGTATAGAAACGTGCGCAGCGTAACAGCTTTTTATTCATTTGCTCTGCCAAACTCGCTTGCACTTTGCCTTGGGCGAGGAAAACGCGGGTAACCACTGGTAGCTCGCACCACCAAGGTAACGCCTCGTATCTCCCGTGAGCAGTTACGTAACGTGTTGCTGGTATTGTATGTCTTTGTCGCAGTTTTTAGGTGTATGCATTGATGACTCGGTATTCGTACGACCTGCTACTGAAAGTCCTATTGCTTGCTGCCCGAGCAAAAAAATAAAATACAAGTATAAGAGTGTGGAATTGCAAAAATTCTTATATTACTTGCGGTCGAGATCCGTGAAAAATGATGAGCCATTCTTTTTCCACCTCACCTGCTCATGCCGATAGGTACGACTGGGTGTTTTTTTCTAAAGTTCGGCTGGCTGGTTTTGCGAATTTTTTTTCCCTAGCTCTCGTCATGCTTCGCTGGCGCAATCGGCAATTTGTCACGCTTTCGTCGCTTTCTGTTGTCCTGGCTGTCATTAGTAACGCTATACGCCCAGAGTCTCATTGCTTGTATCTGGCAATGAGAGTATTATTGTATTTTTTCGCTTGAATAAAAATGATTGTGCGCGAATCCCTGCAGGCTCGGCGGTGAATTGTCTTATTTGAAACTTTTCAGTTCTGACGTATGTGTACCATGGAACTGCTAAGGACACTCGTTCATATAGGTGTCGGTCTTTGTTTTAAAGCTGCCTTTTTAGGCTGCGTTTACTCTTCTGAAGCAAAAGAAAATGCTGTCATATTGTGTAAAGTATTGAATGTACGTTTGAACTATAAGTTGCATGCTTGTTAACATATTGGAGCCGAATATTTCATATGCTTCTCTGTGAGCGTAAAAAATTGTTTTCATCTGCGTGGTTGTCACAAGCTGATTGCGCTCACTTTTGGACGTAAGTAAGCGCAGTCAGAGTTCTCGGAAATAAAGTATGCTGCTATACATAGTAACAAATGTGCCACTCTCCTAATCTTTTCTGCCAGATGCTGCACCCTGAATTTTAGATACGTACCGAAACCATATCTAAATTTGGCGCCATAAACTCTGCACGCTAAATTGAAAATATGGCAACACCGGCTGATTTCCGTCCCACAGCGATCGGACGTGCGCCTTGTGCGGTTCGATTCCGCCTTGTGGTGAATTGAATTGCTTCCGGATCGATGCGGTTTTGCCGTGACTGCGTCATAAAATTCCTCATGCTTTCCCAAATTGCTTTATTGCCTAGAGAAATGTTATACACAATGGGAGAATCTTACCATGCACTAGTATGCGTACGATGTCAGCTGCTTGCTTTCTCGGCTTACTGTGGCCATAGGCTCTGATCGAGCTTCAGGTCCGAGCGTGCATTCCTGGTTTTGTTAATTCTCGTTTTCTTTCTTTGGATAGCAAAATATTATTGGAGTTATAGGCTATGGACTTACTCTATATATTACTGCAATAGTTTCTGTATTATTCGTATTGATCCGAAATCACGTGCCGTGGAATAAGATACGTAGAAAATTTATAGAGCAGTGGTTGCCTAGCAGGGATCCATAGACCCCTTAAATAGCATAACAATAGAAAGCATTTTACATGAATATATTCATATTTTACTGAAAATTCTTATATTATTTTTGTTGATTTAACCTATTTCGTTGTCGGAGTCCACAAGTGAAAAGGTGACTGGAAAAAGGGGAATGGAAGAAAAAGGTGGGGAACCATGCGCTGATGTCCAGCTTCGAAACCACAGCTGAGACCGGCAGGGCGGATAAACCCGAGTCGCTCAAATTTTGTTGAAAGTCGCCCGGCTGGAAAATTTTATTTTTATATGCAGTCACCTGTATTTTCTGCAACACAAGCAGCAGGCTCGGAATCATTTGCCGAAGTAGAACTGGCCTTGCTCACTCCTTGTGTTGTTGTAAATCGGAGCTCAGACAGCCTAGCTGTGCAGTGCATTAGCCGTAACGGACTCGGTAAAAGGCTGTCAATACAGTTTTTTTTTTGGTTTTGGTAGGGCACGCCTATGTAGCAGTAGGCTAATTGCTGTATTAATATTTCAAACCTCTAGTGTGTACTTGCTGTGTACTGCATGGCTCATAATCTGGTGTGTGATCTACCTCAATGTAAATTCGATCATGTAGCTAGGTATTAGGTTAATTGAGATTTAAGAGTAGGTTAGGTTCAGCTAGACTAGATGCAGTAGTTACTTCACTTATAGGCACACATATTATATATAGTATACCTTTACTAGCCGGCACCAGGTCTTCTCGGGTTTGTCTACAGTTCCGTACGTATGTATTACTTCGCATAATCAAATGCTCCAGCTGTACACCCTGTATAGCTCCGACATGACACGCGCATAATTTAACGACCCATTAGGCTGGCTGTCGCGGCTGTGGTGTGGCCAGTGTCTGTGAGCTCCTATTTACGTACTCCGCGTATCTAATTTGGTACCTAACGAAGTTTTGTCACGTACAGCCGACCAGGTCAATTTAGCAACTGTACGTGTGGAACTGGACGTGTGATATGCTGTGGACTTCAACACTCAGTTGGTTCCTTACTTCTAATGACATTTAACGTGGTGTGATTAGTCTCCTTTTCGTAGTCTGAATCCTCAGTATGAATAGTGCGCTTCGTGTGCCTCTTTCTATGATTATCCATGTATATACTGTGTATACACTGTCCTATTTGCGGTGTAACTTTGCTGTGCATATTCTCCTAATCAGAAATACATATGCTAGCGTGAACATCGATGGTGTATCAACTAACATTCTGTGCCGTAACCTTTGACGGTCTTTGAAATCATTGATACTGACGATACTGTACTGAGTGTACTCTGCACGGTAGTCCATATATAGTGTTTGTTTTTAGCTACAATTAAACATTTTATTGGGGTAAGGGGGAACAGAATTTTGAGGTTGCCAAGAAGATAAGGGTTGATTCATTATTTGTGGTACTTTCCTACTTATAAGTTAGCCTGTTTCGGACACTTTTGAGCTACCTTAACCCGGCAAAGTTTGTCGTCTTTGTGTGTAAGAGATAGGTAGATAAACGTATATTTCTCCCCGTAGGAAGGTATTGAGAATACAGACTATATCACTATTTTGAACGGTGGGTGACCGTGGCGGGGCACTGGTGGCACTTCGGCTGCGATGGTCACACCCCAGGTGAAATACATCGATGGCTGTTAGGAGGTTGGCCTTCTCTGAAGACGCGGAATTTTACAACTGCTAAGAAGATGACGGCCATTGTTCTTATAGTCTACTATATAATAATTCACGTCGTGTTTTTATTTATTTATTTATTTATTTATTTATATATTTATATCTTTCCTGTCACGCTCTATGGGAATAAGATAGGAGAAAATAGGCCGGGTTGTAGAAG
>LQNS02278179.1:339722-386513 GCA_001587735.2 Parhyale hawaiensis | reverse complement strand
CAGCTACATCTCACTGTGGTAACCTGCCAAAAATTTTTTGCAGAATTTAACGATTTGAATTTCGACCATCTTAAAGCCTCCCACCTGATGAGCTGAGGACAGCGAAACGTACGTCGTGGGTAACAGATTTTCTTCTTTGTGCTTCTCATCGCTTTCTTCAATATCTAATATAATGCCATCTCAAGACAATTATTATTATTATTATTATTATTATTATTATTATACCACGTGCTTTGAGCGCGCACTATGGCAACTCACAGATGTTCCATCATTGGAAGCTTTCATTAAATATGTAACAAGAATCGGTGCGTCGTATGCATAGAAGCCACTGTGTACTTACATGTTTATGTTTTTACGTGGCCTATATATATATATATATATATATATATATGTACAAATCCAGTAAATTTATGTTAGAAGCAATCGTGACGCAGGTAATAATAATAATAATAAAAATACAAATTAATAATACTGATGAATATATGTCATTAATGAAATATATTGATATAAATTAACTTTTACGTTTTCGCAATGTTACGGTGTTATCTTCAGTTAGACATTCGGAACGTTTTCCCTTTCTGTCTTTCTCTGTGTCCTCTCATGGATTATCTTTTTTTTTTTTTGTTATTTCTTTTTCTTTCTTCTCGGTTCACTTTTCTATCACCAGAGTTCCTTTTTTGTTTGCCTGGACCGGAGCATGTCATGCTCATTCTTCCTTTGTTTGAATTGCAGAAAACGCTGTGGCCGAGATTGCCCAAACTAATTTCAAAATTGTAATCTTCGCCACATTAATATACGCACGCTATGTCCTTCTTTTCCTTTACATCGCACCTATAGTGTTGGGGTAGCCTAATTAGGCCCGAAATACAAACTAAATAATACTATTAACCTCATGTACCCACGTGTCACATAGTTCTAAAAGTGCCCGGTTCATGGCACATAAGCATACCATGAAAGCCAGTATCGTACAGGAAGGTGCGCTCAGGTATACATATGTACGGTCCGCAGGTGTTTGGTTCAGGTGCCCAGGCCTGACAGATGTTCCTTCTCGTGCGTACATCGATCAGTTCTATCCAACCGTTGGTGCGTGCGGTGTGGAATCTGTGCTTACGCAACGGACGTGTTCCGTGAATTTCAAATTTTATAGGTTGTCCTTAAAATTGGAACAACCTACTTAGCAATTTCGATTCGCGTGGGTTCGTGTGACTTTTTGTGGCGAATAGATATTCGTGCGCGATATTGTCTACTACGTCAGTGAGTGTCCTCCGTGCCAAAATTATGTAAACTGCGCAATATACTATTGCTGACACGTCGGTAATTGCTGTCACTATTTGATTTGGCTTAATTTCAACTGACGTGTGGGTTTTGTTCATTTTGTGCTACCAAGTCTATATAAATTGCTGAAAACCGCTCAGCTAGGCTACACCCTGACAACCCACCCGTCGGGAACGGACAGAGTTCGGAGTAATGTATTTCTGAATTGGCTGCTTGCCAAAAAAAAAAAAAAATTAGTCCATGTAGCTCGTTTCAATAGAATTATTATTCTTTCAGATCACAGTGTGACGTAGCAAGCCTCATTTATGCTGTTGTTCACGTAGCAGAATGAAATCGTACGAGTCAATTTAATCTCACCTTTGTCGTGCAGTACCGTCAGAGCTTGAGATAAACTTCACGGTATTGCTTATGTACGTGTGTATTGTACGTTTTATATGCCTGTCATGACTAGTATTACCGAAGGTGGTGTTCGGACGAGGTCCAGGTGGTGTTATGCAAGCACGCCACCCATATATTTAAAAGACTCACGTCCCTGCTTATCGAGGGAATTTACTTCTCTGTGATCTATGTTGAATAGATGCTGTGAACTCATGGTTATTATTAAATAGCGTGACCAATCTTTTTCTATCAGCGAGTCCAAAAAGCGAAAGCAATAAGTCTTTTTCGCTACGACAGTTGCCATTTTCATATCGGAATAAAATCTTGTGAAAAATTGACATTTTTAGATAAATTATTTTGGTGACTTGCGGCAAGCCCAAGAAAGTGAGACGTTTGCTAACGAATTCGAGCGCTTTACGTACGTACTCGTGAGCGAGTGCATGCTTTTATTCGTCCTGCCACTGCGGTTCTATGGAGACCATCATGGGCAACCATCTAATGATCATGTTTGTAAGTCATCCTCTGGTGTCCAATTGTTGTCACCCCTGTCTAAAGACGTCCTTTATATTTACAGATTATTAAACTGTACTGATATCAGCGCCTGCAGTGCGCTTGATCAATATTGAAAACTCGAGCTCGATTGTTCTCGTTCGTGGTTGTGATTGTGCCCTTCAGGATGCGCTGTTTTTGCCTACTGCAGTGTCGATTTATTGCATCGACAGAGGTAGGTAAGGTGAAGTCAGTCCCAGTTCGCAAAAAAAAATAAAATCCTGTCCACTGTCCCTTGTTGCCAAAATTGAGCGTATAAAATGCAATATCGAATCGTGGAGCCTGACCGACACGTACAGTATATACTTAGCTTTCGTATATCAATATATATACGAGATAGGGTGAGAAATTACATGTAGGCCCTACACAAATAAATGTAGGTATCTAATTAAGTCTGCGGATTTACAAGTAATGTGTACCTATACGCATAGCATAGAACTCGATTATGAATACTAAGCATAAAAAACAGGCATGGGATTCAGTTTACGGTACGAACGCAATAGTCATGTATAAAATAGTTCAGTTTCGCGGCTCTTATCCAATCGTTATAAAGTATCTAATGACTGTAGTAGCTACCGGAAGGGCGTGCGCCTCCTTGCAGCCCGTCGGCCTGTTGTGTGTGGCGGAAGCTTTTTGTCTATTTATTTTATTTTTTTTTTTTTTTTCGATAAAACTTGTTGCCTGTGAAAGGCTCCTTGCAGCGCCAGTGCCGTCAAAGTCGAGTATTTCTGAGAGGGGAGAAATTTGCATCAGCGAAACTGCTTGTGAGCGCCGTGGAAGCTGTGCGGACGATTTTCGAGGTGACGCAAGATTGTGGTTGTTGGAATCTGGGGCGCTTGGGGGAAATTTTCGCATCCAATACGCTGTATGGAAGTGGCCTGTTAGTCGATAATACTTGTTGGATAGAACTAATTTCATCTATTTTTCTCATATGGATGCGGTGCTTATCATGTTCCTGATAGGTACTTGAGATTCCACCAGGAGTGTCTTCTTACTAACTAGGGAATAGTTTACTTGATTGGTAGGAAGTGTCAAGGTCAAAGCATTCAGGTTTTTTATTTATAGCTAAGCTCGACGGTTTCGCTGCAAAAGGTTATGAAAAACTAAAGACACGGTCGATTGGGCAGCAAAATGAAGTCTTCGCGGCTCAACTTTTCCCAAACTTCAGGCATGTGCGCTGGCTTCGACCCGCTAGTTCCAGTTTCAGGGGTTGATCCTTCATCGACCACCCCAGACTTTCGAGATGTCAATCTTACTTCGTAATGAAGAGATTTCAGTCGCTGCAACATGTCGCGTTGCTTAATGTAGCACTTGCTACACGACTCAAAGTGACGAAGCCAACGCTTCTGACTGGAGTTTCGGAGAGGCAAATTAAGGCTTAATATTGACGGCCAATCGAACACGCCCTAATTTTGGTCTCCTTCTTCCTCGATGAATATTTATAGTTATGGTAATAAAATATTTTTTCCAGTTCTGTAGGTATTATTTGTATTATATTCTCCACTGCGTTCTTATATATGATATAGGTATACTGTTCTGAGTATTGGTGGTACACGTTCCCACGTTGTGCTTAGCCACGATTATAAAATCCGCCTTCGAATTCTCGACACCCTCTCTTCGCCCGGGCACCGTATGAGCTGTTGATGCATAAAGTCGTCAATAGATAACTTGCACGGTGAATGCCTCTATTAGACTGTGCCTCACGCCCCGCACTGCAGGAATGTCTTTCGTTCGTTCAATGGTTTCTTTATTACGAGAAAACAATGCACGGATGGGCGGACCTTTTCTTGTCGAACTCTTTGTGTTGGAGGAGGAGAAACTCTCTTATTTATGACACTCTTGTGCTCCATAGCAAGCTGTCGGCGATGTTTTGAGGAATTTTTCACCTTATTGATGTACGTGTAGTGTATGCAGTCGTGGTTCTCACATCATCAACTCGATCGTGTTGTATTGGCCACTCATTTTTTGGCAAATCTACTGTACCTATCAGCTGTGGATAACGCAACCTTAGATTTGTACAATTAGAACGTTATTGCTTCAATATAGCTGAAGCTGTGTGACTGAACTTGGTTTTAGTCGAACCAAGATTTTTAGTTCCATCTTGGAATTGGATTTCCCCAATAATATAAAACTATGTTTAAACATGATACCTAGTATCTTCAATTTTTCTATGATCTTCACCCGTGCTCGAGTACTTCGATGTTGTTTAAGATACCGCCCCCCCCCCCCCCGTCTCTGCGGCCGTCACGCAGCACAGGGTGCCATAAGCCTCGAGTTTTGCTTATGTATATACACCCAGCTTATGGTAAGAGACAGTCCCACCCCTAGAGGCCCCCACAGCTAGGTTGTTTCCTCACTTTTCTCTTACGCGTCTTAATATTTTTGTTCTGTTCATCCTTCGGCTTCTTTATGCTCTGTTTCCATGCGTAATGGCTGTTTGTTTTACTTACATTGTGTCCCTTGTTTTTACTCACTTGAATCGCCGATGTTCTATGTATATAGAGGGGCTTACCAAACGTATATGAAGTAAGCCGTGGATCAAACGTATCTGAAATTTTCCCGTTATCGGGAAGATTAATTTTTGAACGCAGCAAAGACAATGTTCTGTCTGAGAATTCTTCTTCTTACTTCCGGTGTGAAGCCTTGCGTGCACCGTGGTGGTTATGGTTGTAGGCGCGCCGGACGTCTGATTTTGGCTTACGTTTTTTCGTTTACAGCTGCCATTTCTCCCATAGTTATTCCACAGATTTGGCGGTCAGCGGCCTCTTCATTTGATGTTAATATTTTCTTGCTTCGCCCGCTAGATACTCATTCTTAATAAAAGTTACCCACTTCCAAACAAAGCGAAAAATAACTTGCATGACCTTTCAAACAGACGTTTCACTTTATTTTTAACTGGTCATCTCAGTTGTAAAAAAAAGATTAAGAATAAAAAAATAATACAGCGATTTCAAAAAACATTGCGTTAGACCTAAGTACTTTGAAGTTGTACTAGAAACTCGCGTATTAGGTAATGCACGATAAAAATGGTAAATTATTGGGACTTTTTACCATTTTTTTTTACATTATCAACTCTGAAAGTACTTATTTTTTCCTTTATTATAATTCCCTAAAATGGAAAACCATTTCCTGTAGTAAATCACTGATATCCTATAAAATATCAAATAAATTCTCTTCATAACTTTACTGGAAAACCGTAAATTTGACAAATTTTTCGCCCTATTGCTGCTATCGTTTTTCCGTACGCAGTCCCTCATACTTTTTGCCGTATGCTAATCCTCGCGCCACTCACGGTGTCTCAGAAATAATAACAGTCGATTAGTATCAAAACCAGCATGTTGTTTCTTTCTCAGGTAATATTGACTGTTTCTTCGGTAACTACTCCACTTGTTAACAGCCTCTTTTCTTGACTGATTCCAGCTAAATATGTCGATTTATGATCACGGCAATAGGAACTTTCTATATAGGGCCAAATGTATTTTAACGGCAAAGTCTTCTACAGACCGTTTTATAACGTTGCCCCGTAGGATTATTATTATTTATTTACTATGCACAATTCTATCGCGGGAACATTGAAACTAGATGGCTGTACCCTACAGGGTCACGGGTTGGGCCCTTGGTCCTAGCTTTAAGCTACGTAGATACCCTCGTGTCATGGGGGAACGCACCCTAGGTCGTCTTCCTTTGTTCTGTCTGGCCATCCTTCCACAAACTCACGCAGTTTGCTCCATTCAGTTTTCTAATAGTGACAGTGTGACACACTACTCTTCTTTTCCTTTGCCTTTTTGCTGTTTCCGTGCATATACAGTTTATCTCACCTATACCGGCTTTAATTGTGCCCTTTCTTTCATACACTCTTGAGATCCGCACTAGGCCCGCATGAGGCTGAAACTATCAAAGGATGTTCGTAATAATAAGGAAATTTTAAAAATATGTCGCTCTCCTTTTTATATACTCCACTTCTGACCTCAATGCACCAGCTGCATCTGGATAGTACACTTATATTTTGTATTGGTGTTTGAGGTTATTGACCTTCATGGATGTAGTTGCAGCGTGTCTGCCATGGTGATATAGTGTCTGTATCTAACAGCTGCCGAATACATCGTTACCGATGTACGTAAATGTAGTGGCATAAGCGGCATAATATGGGGCTATGCTTTCTCTTCCTTGCTCAATTAGCAATTACTTGATATGGCGCGGTTTAGGTCACACGGGTGTTCCTTCTCCCATATATTTGTGTGTTGATGACGTCCTTCGTATAAGCCTTTAGTGTTGTTTTGAAAGTCGACGAGCTGATCGTATATCTTTTACTCCGATATTTCGGGACATCGTGGATGGATTGTCTAGCAACGTATTATGTACAAGCTGCAGGGTAATAGTATATCTCGTTGCGTTTCAAAACTATAATATTAGATTTCGAATTACTTAGGTAATTACTTTGACCGATTTTACAAACCTGCGTTGACAACTTCGATTTTCGAGATAGTCTTTTCCTTGGTTAGCGCTTTAGAAAGTGATAGCTACTATATGACTGTTGATGTTCCCTCTTCTCCAACGGTATAGTGTTGCTACTATCAACTCTACTAAGTAGTAGCTAATGTTCTTGTCGCATTCACTATTCACAAATTGAAATAATTTTTTACGTACGTGTGATATTTACTATTCCTTAAGCTGGGTTCTGCTGCTTCCAAACTCTCTGTTTCGTGCTGACTATCGCCTTTTTTTAAGCTGAGCATTGAAAAAGAAATTAAATGTTCACTAATGCTTTGCTATTCCCTAAAGTTAGTGTGGCTCTCACGGCCACCATTGTGTTCTGCACACTCGCTGACCACAAACCATCCCACTTTATGGCCAGCTCTCCTGCAGGTAACGCACGAGATGCGGCAGGGTGCCTGACCGCTCGTTTTCCTTGTTACCTATGGTTTAGGACTTTTGGTTGCTCATAATTTTTCTGGGCGACTGTGTTTTTTTCTTTGCTGCTCCTAGTTGCCTACACCTTAGAAACGGTTGTCAAATTTGCTTTTGTTGCTACTCGTGCAAATATGATTATCTTTCCATCACATGAGGTTTGCTACCCTTACTGAAAAATTTCATTTCTTCAATTTTTGCTGACGACTTTTATTTTACGCGTACAAAAGTTTTTTTTTTTTTTGACAGGTACCTCGCTCGACGTATCCCTAATATTACTTTTTTGGCCTGAAGAACCATGTCCCGTCCCTCCCGTTTAGGGCGTGAAAGTCTATCGCTCGTGAGCCGTCGTGCCTCTGCGATCGCTGCAAATCGCTGCCCTGCAATCAGCGCCTTACAGCGTGCAGCGGCTCGGCGTCCTGAGGCGCGCTTATATGCAGCTGCAACTTCCGTGCTGTGTATGGCGACACCAGCCACAGAAAGCTAACTAAAATACTGTCTCAATTGGATGCTGTACTTGCAGATCATACCAGCGCAGGCTTCCCAAGGAGGGTGGTTCCGCCCCCTTGGTAGCCATGCAAAGGGCTTATCACTCCGGCGAAACAAAAGGGAGCGAAAGAGATAATACTGAAACAGTTTTTAATAACGGTTTCCAGAGTTTAGAGGAGAGGGAAGAAATTGGTAGCCACCCACGTCGAACCCAAGTGGATTTCACCATATAGAAAACCTTGGAAATCACTGCACCGCGGAGCTTACCAATACCTCTTGGGGTTTTACGTTCTCTGTGTAAAGTATTTCGGTAAAGTGAGAGAAAAGTAAACTGTTGCCTCGTAATTGTACTGTGCTCTTGCTCTTTGTTCTCTTACTAGGAATTTCAGCTTCAAAACAGGAGACTGGGTTCACTAATTCGCCAGATGTTTAGTATTATAGTCATGTAATACAGCGTTAACATAGGCAATCTGGGGATCTCAGGAAGTGATTAGACGTATTATATCTACAAGAGGTACTTTTTTTTGGGCAAAAACAGGATAAGGACTACTGTGGTAGGATAACTGAACTTACCCGTATACTAACATAAGAGTGACTTACTATCGTGCAAATTATTCACTGCTGTAAAGCCTTCTTCATATTTAATCAAATATAGGTAGGTATACTACGAGCTACAATTCGTTCAATTACATTTGCTGAAACTAGCAATGCTACAAGACTTGTACATACATCTGGTGAATCGGGCCGTCTCCAAGTGAGACGAGTCAGGACCTTTCTGTGTGTACAGGTATATATATAGTCATCCCTCTTGGTCGTAATCGTTTCATGCAGTTTTTATTTAAGCTTAACATTTTCCTTTCGTTCCAATTATCCGATACATTTATTCTGCATTCACGATTACACATGTCGAAATCTGAAACGAAAAATCTTGAGCCTAAATCAACATCAAGGACTCCATAAAACTAGTCTGTTCTGTATAACAAGGCTTCTTTGTACTGTAAATAAGCCCTCTCCCTCCATTCCTCCTCAAATGAACCTGGTATCTCCATGGCCACAATCGAATGAAGTAATATAAGTAACTGTCACTCGTAACGAGACGTGACATGGAGTCGCGTTACCTCTCTCTACGGTGGACCCTTGCGAGCTTTCACGTCCGCTAAATGACCGCGCCACCTCCATTCACTCCCGCACGCAGGCCTTCTTTTCCATGCGTACTGCATTGCCACGCCCCGTCTTTCAGATCCTCTGTGCCTCCGTAAAGCAAGACTCCATAGGCTACCTTAGCATCGTCCCTATAAAGTTTAGGACTGCCTTAGAAACTGTTGTGCCACGTACCGTAACTTTTGGGGCGGACGTGCATTCTGCCAAGGTAGTTATGCCTCTCTTTGGGTATTGATTCCCGTGCCCATTCCTCTATTAGGTTAGATAAGCGGCAGTTGTCGGTCCAACTGCCCCATTACCAGAGAGCCGCCGGGACCTACGCTCCGGCCCTCTATGTGCTACTGCCATCAGGTCAGCATCATTTAGATGACTGAGGAAGAGTACCAAAATCGATATTTTCAGTCTGCTGAAGCCAAGTAAAAGCTGTGTTGTATTAGTGACAGTGTGGGGGCTCTACTCGTGTATCCACACCTCACAAGCAATGTCTGTTCTAGGCTCAGTGACTCTCAGATCTTTGTCGTCGAGATTGTGCATTGCTGCGAACTGTGTTTTTCCACAAGCACTCAACTGACTGGATTCCATCTGCTCTGTCCATAGCTTGGGCGCTTGCTCCTTTCTTGTGTGGTGATAGTCAGTGAATGGGTTCCCAGTTTCTCCGTACCCGTGCTTCTCTTCTTTCTTGGAACACTTAGTAGTGTCTGCGGAGACTTTAACTTTACTGAATAATAATTCCGTTTGTTGAAAGTTCATCTTCTCTTCGAAAATATGATGAACAGAAAATGCGTTTAATACCCAACCATTGGTCTCACTCCTGAATTTCTCTTCTCGTGTCTGTGTTGGTTAAGTCAGAAAGATTATTATAATTCTCGTATAACGTTCATTCCTGCACCTGTAGAAAAAACCATGAAGACTCACTCTCAGGAACTCCCGACCCCGTAAGCAGCTTTTGTTATAGCGACGTCACTCAACAGTAGCTTGCATGCGCCTGTGTATTTATCGCCAGGTATCTGGTGTGCCCGTCCGTTCCAAAAGTAGAAAATATCAAAGGTTTTATTTTGTGATGGAATTATAAGAGTAGGAACTTTCTTAGGCTAACCATTCATTGAAGTTTCGTGTCATGCTTTTACGGGAAGAAAATGAAAAAACAGATTTTTTACGAGACCTCGGTGTTCTTGCTCATTGTGCAGCTAAGGCTCTCGTGGTCAAGCTTATGGTATCTGAACATTTAAGTCACTTGGTTCCAGGTATAGTATGTGGCCTATTTCAGAGGGCTAGGTTAGATTAGTTGAGATTATGTGGGGCTAGGTTTAGTTCAGCTTGAATAGGTGCCTCTCCGAATGTGCAGACACACACATTATACTGTAGCTGCATCTCAAGTAGATCTATGCGGGCCCCAGTTAGTTTATTTGACACGCACTGATGAAAAGTCGATATTCTACTGAGCGGTTGATAACACCTGTGCCTTCAGGCCCAATACTGAAGTTCTTGGCTGCCCTGCACGAGCTGCCTGACTTACCTGCCTGGCACGATGACTTGCAGCTCCTGGCCCGTACATAGGAAGCGTATACAGTATACGGAGCTCCGTCTCAGCCCCACAGGGTGATTGTTACTTCAATTACGTCGACGTTACCGTTACCG
Source organism: Parhyale hawaiensis (assembly GCA_001587735.2). Classification (NCBI taxonomy): domain Eukaryota; kingdom Metazoa; phylum Arthropoda; class Malacostraca; order Amphipoda; family Hyalidae; genus Parhyale; species Parhyale hawaiensis. Next base: position 376,115 of record LQNS02278179.1, on the reverse strand, counting down.
CTTATTTTTATGATACGTGCGCGACACCAGGGGATACAGATCATTAACTTCATTAAGATTGAGGTCACCTCGCGAGGTGACACACATTAGGTTGCGATATGCTGTAACGGGAGCACTGTAAGAACAAGTGTCTGTGAACTTTGAGTTGCTGAACTAGTGTGCTCATATCGTATAATAGTTCTGCCTAATTGTAACGGTATTAATCAGTATAGGAAGATATGTAGGTAGATGTACGTGACACAAAAGTGGCTCACATCGCAGACAGTCACCACAGTCCACCTTCTTTGGGTGTGGAACATACCTACAAATTGCTGATTGAATGTGACGTGAGCTAGTTGGTTGCCACATGATTAATTAACCTTATATTAGATAGGCCTAAGATAGACCTTATGTTGGGTATGTCCATGCGCTGCGGTGTCAGATTTAAATGGAAATACTAAGGTATCAGTGATAGGGGCTCACAAAGGACAGGGGTAAGTTTCAAGGCACTTCTCACAGGTCATAGACGATCGTTCAGATCAGGAGCGCATTTTCACACTTGATATGCATGACACGGGTCCGTAGGAAGACCAACAGTTTTGTTCTGTGAAGTTTCTACATGCAGGGTGCCAGCTAGCTATAATAATTTCCATCGTATCGCTTAGAATAGAGGACGTCTTGGTAATTCTTATTCCATTATGTTAAATAAAAACTTCTTCAAGAAAATATTGAAGAAGAAGAAGAATTTCCATCGTGTTTTTATATAGTTTTATCAAACACAGAAATGAACACCAGTGTTATATTATATGAGGTTTGATTAAATATTAGTTGGTTTTCTAATTTATTAATTGCTTGCGCCGTGAGCAATGGACGACATATATACAATCACTCAAGCGAGTCCCCTTTCCAACGCAAAAACGTATCAATTTTTTTGTCTCCCACTCCGCTAAATCCGTAGCAAAAATATATATATATATGCTGCGATATGTGTCGTATCAGCTGTAAAAAGAATGCCACGAGATTTCACATATTATTAAAGCATATATTTTCCACTATAGCGGCTACTGGATGCACTCGTGATAAGAGTATATCCTGAAACCGTTTGCATTAAAGCTGGATTTGCTTTTTTTATCTTTCGGTCTCATTTGATGCGGCGTTGTCAGAAAAGTCTTGAATCGCCGCTGTGGAATTGACCATGTAGCGCTGAAGCAGTGCCAAAGTTCTACCTCAATATCGTTGATAAAAAATATCACGCGTATATTTACCGCACTGAAGTTTTAGCTTCCTTGTGGAAACAAAATTGTTTAGCATCAATTCCCGCTAACGTGCTGCTCAATTGCAATTTTCAAACATCCGATTTCTGCTCCCAGTCGTAATTCCTATAATAATAATAATAATAATAATCTTTATTAAGTACTCGTAGACATTACAAAATTGAAATGAAATATGGTACACAGGAGAATGTTTCTTATTTCTAGGTTACACACAGAGCATATGCCTTCCTTCATACTTGTTTATCGCCGCTGCTTCTCATTTGTTCGATCTATTTACGTTTTATCTTCTTTTTGTGCTTGACCTCATCCCCGGTCCGTCATGGCGACGTAATGAGCAGTTAGTTAAGGATGGATCTTTAAGTTGTATTGAAGTTCATCCACGTCTTTATGCCCTTTCTGGATTTCTAGATAACGAGATGTGCTCCATTTCAAAACATCATTAGTCCACATCAAGGTCCTGTGCTGATTTTGACGTGATTTTTGTCGTGTCATTCATTATATGAGCTGCATGCCACTAGCTATGCCAATCGTTGAGTCCATACTATCTTTTAATGGATGTTGCATGCCACTCAGTATCCGTGATACCTCATCAGTCCTTGAATATTTTGCAGTGTGGGTTTAAAGTCTCTTTCATAAATAGTGCGATATTTTCAGTGATGTTCGCCTGGAGCGTGATTGATTGTTCGCCAGAGAGGGAAAGAGGACTTTAATTGCCGGAACATATGGACCTCTATAAAACGATTTTTACTGAGGTGACGCTGTAGCTACAAGGTTGAAAGAGTGTAAAGCTTCCCTTTCGATAAGCTCTTTTGCTTTAAACTGTCGTCTTCACTCAATTAAAATGCTTCAATTTTAGTCAACGAATGGTAGATTATTTTTTAATCTCAACAATTGTCCAAAATTTTCAGTATTTAGAATTACTAATTACTGTATACATTGGTTGACCGAAAGTTACTTTGGATAAATGTAATCGGTCTTACTGCATTTTTCGTTCTTCCTGTCGTTGACACAGCCGATGTCTTGTGACTGCGCATACAAACAACGATAAACTTGCAGTTATTTAAGTATCTGTACCTGCAGCTTGATGTCGAACAAAATCCTAATGAAATTTTTGACCGAGCAGATATATTTCAAAGAATCGTCATTAATTGGGCCACGGAAGTTAACCAATCAGCAGCCCCTTCCGCATGCGCGTATCGCCGCGGTGTAAAACATTCGCAATTCACGCAAAATTTTTAGAGTTTGTTGCATTCCATTGAGCGCAATCGTGACAGGTGCGCTGCTTATAGAAATATTAATGGTTAGTCATCTGCCAATGACAGTGTAAATCTGGTGCATGTCCTATTTCCCTTAGTAGCGTGATGGCATAATAAAAATATTATTGTCATTTATTTAGAACGTCTCGGTAAGAAAGTCGTAATATTTCCATCATCGATTTAGACATTGCATTTAGAAAGACTGTTGTTGTAGTGAGGTCTTCAAGTCCGCCCCACATGGGTGGTCCTGTGCCGAGGCTACAGCCTTTCTTCACGCTCAGGCAGCCAATACTCGGGAAGAAAAGGAGCTGCCGCGCTTGGGGTGTCGTCCGCTGGCGGTTGGATGTTCTGCCAAATTACGGAGGGACAAAAACGTTTCTGCGTCATGTTTTATTCCATAGAAATTCCTAAGCATTTTTTTAAGATCGTTGGGGGGGGGGGGCGGATCCGTAGCTCAATCTAACCGTTCCGTACGACTTTTTGCTGCTTCCCTTTTTCACGCTTCCTGTCCTGTCAAATTTTTGTTTCTACCCGCAATGACGGCCCGTCAAGTGTTGTGCTTGCGTGATCTAGTGCCTGAGATCGCCTCTCCGTCAGGCTGGTGAATACTTCCAATGCTTTTGCTGGCGCTGCCAGCATTTCTGGAGCTCACACTCCATTGCGAGGGTAGTGATCCAAACCAGAAAAGGGGTCGGTCTGGAGGTCGTAATTGTCACCTCAGCCTTTCGTCTCCGGTGCCGTAGTTCTGACTCTCTATTGTCGACTGCAGCCGTGCACTCATTTGGGACCTGGTGGACATATGTCTGCAGCACGATTCGCTGTATGTGCATTTCCCAGTTGGGGCTTGCTGCCAAGTCGGAAGTAAATTTTTTGTTCGCTGTCACTGCGCATATTTGTAAGACTGTTTTGTTGTTGCATTTTTGATACGGATTGTTAAACTGTTTTGTTACCTGTCATTGCTGACTGTAGCCATTTCTCAAACTTCTATCACTATTTTTTTTCTTCTGTACCCTGTTATAACCAACTCTTGTTAGTAACTTTTTACTTTCTTGTATAGATTGATTTTAATGTGTAAAGCATTTATATGTACTAGTCATGTGGCTGTCTCCGTTTGTAGTAAATATTATAATCAGTTTTCACTAACACCTTCATTTTTCTGCAGGGCAACGCTTCCTGACTTTTCGTATTCCAGTAATCAACATTTGGCTAATGACACTCTATTTCCCCCCACAGGGTAACTTGAGAGAGAGCGGCGGCGGGATGGGCAAGTCTCCAGCGGGGGCCAATGCCGACAGCGACAGTACAGCCGCGGTCAAATCTTCCCGACAGCAACTGCTCAACATTCTGAAGAACGCCGGGCCCTACCCGCAGGTGAGAGAAGTGACGAGTGAGTTAATTCAGCCTGGTATCTGTAAAAAAAGTTTTTTTTCGCATTGTTATTAACTCTCAGGACGAACAAGACTGATCGGTAGGAAACCTTTTTGAAACCTTTTTTGAAAGAGAAATTATGCCATCCATCGCTGCTTCTCTTACTGTGTTAAAATCATTGCCCAGGATCTCGAAGAAAGAGACACTGTTGCTTTTCTATTGTCCGCAATCCATAGAAGCTTATGAGATTTTCTTCATATACCACGGCCGCTGAACTCAGTTCGCCATCTCAATGTCAAGCATATGCCGATCTTTTTCATGCTATCTCTAAATACCTGAATTGCGTAAAAGAAAGACACACGATGGATATTTGTTCGATTGTATTACGTCAGGCATTTGATCGAGGCCATAGATAATGCACAGAACTGCGCAGATCTCCTCAGTGTACGTCTTCTATATATTGGTAAGGCATTGCAATCGGTAGGTCCATCGCTAGGTGGACACACACAGTCTGTACGTTGTGTTTTTTCAACGATTTAGCACATTTGATAAAGGGCTCCATGGGCATGCATGGGCGACTCCACGCTTTTATATTGGTGGTCATTATCTTCTGTTTTTATTAACCCATTGCACGTGGTTATTTTCGCCTCTCATATCCCATTTCACATGGCATATTTTCGTCTCCCATATTCCGTTGTTCATAGTCCTTTAGTATTTTTCCCCATTTGACATGGTCGTTTTCGTCTCTTTCATTCCCATTTCACATGGTAATTTTCGACTCGTATGTCCCATTTTACAGATATGTAGGTCTTTTTGTTGATTTCAAATGAGCTTCATTTTCGAGGCAATGAATAGGCGTAATATATGAAAGTAACTTAACTTACTTTTCCCTTGGTTCCTCAGTCTTCATTAGCCTATCAGATACCGCAGTTGCTGCGTTTTACCACAAGCCCTTACGGTCTATTATACCGTATAGTGAAGTCAAGCGCCTAGCGACTTGGTTCATCTGAAGCGTGCCGCACCGATATGTGTACAGACTTTTGAACATGGCATCCATTGTCACCCGTGGTATTCCGTGACTGTCAGACAAACGCTGCTATATCTGACACACGAGACAGTAGGCTGCCAATAGACAAAGTCGCGAGAATGACAGTAGCATTGCTTGCTATTTGTATTCTATTGAAAGGGTATGGGGTGAGCCTTAACCAAGGCCTCCTACAGTATGTTCTCTAGCCCTATGGGAAAATCATAGGTGTTTTTCCCCTGTCTGTTTATCTTTGCAATTGTAGCGCTTTTATGATACGAGTTCTTTCTTTCTTAATCACTAAAACAATCCCATTGAGTTACACTTGACGTGGCTTGCATTTACCTAACAAGATTTACGTAGTCCAACTCTTCCCATTCCATCCTGAAATTCGATGCTACGTATCTTTCAACAGTTAAATTTTTTAATTACCGTATTTCTTCAACGCTCTATCTTATGTAACTGGAAGTATCACTTCCAGTTGAGTTTCATCACGTAATTTAGCTGCAATTAGACATGCGCTTCATTTCTCATTCCATGATCACTTTCCTGCATTTCGTTTTTCGTCTGCCTACTGCCAGCCTTTGTTCGGTTATCCATCTCTTCTTGCCAGAGTTTAGTTGTTTTCGTGTGGGTGTCCCAACAAAAACTGCACCACCGTGCATGTCTCGGTCTTGTATGTTTTAATATTGTGCTAAAGGTTGTCCCCGTTGTAAAAAGCACCTTTAGAAAAGCAGCAAATGCGTAGGCAGTCTTGTGTCCTCATTCTGCCTGTCGGACTGTCCAACGTCGGTTATGATTATTCATAGAATAGTCGTATTGTGATGCGAACATTGGAAAAGGTGGGTTCGTGCTACAATGAATATTAATTTCTTATTCTGGGTTCGGGACTCGCCATAGATGACGGTGAATTGTGTATCAAGTAACACATTGATAAGAAATATAGGCATCATGTTTAGTGTAGTTTCGACTACGTCAATGGTAGCAAGTTTTAATTTTTTTGACAATTTTATATTATGTCGTCGTCTTTTTATCTTTCTCTATGTTTTGCCTGCTCGGTCATTAGTGTATTCCAATCGTTGCTGTCTCGTGATTCAAAATCCAGGTGCCCAACATAGAAAATAAGAAATTCTCTTGTAGAAAAATGTCCTTCGGCTGAAATCCAGGTGCCCTGCGTTGAAAATAAGTAATTGTCTTATAGCCTTTGGCTAAAATCCAGATGTCCAGTGTTGAAAATATGAGATTTTTTTTTTTTTTTTGCAAAGGGCCCGTTTTTTTCTTTGTCTCAAAGGGCTGCAGCAATATTTCCTTTTCCGTTGAAGTGGCATTCTGTGAAACGTTTAGTAAGGTTGGCGCTCTGCGAAGATAAGTCAGAGTCCTGGGCACGCCAGCGCAGGGTAGGACCGTAGGACGGAGCCGGTGTACTCTGGCGAGCGGTCGTGGGAGTAGTTCGTGATGCCCTCCAGACCCGCCGTGATGGTTGGAGCGATTTGTGGCCTACCGATGATTATGGTGCTTCAGTTGAGAGACTCAAAATATTTTCTGCGTTGATGTCTTTTTGTGGTAACGAATGCCGTGTACTGCCTTGAGAACAGTAATAGAGTGGTGCTATTGTTGCTAAATCTGATGTTAGGATGCTATGCTTCTTAATTCGATGAATACGACGTCATCCACGTGAGATCTATGATTATTCTTATCGTCATTATTTTAATACTACCCATGGATAGCTTGAACCTTGCTGGAACTTTGGAGCATTTTCCCCATTCCTAAAGTACCGTACTTAAGTTTTTCCTACATTTACTGATGATCCAAGTACAGTTCTCTTCTTCTTGTTTTCCGACTTGTTTCCAGTGTTCCTCCGTACGTGTGTCGCTTGTTTTCGTCACGTCTTTCGTGTTCCTTCTTATTCCTTTCTCTGTAGCACCGATTTTTGGTTTTGTATTTATCGCTAGTACTCGAGTACTTTTTCCTGTGGCGATTGGTTTCTTGCTGTTGTCTGTGGTAATGAACAGTTTTGTTTTTCTAGTACCGATTTTTGTGTTTGTTCTCTCTAATGCTAATATACTTTCTGGTTTTTGTATAGAATCTAGTGCTAATTGGTTTTTATTTTTCTGTCTTCAGGTGGTACTGCCCACCAGCGGGGGGTACTGGTTGGACTCGGGGGAGCCTGACCACCACCAGTTTGATACCTCGACCACCAGCACCTCTTCCGCCACCTCAGGCGTCTCCATCCCATCGACGCAAAACACGCACCCCTCTACCAATACCCCATACATACCTAGTCATCCTTGCGTACCTCAGAGCGGTCAGACCAATACCGGTTACCATCATCACCACCATCATGGTAACGGACCTGCTTATGACGCCCCAAATAATTACCATTCGCCTTATTCGAATAATTATAATAATTACAATGGGTATTCATCGTCTACACCATCCGAGGTGTCGTACGAATCTTCGCAATACAGCGATCACACCACTGTTTCGCAAACCTCCCAATATATATACAGCGGTAGCAACCAATATACTGGCGAACCCCCGAACGATAACGCAAATCTCTCCCGTCAAAATAGAAACGAGCAGCAGGTACATAATATCAATGAAAACGCCTTCGATGGAGGTCCAAACGCACGTGCGCACAAACACGATCATCGACATCGCAATTCGTCTCCTGTATCACAGATACCACAGCAGCAACAGTCTTCTGCTGCTCTATCCAACGCTAACATCAAAATCGAAAGTGACGAAACCGCGCAAATCTACAGACGGCACTTTTTGGGCAAGGTAAGGACAACGTTCTTAACGTGTTTTAACGTTTCACTCACCAAGTCTGGAGAGCATAGCTGAAGTAATTTGGTGTTGAATGAAGGTGTGTTACGTCTTTGTTTGGGTCCAGCCTTGGAGTAGATATTATACTGGAGCGCGAACGTTCGCTAATTCCTACTGGAGCCTGTGTGCCTCTTTGCCTCGGCTTCTTGCTAGTAGCGGGAGAAGGAGGTGCGAGGCATCAGGCTCATGCTTGTCTTCAACTGTCTTAGCTGCTCATACTATCCACGTCTATAAATTGCAGATCTTCAATTTTCAGAAAAGGCGACTAATATAGCACTCGGTATCTTATATATCACCCCCCCTTAAGTTTCCGTCCTGTCTTGAACGTTAATTTTTTTCGTGTAAAAATTTGCTAAAAGATTTTGCTAACAGATTCCACAAGCTAGCTTGTGCTGATGTGGTGCAGGCTATTTAACTGTTCCGTAAAACTGGCTGTCACCCACTCAGCCATGTTAACTGCCGAAGTTGGAGGTATTAAGCGTGGAAAAGTTCAAGCTAATATATACGGCAGCCACTGCTAGCGACGGTGGCTGGAGGCGCACTCCAGTAGAATACTTACTCCAAGGGTCAAGGTCAGGAATTTATCAATCTGGCATTGTTATGCTCTTACTGATTTTGTCCTCATACTCCAACTGATGATCATTTTTGCTCCACAGATACCTTTTATGTGGGTAACTTAACCGTACCTATGCCTTTATATCATCTTTCTTGTTTGCCCAGTTCGCTTCTTCTAATTTTGCTACTTCTGTTAACAGTTTTCATTGTTGCCCTTCTTCTTTCCCTCCGTACTTTGCTCGTTTTTTGGGTTGTACGTGTTTCTTGGTATCCAACATGTTTTTGTCCTCTCACTGTGTTCGGACCGTAACTAACACTGTGGGAAGGAAGGCTTATTGTTACAATTGGAATATCTGATATTCGAGCCCTTGCGGAAACTCACACTCCGCAGCATAGCACAACCTCCTGCAACTGCCTGACAGCCACTGGCCACTGGGCCCCAACAAACATTGCCCGCGGGGTGCGGACACACACAACGCTGTCGCCTATACATCCTCGCTACAATAGTCGGTAGTACTGATGTAGCCATGGAGAATTCCCCACTTGTGCCCTCACACGAAGTGGTTGTTATCTCCACTTTCGATACGGCAGTCCTGCCACTATACAAGTGCGCTGCAGGTCGTTAGCAGGGAGGTGCAGGGCCGGTCTTATCGATAAGACGAAACTTTCCAGTCTAATGGTTGCCATTATATGACCTGACACTCCGGAAATTCCTCCTGTTTTTGGCACTGCTGACATGTTGTATTGCAGACGCTCGGAACCGGTTCTCATTTTTTTTTAGTTGTTTCCGCAGTGTTGTTGCAGAAGTGTCTGGCCGAGACCACAAAAAAATATAGCTACTGACACACCGAAAATTGTTGACAACTGCTCCTGATTTTATTTCGTTTGCCCGGTTGTATGGACTCGACACGCGTGTGGATGTTATATTTGTAAGAAAAATGACACTCAATACGGACACGAAAGAGTTTAGCTCTGTAATGTACTAAAAAAAAATACTTGTCCGTCTCCTAGCGTTGCGAGTGAGTCTGAGTCTTTAATTGTGGTCATCAGAATTGTTCTTTCTCTTGGTCAACCTCGGGGGGGGGCCTCATTTCCCCCTCCCCGTCCTATAGAATCTTGCACATGTATGTCTGGTAAAATCTTCTAGTATTTTTTGCTCATATCCGTCCAACATGAACGTTACCTACTCAATATAAACTGATCCTAGCGAAAGTTTGGCCGCCCCAGAAGCTTTAGTGCAGTTTTAGCTTGTAGTGCGGCGACTAACAATTGTGTTAGGGAAACTTCACAGAAAAATGATGATTTATAGAGTACAACGTAATAGTTGCTCAGACCTTGCTTGACAGCGAGTCTTTTTTTCATTTAGTGCCGCAAAAGACCGTTGGGTCAAACTGATATATGATCTTTTATCAGGCAAGTTTATCATATGTGATCACTTACGAAATGTTAATCTTGCGAAAGTGGTTTTCATCCTTCCGGTTAAGGATTAATTTAGACGGCACTCACGGCAGTAGGTCAAGTGGCAACCGCCGCAGGCAGCTCTCAATTCCACCTTTACATAAACATTGTTCTGCATTGCGCCAGTGAACGTCTGCACAAACTCATAATCTCTTCGGTACACTCATTTGCTGCAGAGCAGAATTTTCCAGTACTAGAACTTCACTAACCTCTTCACGTCATGATTCAACCTTGCCTCTTCCGTAGCAGTAACACTAAGTAATGGGTTCTTGGCATGTGTGCATGGTGAAATTTGAAGGTTGGATTTAACATCACTGAGTTTCCTGTGATTTTAATTCTTGCACTGTCGGATGAACCAAATCCGACTCCGACTCCTGGGTTAGCCAGTCCCCGACTCGTTGGACCCTAATTAATTAAAATTCGTAGTGACTTCGCCTCTTTTCCTCGATAAAATAGACCCATTTTCTCCGACTCCGACTCCTGGAACCAGCCAGTTTCATACTCCGGCTTGTGCCCTCTTCCCCTAAATGTCTCACTCCTACCAACTCTGACTCGGCAACCCGAGTGAATACGTTATAATGGGAGTAGATTTTGAAAAATTCCTTATTGGAGAGAAGTCGTTTCGCGTTGATGCTTAAGCCTGTCACCCTGTACTCCGTATACATAGAGGTGTCAGGTCGGTCTCTTCTCCTTTCCCATAATCAGCCATGAACAAAACCAACACAAGCAATTGTAGGCTGCCCATATTAGACCGCGTGCCCACCTTGTCCTAATGGCAACCTGTTACCTGCTCGTCAGTCTGTTTTCCTTTTTTTAGATTTCCTGTGGTTTATAGTGGACAGGCGCGGGCCGTGTAGGTCAGAATTGGGACAGAGGAGGATCTTGATAGCGCGTGTGCCATAACACTCGAAATGGAGCTCGTATCGCTGCTGCTCATCCTAAAATGTATGTAAATACTCCTGTTTCTTCTCAACAGCAGGCAACGGATTATAAACCGTGTGGATGCTGCACACAATGGATTGAAAGCTGTGTAGATGCAGCACCAAGTGAAATAAAGCTGTATGGATACAGCACCCAATATGGGTTAAAAGCTTTGTAGATGCAGCACTAATTGGATTAAAAGTTGTGTGGATGCCAGGATGCATCACCTAATGGATTGAAAGCTGTGTGGATGCAGCACCCAATCAAATAAAGCTGTATGGAGACAGCAACCAATATGGGTTGAAAGCTGTGTGGATTCAGGACCCAATGGGTTGAAAATTGTTTGCGAGAAGACTCAAGACGTCATCGATTGTCACTGCAGACGCTTAAGCTCGGCACACGAACTGTAACTTGTTTAGCAGTTCAATCAAAAGCGCTGTTTTTTTATGGAGATTTGGGCTTAGCCCCAAGTCAGTTACTCTTGCGACGTATTAAAAACTCGACCTGTTCGTAAAATGGGATTTTCGATTTCTGTCAGCTTTGCGATCTGCAACCAGATGCGAAGCGGCAAAACCTTCGCGCAGTCAATGACCTCAAATTATTTATCGTTCTCCTTGCCCATTAGCGTTGCCTCGTGTCACGTGTCGTAGTGAAATGAAATAAAGTACATTGAAGAGCAGCGAACTGGAAGTAAAAAATTTTCGAAGCCATGTTTTCACCTACAAAATTTTAAAACGTACCGGGTTTAATACTTCATCTGGCACAGAAAAAGCTTCCTTGAATGAAACGAACTCCTCAATTAAGAAGAAAATCGATAGAATGAGTCAGGAGAATCAGTTCAATAATTCGAGTTAAGTTCGTTTAGTCGGATAAATCCGGCCGCATTAGCCACAAGCGTTATCGGCCTGTTATACCCATTTGCTCTTTTATCTAATATGGAAAATCGTCTTGTGGGTCACTGTGGTAAAACCTCTATCGATAACATCATCAGTAATTCTTATTTTCTCATAATAAAACTCTGAGCAAACGTGACCGCCCGCGCAGTGCCAACGGTCGTCCCAGTTAGAATCGATACCGATCGAAAATCGATTCCTTTTGCAACCGTTAAGAATATTCGCGTGATTTGTTCACTGCGTCCACCGGCGTCGGCACTGCGTCTCTTTTCAGCTAACACGTGAGACTTTATCCAGCAAAAAAACATTCACGTGTACCAAAAAACGAGTTATTCCAAGTCCCTTATCTGCGTACATATTAAATCGCAATTGAGCTCGCCGTAAAAATCGGTTTGTATTGCCCTGTGAAACAGATTTTAGTGTCCATTGTCGACCGCTTTTAATATTTTTGTATTATTGTCCTGATACTACTTAGAGTGTTTTGAGGTTGGAAAACAAGGAGACTAAGCTCGTCTCGGTTGATTGTCATTTACCCAACATCTAAGATCTGATTTATGTACGACTTGAACCTTAGTCTCTATTATATAAACTTGAACCTTACTACGTAGCTCAAAATAACTTTCACTTCTGATTCAGATACCGTATTATTCTTGTAAGATTCAGCTGCCTTAACTAGGCCTTTAAAACATCTTTGTTCTGTGTTTTCTATCCTACCTCAATTTTCCCACCTTTACCAACAATCTTCACTGTATTCTTTTTTTTTTACTAATTTACAATCCTGAAATTCCTTGCATGGATTGCGTTTTTCTTTCTTGATGTACTACTTATCTCATGCTTTTCTTCTCTTGAAACTCTGTGTCTTGGGAGCTATAGCGTACGGTACCTATCACCAAAACCTTGAAACTGTGTCAGTTGACAAATATATACTTGAAACTTTGTCTTTCTCCGCTAATTTAATTAGTTTTTCGGTTTGCTCGTGGCTCCAGGATGCTAAGTATTCCAGACTATATAAGTGTCCTTCGCCCCTGATTTAAAAAGCAAGTTCGTCCTGTTCGTGGCTCCAGGATGCCCAAGGAGCCTGAGAGCGAGCCAGGGATCAGGTAGTGTACCGGGGCCAGCTTGGGAAGCCCTCCAGGCCACCGACAATAAGCGTCGTCTGGAACAGAGGCCGCAGGGGCGGTGGCTAATGCTCCCATGACTACAATACGCGTATAACTCAATGCCTGGAGCTACGACCTGACGTAGTAACGCCAAGGGTCGTGGCTTGTAGTAAAACTCATTACAGGTTAGAGGCAGATCCGGAGGCTGTACTGGACGCTTCATGCATGGGGTCGGTAACTTGGACTGAGTCGTATTCTGCACTCACTGTACATGAGCGCAGGTCCAAATGTTTCCTACGTTTCCCATTGTATCTCTTGTTGTACGAAATCGTCTGTAATTCATTGCTATACTCTTGTGTATGATGTGCTTGAGTTTTCGGTGGGTTATGGATGTTGAAATCTGAAGCGCTACGTAATAATGGCTTTGAATCTGAACTAACCGAAGCCTAGGATGTGGCTCCTCTCTGAGAGCAAGCCTCGTAGTCCGACTGTTGCCCTGCATTACTAATCTTATGGCGCCTCAACTATAATGCTCTGTTACTAGCAAATTACCTAATCGCTTAGCTGTTACTCTGCCAGCTTCACGATCCTAACTTTAGCCGACTCGTGCTAGTTCAATTGGAGCCACTGAAGAATATTCAACGTAAAGTAATGGGAGGAATTTTATGTAATTATTCTTTGTGAAACTCACGGGAGACGCGCTTGTGTGAGTATTAAGCATTTACTTGAAGGAATATGACGTTCCATCTGGTAGGACTCTCAACGGGTCCCGTATTTTCCTCGGAGAATTTCGCCCGTGTTGAATAATAGCCTTAATTAATCACTTTGTTTGCAGTGATTCCAAATGCTTATTATTAATATTGTTTAACCAGCGGGTTGTTTCATTTTCGAATGCCTCTCAGTATATAGTTTTTCTAACGTCTTTACAGTTAAAGATAGTTGCAGAGTCAGCGTTGGACGTTTTTGGTTCCTTGGAGTCGGAGTCGGAAACTGCATTGACGCATGAGTTACAGTCTGTGAAAATGGGCCTGTTTTGTTAAGAAAAAGTTTGGGTCGGAAATTTGTAGCATCCAAAGAGTCGGAAGATGCTCGACTCAGGAGTCGGTCTTCGTCCTCCCGACTCTGCAAAACTCTGCAAGCTGACCTCCACTGTTCAGCAACGTAAACGCCTTCTGAATAGATTTTGTAAGGAAATGGATGAGGAGATGAAGCTGTTGACCTAAATATCTTTTTCTCTTCGTCCTGTTGGCTGTTGTTTGCTCAGTGCCCGGCCTTGTACCTGCGCTAACTTCTCAAAATGAGCGCAAATTTAATATTAAGTTTGCCCAGGTTTGCCTGATCGCTCAAGGCTTCCACGTGATTCGTCCTGGTGCGTCTAACCTTGAATTTTTGATCCGTTTTATATAAGTTGATCTGCGAGGCATGGCTTTGGTGACCGCTTCGTGCATGTGAATGTTTTGTGCTGGAATGAGCTCGAGTCTCTAACGCCACTAGCTGCTTCAGTATGCAGGAAGGAATTTTTCGAGTTTTAAAAAGCTTAAACCTGTGAAGTGACTCTATCCAGGAACTTTCGAAGAACTTTGTTCCTGCAGCCAGTTCCAGTTCTTAGAATTTGTTTGTTTATTCAAAACAGCGAAAAGTACTGTTAGTGGAGAGCTTACCTTTTTTACGTACATTCGTATCTCATTCGTGAATCTGTCAAGTTAATATTTAGCTCCAAAAAATTGCGTTATAATTAGAGCCATAGATGCACTGAGCGTACCTTGGTAGATATCTATTCTAATTAATCCCAAATGTTCGTGGAATTTGTGGATATTACACTGTTCATTGCTTGATAACCATGTGCAGTCTGTGATTTCCCTTTATTTCGTGTCGTTCACTGGATGCTGTTTCAAATAAGTTTTTCCTATTTTTATTAATGTCGTGTCATTTATCTTTCGTAACTCGAGTTCTTTCTCAGTATTTGAAATAATGTCATCTCCAGACAATAATAATATTATTATAGTATTATTATTACTTTTCTTATATATAATAGAGTTAAGTTCTTTGCTGACTTGGCGCGATGAAATTTATTTTTCGGCGGCGTTGTATTGTTCCCATGATTTGTTTTCACGTCTAAAGAACGTCCCCTCCTTGGCGGAGGTACTTATAAAGTGAATGACTTACGACGAGCGCGCCAACCCCGCTAATACTGCCTTAATCGTGCCAACCAATTCCTTTTCCAACTTGCTTCCTTTGTATTTCCCAATCTATTAATGGTCGTTCTTGTATTCTTCGTCTTTCTCCATTTGCTTTCCCATACGCGGTGTTCCTCCGTGTATAGGTTCCTAGTTTTATTTAGCTAGCTACACATCCCTTGTACTCTCCTGTCTCCGGGTCGCCATTGTTGTCATTACGTGCACTCAAACTGTGCAAGTAACTATCCCATTGAATCACCATTTGTGTCAGGTCGTTATAGTCCTGTCAAGATTATCCTCATATTATATACGTTTTTATAGTCATCAGCTTATTTTGTTTTAGATCCAGGAACAGTTGGGTTTCTGGAAATAACCATTTGCATGAAGTTACTTTTTTGTCTACGTGTCAAAAGTACCCTCCGATATTTCTATAACCATCAACGTTTTTTGTTTCATTTCCAGGAACACTGGAATTTCTATGGGGATGATGAGCAGCTTGGACCTGTGGTGCTGAGCTACAAAACAGAAACAATAAGCAGTCAACCCCACACCCGCCTGTTGCTGAGGCTGCAGACTGGCACTCTCCACCACCGAGTTGTTACGCCTCCTACGACACCAGCACCTCTGGCTCTGGCTAAGGTACGTCACAATTCCTTGGGTAGCACTTCTGGTTTTGCTAATGTACGTCACGTCATCTTTCTCATGCGATGATTCAAAGCGCTCTTTCGTCTTGCTAAAGCACGTCATCTAATACGTCTTACGAAATGATTGGCCAGCTTTGCACGAGGTATTTGTTAAGGCACGTAGCCTAATATTTATTACGTTGCTCTTAACTAGCGTGCTTACGTTCACTAATATTTGCGTTTGCCTTATCTCTTGCGCTTTGTCGTTGCATGATGGACATTCCTTAACCTGTTCATGGGTAGTTACGAGTAAGTCTGACTTTGCCTGTCGGACGATTTTATTACCAAAAATCTCTAAATTCATGAGGTAATTTTTCAACTCGTTTAGGTCTTTTCTTTTTTCAAATTTGATTCCTAATAAGTTAGTTATCGGGGTTAAATAAATGTCCCTACCCACAACTAGTGTGATCCAAAGCCATTGAGGAACGTAACGGAAG
Source organism: Parhyale hawaiensis (assembly GCA_001587735.2). Classification (NCBI taxonomy): domain Eukaryota; kingdom Metazoa; phylum Arthropoda; class Malacostraca; order Amphipoda; family Hyalidae; genus Parhyale; species Parhyale hawaiensis. The sequence continues at coordinate 360,161 of LQNS02278179.1, read as the reverse complement.
ATCGACATCAGTAAACGCAAGCCATTAACTGGTTGTGTGTTTTCCTATGTTGCATAAAGTCAATTGGGTCATAACCCTATTTTTGCCGTGTGGTATTGGTCCTGTGAGACCGACTTGATTGACCTTCTACCCGAATAAGCACGTTACAGCTTGATATTTCCCGTGGCCCTCTACGACCAACGTGAGTTACTTAGCGGATAAGTCCGTTACCGTACGTGTGCCATTTTCCTCGACAGCCCTATAGTCGCTTGGCTCAACGCTGGCGCCTGCAGGCCGCGCACTTTCCATACCTGCCACTCCTGCTCGCCTGTCCAGTCTTGAGCGATCGAAGTCGAGGCTCCGGTGAGGCGTGACTGCTCCATGACCTAACCTTTTGCTGGGAGCGCCGCTTGACCTGCATAACGGCCGATGTTTTGGCAGAATTGACGGCCAGCTGCTGCGGAATGGGTCTTATGGTCAGGCGTGCATGGGTGCGTGCTCATGGAGAAGGGGCTAACGGACAGCCGTTGCACAATGGGACTCATTATTAAGCGTACTCGTGGAGAATTAACTTACGGATATCTACTGGCTACTGCAGAATGGGTTTATATAGTGAGGCATGCATAGCTTCGTGTTCGTGAAGGAGTGGCTATTGGACAACTGCATTAAGGACTGTCTTTGTGTCAGGCTACAATATTCTGTATAGGGTCTAGTCAAGTTTTTAAATCAAGTGCTAATCCTGGAGTGTTGCTTCCTCGAAATGAATCGTTTAAATTTCCAATTTTCTGGCCGCGTTTCTCTTGAGTTCATCTCTTTTTTATATGTTTTCCTTCGTTCCGCTTATCATGCAGCACGTTTACATTCCCGAAAGATTGACAGCTGATATTCATACAGTGAGAGCTGTACTGTATTGTCATGAGGCATTCGTGACAGAAAAACAGGCATTCGTCATGTTCCCCGCTATAGTTCTATCTACATATGGACTCTATAGACTGAAGAAAAACCTGTGACCTTGGCAATGCGACAGTATGAGCATTCACCTGCACATGGGGCAGCCAGGTATAGGTGTGTGTGGAAGGCTTCATTAGAGTTGTTTGTGTGCTCGCCGGTGCGTGTGGGCGGCAGGCTGCTGCTCATGCATATGAACACGCCTTGCTTTAAAGTCTCAGTTTCCGTGTTTACCCGTTACAGCTGATCTGCAGGGTGACGTGCCGTAGTATGAGGACATTAACATGCACACAACTGATAGGATAGATAATTTGCCTCGCCCTTACGAGGTACTAAACTGCCAAGTCGGCAGGTGGAACGTTTCGGGACTAAGATGTCGTAGTTGACAACCAGCTAGAACTAGGTGTCAGGGTCGCTGAAAATGAGACTGTTGAAGACTCTGTTTGATTAAGAAGAAAAGGTCCTCCGGTAGGAGTCGGACATTCGTGGGCCCAAGGATTCAGGAGTCAGAAACTGCTTGAACCTAAAACTCCGAGTCCGATATTTTCCATCCGACTCCGTTACTCTGCTGACCTGTGCAGAGCTGACTTGCTGCAGCTCGCGGTGCACTTACATCCAGGGTTGCGGAGCCGGATGGACCAAGTCCCATTCTGGCTCCTGGGACCAGCCAATGTCTGACTCCGACTCCTTACCCTCAAAAATGTCGGACCCGAATATGACTCTGCAATCCTGTATACGACGCTCTGTTGCCGACAGCACGTGGGCAGGGTTGTGTACATATTTGTAGACTACTGTGCATAACTTATCAACATATAAAGTTGGTCATTTCTTTCGTAGCATCACAATTGATACCGTATAGGAAAGTGGACAGAATGTGTTGATGGGTTAATGCCAATTTGCTCTTTTTCTTAAATACACTTTTGGTTTCTCGTTTTAGATTATTTCTCTCAAAGATTATTTGTGCCACAGACTTGTTCCGTTCTTCTCGATATTTTAACTATCACTTTTATGATTTTTATAGAGTAGTCACCATAACTACTACAGTTGTTATTGAATTTTTCATTATACAGGTCTTTCTCCGTCATTTGTGCATGGAGATTTCCTAGTTAGAGTGTGCTGTTAATTTGACTCTACTCTTATTATTCGGAGTGTCTCTTCTGCTACCTGAACTTATGTTGGTCGACGGTATGTGGAAGCATAAAATTTTTCATATGAATATGCAAATGTGTGAGTTTGCAAGGCCGTGAACTGCACATACAGAGCTGAATCACCAAATTCGTCCTTGCCCAAATCGTATGCAGCTTAACTTGGCTTGAGATATGCACCTGTCAGCTGACCTCGGCGACCACTGCAGTGAACTTATCAACAGCCTCATCACATCAGACGCACCTGCTCTCTGTCACCGCTCCACTCACCTCAGCCATTTAGTCACCTGTGCTGCGGAGTCGGATGCGGCAAGTCCGACTCCGGCTTTTGGGCGCAGCTAGTGCGCGACTCCGACACCCACCTTCCAATAATGTATGACTCCGACTGTGCAGACCTGCCAGCTTCGGTACACTGCACTTTGCGTTCTGGAAACCATTATGATACATTGAAATTCTTTGATAAGCGGTTTCGCGTCGTATTTTCCAGGAAAGCTACACGCTAGTTGTGCCATAACAAGGCTTTCGTGTCCACTTTTTTTTAGTGCTCGAACTTCTACTGATGATCTTTTTTTGCTGCCCTTCCTCTTCTTCCTGTTTGCTATCCCCAAACAAGACAGGGTTCCTAGCCATACCTGAAAAACCTGGAAGTCCTGGAAAAATCAGGAAAAACAAAAACAGTGTTTTAAATCATGGAAAGGTCATGGAATTTGAGACAAAATTTGTTAAATCTTGACATATCCTGGAAAAATCATGGAATTTAATTATCCAAAGATGAAAACTTTTATTTCTTGGTCTGACACAAAAAACGTCCTTGGCTATGATGTCTGTTTAGTGTACGTACCTGTGAGATTGTGCTACACTGAATAGTCAAAAGGGCATAGTGCCTCTCTGCCTCCAGAGCTCTTTCTCCTTTGACACCATAATGTGGCCTAAGTTACCAGTATTGTGTAAAAGCTCAAGTACTAATGCACACCTTGCCTGCAGAGTGATTTCTTTAGTAGCTATGTAATGAGATATAGATACCTACCTGACAGTATGTTTGCCCTACAGGCTATAATCAGATTTACCTCGATTAGTTACAATGGAAAAAATTGTAGATTGCAATAAGATTAGCTCTGTGAAAGAGCATTCAGTGCTCCAGGACATGTTATTCCTTTGTGATACTTGCCTATATTCATATTGAACAAGTGCTATCAGTGCACTAATGATATTAAGTTCAGTTCTGTAATTAACTCTGGTCTCTTGTCTGGGTTGGAAATATGGAGTCCGTTTTCATCCTGGAATTTTGTATTTTTATTCTGGAAAAATCACAGAAATGTCATGGAATTTTATTTTCTTCACATGCTAAGAACCGTGCAAGATTTTCTTAGTGTTAATTACACACTACATGTCCCTTCTTTCTTCCTCTCTTTTAATTACTGATAAAGCTTTGTAGATAGGTGGCCTGAAGTAGGAGTGAAATAAAGATTAAAATTCTTGTTCAATAATTCAGTATTGTGGCGTACGTCTAACGTACGGAACTCGCACTTAAATTAAACATTTGTAGACGTGAATAAGTAATTGCTGTCGATGGCTCTCCCGGCCAGTTTTCTGTTACCATTGATTGATATCTTTATCGCTGCTATTTATTCTTGCATAAGTAAGTCCAATATGATTAAGTCTTTCGTGAATTATTCTACATGTCTTCTGCTAATAACACTGTATGAGACGTTGCTTATGTATACTGTATAGGTATAGATAGGCATTAGTATATGAAAGAGAGGTTTAAGGATGTATAGTTACTCGCTAAATACCTACTACTCTCGATCCAACCCCCGAGAAGGCTGTCAGTTTGTGGTGACTGCAAATTTGTAATTCACCTTACCTCGGGCAGATTTTCACTGGAGCACTCAGAGAGAAACTTAGACCGTCTGCAGTGGTACTCCTCTTGTATTTCATCATAACCCAGAATCCTCGAAATTCTCGTGTTACGATAAGCCCAAACCTCTTGATTATATATTGATTCTGTACGTATTTATTACTTTAAGCCGAGATATCTCATGGTTTAGTGTCTTGAATTACCTGGAGATTCCTGTTGCATTTGGAATTTTACAATTACCACGAGATGCCTTCTGTTATAGAGCAGCTGGTAGCGGAATTTCTTGCATTGCCTTTTTATTAAACGTTGTATGCGGTGTTCAAAATATTGTGTTTCCATCAAGTGAATGTAGGAATTCAAGCAAGTGTGGCGTCGTGACACGTAGTCATAAACATTATAATCTGATTCGTCCAGTAATTCTCGAAAGAAGTTAGAAATTACTGTAACGTTGATTTTGAGGCAATTTACTGTAGCAAAAAATTGTTTCACTGCGGAAGATTTGAAAATATCTTGTATTGTACCTTATATTGCAATTAGTTGTAATTCTGTACTCACGCACCGTATTGCTGAGCGACCTTCCGTTACTCAGGGCGCGCTATCGTTCGCTAATCTACTTACATGCTCCGGCAGATGCCAAGGTTACTGGAAAGTTGAGTGAAGCGACCATGACTCACCCTCGCACTCACCGGAGAATCGTGTTTGACTCACCAGTGACCTTGAAGAAGCTTGTTTACGTTGGTGTGGCGCACTTTCCATGTTTTAGTTTGCGCTGCAACTTGTCGCTCGCGCAGCCATAAAATCATTGCGTTCGCTACTGCGTTTATGCGGTGAATGCTTCGAGTTGCGACGTTTATTGTACGTTTTACGATCGTGAAATCCGGTACATTGGAAGTTTCATAAATTCTGGAACCAGTTCGAACCCAAACTATTTTGTACTTTTTGCGACAGTTTCATTGTGCTTGCTACTGCACTCATTCGGTAAACGGCGGCAGTAGAATAAAAAAGTTGTACACTTTGTAAATCATTACTGTTTATATTCTTTTACAGTTTATTAAATCAAGGTATGGCACATAAGCTTTTATCTTTGCTATAACTTTTCTAACAATCTAATATGGTTTCTTGCTACTATGTCGAGTTTATTTAAAACTTTCCTGGAGTAAAACACAAATCCCAGCGCTTGCTAGGAATAAATAAAATTGAAAGTTTTTCGATTGGTGCACTGAAAAAAAAAAAAGTTGTCTGGAATCCTGCACGCATTCCCGTGCACCGGCAGAAACGATCTGCCTTGGCGTGCTCCTGCAGCACGAAAACTGCAAATTTCGTGCTGCAAGCCAAGACAGGTACTGCCCGTCGCAGCACGGGAAAACGTGCTTGCTTTAAGACCATGTGTTTCTGAGTATAGATGCAGTCCGTAATGCACGTCTTTACGTTCGGAGTTCTACCCATTCTATGAAGTTTTAATAATAATAATATCGTCAAGTATACCCTCTACGATATTTTACCTCTCTGTGTCTGTGGTAGCTACCAGACTTTCAGATTCTTTCTTTATTTTTTTATTTTTTTGTCAGTGCGTTGGCTAAGAAACCCTCACTGCAGTCCTGTTATGTAGCACTGATATGTTGATTAGGAGTCCGTGCTCCGATTATGATACAGATTCCTACAAAAAGTTTCCACCTGTTCTCATCACTTGTTGCATGTCGTGGCGAGGGGAGATGGTCGCCGTAACCTCTTGATTAGCGCTGATTGATGAGATTTTATTGACCGTAATTCTTTCCTCTTGATATGATGAAGGGAAACCAATTTCGGCGTGCGTGTTGAGACAACAGCGAACAGGAAATCATCATTCTTCCTTGAACCATTCACTAGCGCTCATTGTTCCTGTGAATTGTTTTCTGATTATTGATGATGATGTCAAGACGGCGGAAATTAGCGCTGCGATTGGCAACCCAATATTTTGAAGTACTTCTCTTTGTGGTACTTTGGCCGCGACGAGAAGTAGCCCTGGAGTGTTAAGTGTTACGATACATGAACGACAGTTGGTTTCTTTTTCCTACGTTAGAATGTCAATTTGAGAATTAGTATTGGGCTTAATCACGGATGATTTTGAGTCACTGTCCTTCCGTCTCCATGGAAAATCAGCGTAGAAAATTAGTGCTGCCATTCTATGACCAAAATTTTCATATACTTTTTTCTCACTTTGAAAATCGAATCAGGTACTGGGAAAGTTACAATACCTTTTTTCCTTTAATTTCTTGCAAATAACGATTATGTAGCTAAATACGTGAGACGCTTCTACTCTCTTCTGTCCAAAAGCTTTAAATTAATTGTTCACGATGACCTTTCCATCGACGGAAGCCGCCATTCAGCTTTCGATTACTTCAGTATCGTGCGGATGTTTTCACACGCCCCCCCCCCCCCACCTCGCTACCGGTCCCACCTCCTGACTATGTCAGGCAATGACATTCCTCTTCTGTGCGTCGCGTGTACCACCGGACCTCTGCTATGTTATTGCTACGAGCTGGAGTACCTTGGGAGCCGCTCCCACCGTGCTGCTCCCACGCTTCTGAGGAAACTCCATCCTGTCTGTCTCACCCGCGCTCCTCAGCTGCAGCTCTTCTCTTTGTCCAATCTACTGTTGTTACCTTCCTAATTCAAACTTGTCGCTACCGGTGCTTCTAGTAGCTGTTATCTGTCATATGTAAAGTTATTGCAATCTCACGTCGAACTTGTTTTCTTTAGAATAGCTGCCGATCTTACCCCTAACGTCATTCGTATCTAAAGTCGTTGCAATCACTATAGTTTTGTTCTTTTTAAAATATCTGTGGATATAAGCACTGATTTCCATCTTATCCAATACTGTTTCCTCCAGAATTGGAACGTATTCTCGTCTATAGAAAATTGTCATTGATGTACATTTGTTTGCTTACCACGTATAAGCTGCTGCTTTCGTAATTTAAACTCATTGTCGCTTATATCTATGGGCATTGCCATTGATATACTGTGGATTTTAATAAACTCAGTACCATATAATAACTTAAAGACTACGCAGGGTACTAAAATGTAATATTTACAGTATTGTTAGTATGAATAACGTTGTGTACTCGGAATTTCTTTTTCTGCCTTACATAACACGGCTGGACTGACGGTGATCACGTTTTAATACGAAATTATTTACAATGCGCATGTTTACCTCAGCTGTTGAAGTGTGACCCTGGCTGGATTGCTGCACATATGTGCAGCTGTTACATATCGCATTCATCATGTGTGTACGGGCGCCGTGTAGAGCACATGCACGCTGCTCACACGTACATGCGATGCCCTGCCGTACACACACGCCGCTCCCACGCTGCCTGGGAACACGGGCCTCTGGGTTGGGTCGGCGCTACCGCGAGTGGGAGAAAGAAAGATGAATTTATTTCTTCCCGAAAGTGGACGGGTTTATTTCCAAATAGTTGAACTTAAAGGCCTCGCCCATGAAGTTAAATTTGCTGGACTCGTTTACATAGCTGTAGATAAACCAGCTGCAAGCCGTTGCATGCGCCGAGGAGATGCCTCAGGGCTAGCTTTTTATGTAGTAACGAAGTTGAGCAACGACGGGTGGCGTGCCCAACACAGTCTGGACCAGGTCTTGTTGGAAGATGACCTAAGGTACCTGTTAGGAATCATTCACATATTCATAATAAAATAAACGTGATTCTGGCTATCCCGTTCACGGAATATTTTTTTTTTTTTTTTTAAATAGCGTTAATTTGGAAGTATTAATCCCCGAAAACTAGACGACTGTTGGCCGATGTACTCAGCTTAGTCCGTCGAAAGCATAATATTGTCTATATAAAATTCTAATACTTACATGTTGAGCCCTCGAGTCAGTGAGCTTTCTGCAGGTGTCGTACTTCGTAAAGCAGTTTACTCATAAATTAACTATATTGTATTGTCAATTTTTGGGAAGAGGTTGCAGTTTCTAGTCCTGTGGGCTTATTCTTAATTCTTATCCGGCCTATGGTGTTATCAGCGAGTGTAGCAATAGTAGATTAGATAGCGGACAGTAGACGGACCGACAGGCCCGTTCCCATAGAGCATCCGGGACTTACGCTCCGGCCTTCTATGAGCTAGTGCCACATGGTGTTCGTGCGGCAGATGAATTCCATTGGTGCAGGGTCAAGAGTTTCAGAAGTGCCCCGTTAAGAAGCAACACCGTACGGTTACCTTAGCCCCAGTTACTTAGTTAAACCTTTGCGACGTCCTTCCAGACGTGTTCATTAATATATCTTTTTGTCCTTCGTACCGGTCGCGCCGAGTCGGCGTTGTGCGGCGTCAAACTGTTATGCCGGGGACACACTAGCCATTTACACGGACAACTTGATGCAAGGGTGCGAGACTCGGACGTCATTCATGCCACGGTATCTATGCTACCGATGTTAAGTATGTATGGAAACTGCCCGCGAGCTGCTCATCCGAGCAACCAGTTGGGCGAAGAAATGCATATGTGGCCCCGACATGATGGGCTCTTCATTCATTGTTATGGCTACTTCCTTCAGTGTTTTAGATACTCCTCTGTAATGGCTACTTCATTCTGTTCTATGGCTACTTTATTCAGTGTTTTGGCTATAGCATTTACCGTTATGGCTGTGCCTGGCTAATTCATTCATTGTTGCCTAGATATATGATTCATTCAACTGCATGTTTAATTTATTATGTCATAGATTGGAAGAATGTACGAGGCTTAAACTTAACTCGAAGTTGGGCTTCTGCTATTATTCTGACAAAAAAAATATGTTTATATTCTACGCTCCTTACTTTTTATCACATGCAGTAGTGTGCTTATGGGCCTGTCCTTCAGTTATATCACTTGCCCTGCGCTGCCTCTCCTGTTGCTTTTTTGCATAGTAACTGCCCCGCAGTTGCTGTAAATACGCACCTTGCTGCCGATACCATTGTCTGGCTATGCGCGGTACACTTGTTTCATACAGCCCACGCTCTCAGGTTTACGGTACATGAAAATTTCTATTTTCATCGACGCTGTCGAATGCAGGCATTAGTTGAAAGCTGTCAAGCTGCAGGCGTTGCACTATCGATTGTATCTCTGGCAACTATAGTGAATTTGTGCACGTGCTATATATAGAGAATATGAATGAGTCATGACTTTCTTTCCGTAGATAGAAAGTTTTTTTTTTTTTGCTTCCTCAGATTAATTTTAATTCTCAGTCGTCTCGTGCGTGACCGCCTTACGATTTACATACATTCCTTGTAACGGGATTCAAATTGGCAAACTGAACGCCGGAATTGAAATTCCAGACAAGTCAACCCATTAACGCATCTTGTAATTTATCTGGACGGTATTATAGTCTGACCATTTTATGAAGGCGGTTCGGTCGTGGTCAAATTCCTCTACAGCGGGGCCAATCCTATGAATATTTCTGAAATTTCTCTATATGCAGTTAGTGGGCGTGTCTAAGATATGGGCCGAACAAAATCTCAGATATACTCATAGAATTGGCAACGCTTTAGAGGAATTTGACCACGACCGAACCGCCTTCATAAAATGGTCAGACAATAATAATGCTATTCTTGCGAGAGAACTACTGAATTTTTTTCTGTGGTAATAGGTTTAAATAAAAAAATGTCGATATCGAAGTGCGATTCGAACTCGTTTATTTGCACGAGACAAATATTATTGCTGTCCGACGTGGCAGAAGTTCGTCCTGTCCAGTGAGATCAACCTCAACCAAGCATAGTGCCTGTGCTGGTATGGATGACAGTGTCAGAGGATGGCCCGCTCTAGTAAAGCATGGATGAGTACGATTGAGTGTCGGAGGCTGGCCCGCTCAAACTAGCCATTGCCTGTGCTGGTACGGATGACAGTGTCAGAGGAGGATGGCCCGCTCGAGCTGCAGTCGTTAGCATTGTTTTGTAAAGCAAAAGGTCAGGAGGAGCAGAGCGCTACACAGCGCGCGTGGAAAGCATCGCTGCTGCAACTGCCACTTTTTTGGTGCGTTTGATTAACCTTTGAGCGCATCGTAACGGCGTTCTCTTTGTTCTCCCGCGCCTCTACGACGCGAGGCTTCTTCTTTTGTTGGGCCTTTGGCAGCGCGTGGTTTTGACACACCTAACCGCGTATACACTTGAGTTTACGTGTCTGTCTGTGGCCCCGCTCGCGGCGCTGTTTCATGGGATGTTTTCCAGATAACGTCCCTATGTTATTAGAGGATCGGTCCGACGCTTATGCTATGATAAGATATTAGTATGGGACTTGAGGGCAATAATTCGGAAAGATCCAACATCTCTAAATGTGTACTTGTCTGTGTTTCTCATTTCCGTCGACTATATAAATGAGGTAGTGAGAGAATGCGTGTTCCATCTCCGCTGTTTTCACGGCTTACTCGTACTTGCATGACTTGTGCAGCCCCCAAAATAGTTTAAACGTTTCGACTGGCTACTGAGGAGCCCGTCTAATGTATTTTTTTTTCTTTGAAAAGCATTCAACTCGCTGTTTCTGATACTGCAAGCACTGTTATTTCTTTTGTAGTAGCAATAATAATATCTACATATCTGAGGACTCCGTCACTTGAGAAAAGATTTAGCAAGATTACTTCCCTCAACAGATGGTGAAGGAAGACCTGAGTATGGAACGACTGCTGCCAGTGTTGACGCCCCAAGCATCAGAACTTATCTCGAACTATGACGAGCACGCTCTCGTTAACAGCTTCAAATTCGGCGTCATTTACCAAGGGCCTGGACAGACCACCGAGGAAGAAATGTTTTGCAATCGCCACTCCACCCCTGCCTTCGACCACTTCCTCACACAGCTCGGCCAAAGAATCCAACTTAAGGATCACAAAGGGTATGTTTATCCTTTGGTGCTTAGGCCAAGTAATTCTCAGTCCAAAAATTAATATTTTATTTCATTGTAGCTTTTAAAATTAAAAGTGTACGGTCTTTGCCACGTAACCTACAAACCAGTACACTTGTTACAATACATCTCTTCCGTCGAAGCCAACTGTTACTGAGGACAGACTCGCCTTCACTACATCTTATGCCTGTGAAGCATCGCACTATCTAAGGGCGCTGGCGCACCAAAAGCAGTTGAGCGAGAAGCAGGCAGGCTGGCAGATTTTGTGAAGCACGGAAGGCATTGGAGCAAATATGTATACCGAACAGCGGCAGTTGAGCAGGCTGCTGCCGCTGTTCGGTGTGCGCGCTCCAATGCTTCTCAAAAACTGCCTGCCTGCCAACTTCTCGCTAAACTGGTGTGCCAGCGCCCTTACTTACGTATATTCCTTTGTATTCTTTAGTTACTATTAAGAGTGCACAGTGACACTTCCCATACTCGATGCCACAGAGTACAGGAACGGTATTGTTTATCCTATGCTTATAAACCATCATGCTTTCTAGAAAACGTTTCTTCATCGTATCCTTACTATAAAAGGAAGGGTGCATATGGGCACCTGATACAACTCACGGGAACATTTCAATTATATCCATCAGATACCGAGGAGGTCTGGACACCCAGTTTGGACAGACTGGCACCGACTCCATTTATGAAGTTTTCCGGGACAAGGAGATTATGTTCCACGTCTCGACGCTGCTTCCCTACACGGAGAATGACAATCAGCAGCTCCAGAGGAAGCGCCATATTGGTAACGACATCGTGGCAATAATATTCCAGGAGAAGAACACTCCCTTCGCGCCTGACATGATCGCGTCGCACTTCTTGCACGCATACATCGTGGTGCAGCCGCTCGATCCTGGCAATCCATACACCAAGTGAGTGTCGGGAATTTCTGTAGGTAGTTCTTTATGATTGCGCTCCTTTCACAGACCGTGTATTTATGGTAGTATTAGTACAGTATTTTTATGGTGGCAACCCTTATGCCGACTGAGTGCATCTTATTATACGTTTTGTTTTGGAAATTCATGCGAATTCTACCTCTAGTTGTACTAGTTTTTACAACCGTATTTCGTAGTCAGTATTTCAAGGAGAATTACTTGATTTCTTGTGGCAGTCCTTTATGCCACGTGAATAGTGGTGGTGGTATTATTATGTTCTTGTGCCAGTCGTTCCACCTAGTGGTACTGGTACCTAGTGATACTGGTACTACTGTTTTTTTTTTTTTTTTTTTTGTGGCAATCTTTATGCGAAATGGGACTTCAAGGCACGATTATTATTTTCATTGTGGCGGTTTCTATCATCAGCATTAGTACGGATCTAGAGGATCTAAAACTGTCAACCCAATGTCAGCAAACTACGTTTTTTTTTTTGTAGCAACAGGAGAGAATTACGCTGTGTTTGTATGCGTATAGTTTAATGACTTGTTAACATCTTTCATTAGCCATTTTATAAGTGCTCTTGATTAATACCTTCCGATTTGTCGTTATAATGATACAATGATTTTAAAACGGATCCTTTCTGTTAAGATGCTACTCTATGTTGATTATATTAGGACATTATTTGCTATCGCTATAGATAGTATTTTTGAAATATTACTACGAATTAATACATATGGTTACTATAGGTTTCCGTTGCTAGATCTATCCCCTCCGGGGGCATAGGATGGGCCATAGGGTTAGGTTAGTTAGGTTCGCCCATCTTATGTTGTGGGAAGTAGCGCCCCCAGGGGGTTTGTGTAGGTTACCTTAGCCATTATCTAGGCCTTCGGGACGTCTGTCTTTCGTGCCCATTTTGCTTCCTTCCACTTTCATACTCCTACTGATCTTACTGTTGTCTGTTCTTCCTCTTCTTTCCCGACTTGCTGTTCCCATGCGAGTTGATCCTGTGTTGGAACACCTTCGTGCATGGGTTCCCCGTTTTTTCTATCGACATAGTATATGTCCCTTCCCTTTCCTCTCTTAGAAGAGCTTAGTACTTATTTAGGAAAGCTTAAATCTTCTTATAATACCTGATAATACCCGTTAGAGCCATGAGACATATTTTTTCCGTTTCAGCCGTGCTTTCTTCTTTTTTCTATTTCACCTATCTATATCCGTTGTGTTCGTACCTAGGAACGCTGAAACTTATGGGGTAAATGGTCTGGTTGCAAACTAACGTCCCTGAAGTAATTTCTCCTGGGGGGAGCCCCAGCCCCGAAGGAGGGTGTAAGTTATCTTAGCCTTCATAAAGGTGGTAGGCCTTTTTTATGTTTGTCTGTATGATTCCCTGTGGGCTTTGTTATTTTATTTTTTATTATTAATCCTTGTGATAGTCTTTGTTTTGGTTTTTGTCTTTTTTCCTGATGCGCTGTACGCTCGATGCTACGCCGATATGGGGCCATGGGTTCAGCTGTACGCTCACGTACTGCGTGACTCATCTGTTGCGCTTCTTGCCTTGCCTAATGATGTATTATTGCATACCATCCAAGCTGCGCAGTTGTATGCTATGTAGTTGCTGTTCTATTACCAGTGGTCCAGTTGCTTAGGCTAGCCAGCAACACTGCTCTGGCATCATCCCTCAGAGTACTTGCCAATTTCGGAATCTCCAAAGTTTTCTTGTGTTGCAGATATCAAGTTAGCGTCGCCGCCCGCTGCGACGTCCCCTTTTTTGCGCCCACTCTGCCCTCGCCAGCGGTCTTCGAGTCGGGGCCAAATTTCAAAGAGTTCCTCTTAACGAAGCTCATCAACGCCGACCTTGCTTGCCTCAAGGCCAAGAAATTCTCCATGCTCGAGGTGTGTTGACCGCAAGTATTCGTTATTATTTTTTTTTTTGTAATTTTAAAGTTCGTTGTTATAATCAATGTGAACGTGATGCATATCCGAATTAAAGAATTAGTGTTGTCTGCTTTAATTTCGAATATATATCAAGTTTTGGCGATGGCATTCAGCTGTCATTTTCTATGTTGTTGGTTGTTCTTTAACATCTTTTATTTTACTTCTATATGTTCCAGTGAGAAAGGTACACAGCTCGAGGAAATTAGAAAATTGTATTCTATAGTAAATAAATTCGTTAATTCTACTTTCCAAGTACCTGCAATCCTTATTACTAGCATGAGCTGGTACTCCCTTCTCGTCGAATGCCATAAATCATGTAACATTGTTGCAAATTGCTTCGGCCCAAGTCACTTCCGCAATCTATCGCTGAGAAGACAGTAAATGAGAATTGTATTCTACAACCAGCAACAAGGACTCATAGAATCTGCAATCGCACCCGTTAGTTTTCAGGATCGTGGACGTAATTCTATAGTGCAGGATTCGTTTCAACAATCTATTTGCTACGACGATTTAATCACAGACAGTATTCAATTGCCTCAGAAATTAATTGAACCATTAAGATAATTCATAATATACCTCCACTCATGACAGTAATACAGGATTATCATAATGAGTAATATTATACTAGAGTACAATTACCCGTTTGCTGCAGACTCGAACCCGCAAGCTGCTGCTCACAACCCTCGTTGACGACCTGAGGATGAAGAGCAACCAAGTGTTCCAAATCCCAAGTGAAGCGGAGGCCTCAAAGTCGGAGCCCTCTGGAACGCGATTCTTTGACACAGTCCGCAAAGTGTTGAGCGCCTCCAAGAAAGGTGGTCCTGAAACTCAAAGTTCCACTTCACAGAACAACAACGTTAGTTCCGGCAACTCCACAGCTACTGGTAGCGTTAACGCTAACTCCAACGCTAGCAGCTTCGTCCCAAGCACTGGAGGACACACGAACTCTAATGGAGTGAAGAAGCCGCCCATGAACGGCAACTGCCAGCCTGACGGTACACCAACGGTGAGTTTCGTCCGAGTATGTTGCCTTCTGGATCGTTGCTTCGGTTCGGTGACGTATATTCCAAATGTCTTATTGGCTCGCATATCCAATTTAGCGTAGGCTCTATCATACATTGTTGTGGAAAATCTCCCCCTTAGAGTACTTTCTGTACTTGATTTCATTCCTTTTCCTGGTTCTATGGATAGCCTCTTTTTGCTGTCTCTTTTCCAATTTCCTGTGCCCATGCGTAGTAGTTTTCCATGCCTAGCTTCCCCGTTTTACTTCAGCTGTGCACGGGGTTTCTTGTTCCTGGCTTGACAATCTGCATGTTTAGAGAGCTGAAAGTAACATGTACCTATTCAGTTTTGATACAACTGTTGAACTACAGCGTGCTGTGCTCTCTTGGTATAGAGCTCACATTTTCTTTTTGAGGTTTTAACATAGAATCGTGCCAGATAGGTCTCGAGGGGATATTGTTCCTTCCTTTGTACAACATAATATTGAATAGTGGCCTTATGGTGAAGAAATGTCCATTTTGTGAGACGTACCTTCAGGAGACAGAGGATGAGCCATAGTTATGTTATCTTCAACCATCCTATGTTATGAGGAGTAGCGCCAGAGGGACTTTATACGCTACTTTAGCTTCAACAAGGCCTTCGGGATATCTTTCCTTCGAGCCCATGATGCTTCCTTCCGTGTTGATGCTCATAGTGATAATTCTTTCCTCTGTTTCGCCACTTGTTTCCAGCCTCACTGTTTCCATGCACGCTGATCTGGTGTGCCCTCGCGAACGAATTCAACTGTCTCTCGTTATATTTGTATCAATCCTATTTCGTCTCCTGGAATATATCTGTTGTGCCAGATTAGGCAGGCCACGGACCACACTCTACTTGACTAGGTGCTCTCTCAAACTTGCGAGGGGGCTGATGGCAAATTGCTTGACTTCAATAAATCTTTATCAGTCTTCATAGCGACCTCAAACAAAATATAAACTGTTCTTGGTGATGTAAAAAGTTGTTCATTAGTAATAAATGCAAATCGAAGCTAGATATCAATTGTAGTCGACGTTAATTGAATTTTAGGATACAGAAATTATCTAAAATTGGCTAAAATTAATTTAACAAACTACTATTGACTAGTGTTCCTGTATGCGTGCGTCTTTCCTAGAGATGTATTCCTTGCGTCTCCAAAAACAGTTTATTTTATTTTCATTTCGCTCTGTTGACTATAAAAGTTGTTATCCCAGCTGAAAACCTCCCTACGGGGAGAAATAAATGTTTTTATATGTATGTTATTTATCAATTTGCCATCAGATCCACTGGCGAGGAATGGGCTGTCAAGTATTGTGTGGTCGATGGGCCGGCTTAGCCCAACGTTTAGCTATAATAATATGGTGATGCCTTGAAACAATCTCGTATAAGGAGATATCTCTAAGCACAGGGTTAAATTTCTGAACTCGAAATCCCTTTTTCAGTATATATAAAATGGACCGCACCCAGGATATCATGACTCGAAGCTAATGTTATTAACGTTTGGATACAGAGTACCAGAAGTGGTGCCGCGCTCAGCACCAACGGGGGAGGCAGTAGCGATGGACGGACTCCCTCTTCGTCCCCATCCTCAACGCCCCACACAACCCCCCACACCAGAAAAGCTTTCAGCGAGAGCGGCGATGACTCGAGCTTCAACTCAATAGAAATGGACGGTCATCAGGTACGTTTCTGCCTGAGCATTGCACGTTACTTCGCGTTCAACCCCGTCCGTCAGTTCACTTCGACACTGTCCTTGTATCCATGAGATGTGCTATTGAGACCTTTTGCTAAGCTATTAATTGCTCTCAATGTGCGTGATTCCAGTGGCGCGCATGTAAGGGATCTTCTTGAAAAAATCACTGAAAATTCCTTGCAATGCCACAGTACATTGAAGGGTAGTAAGTCGAAACAAGTGCTTTCCTTCATGTAGTTACATGAAACAGCTTCGCCTACTTTGCCGAAGTTTTAATCTCCGAACTAAACTGAAGCCACAAATACGTGACTGTACGTCATGATGGAAGTCACTTTTCCACAGGGATCTCGGAGCTGCTGCTGGTTGACTTCACTGTGCGTAATACCTTTTCCACTTCACCGGAAATCATTTTTATGGTAGATTAAGTGAATACGATACGCCGTGAGTTTTTTTCACTTCGTTATTACTCAACACTCCCAACATACGACTGTAGGTTGGAAGAGGTCCCATGCAAACACATCGAAGAATTTCACATTATTAATAAGTCGAAATTAAAATGGTTAGAAGTGAATTTTCTGATACTTTCAACTAACTACCCGCGATACGTGTATTACGAAACTGACTTGCACTGGTTACCATACCATTCATTTTCTCTTCCTAATTCCGAGTATTTCAACAATTATACAGTTTGTTGCTATCACCGTGTTGCATCGCTTATTGCGTACTTAAGCCTACTGTTGACCTGCAGCCACTTGCTCTTAGTTTTTACTTTTTTTAGTTTTAAGAGGTTCTGCACTCTCCATGCGTTACCTACAGTTGATGTTCATATGTACCGTGTTTGTTCCAGGCTGTTCTCAATGAAGACTCTGACACCGGACTGGAGTCGATGTCCAGTGCGGAGACGACGCACCAGCGGGCCCTGGAGTCCCGTGCCGTGTGCCTGGACTGTCCGCTGTGCGGTGGGTCCCAGGACGGGATGATGTGCGTGTTGCACAGCAGTCCAGAGGCCATCCTCAGGCGCGTTGAGGTCCTCAGCGAAGACGTCAAGAAACTTAAGGGAGATAAATTGGATCTATTGAGACAGAACGTGGTGAGTTAATCGGGCGATTTTACTCCCGAACATGATCGTTTGCTGAACAAATTTTCGGAAATCTCGTGCAGCTTGAAAAAATTGAAGCTGTGAGACTCATGAGTGATAAATTGGATATATTGAGACAGAATTTAGAGTCCACTTTGATTCCTTCCATTTTTATGCTGGCAACGGTGATTTTTTATACTCATATCTTCACCTTCTCTTCTGACTTGCTGTACCCATGCGCGGTGATCCTGTATGAGCGCAACCTCATGCATATTTTCAAAGTTTATCTTGATACCCTACATGTCCCCTCTCCCTTCCTCTGTTCGAATCGCGCTCTACGCCGTTTGTAGTGAGGCACTAACCAAATAATTGACTGTATTAATTCCACTTCCAGTCTCTCCAGCGCGAGGTGAAGCGGTTGAAGGAAAAAGATCTCCTGCAGTCTAGCGAACTCGCATCCACAAACCGCGAAATTTCCAGACTGCAGTCTCTTCTGAAAGAAGTGACCACGACCAATCAGGTGTCTGCTGTGTGAGGATCGGCTGCAATAGAAACTTCTACATCTCATGTTCTTCCTACTGCGTCTTTGTTGTGGAGCTAGCAAGATATTTTACTATAATAATATTAATGATTATCATATATAACTTTCCTGTATCATTCCTGTGAAGCATCGGCCAGTGTTTTGTTAAGCGTTTGCTGCCGTGTGGGATATCCAAATGCCCCGGTGTTAGAATTCCATGTTGTTGTTTTTTCCTATTTGTAAATTTAAATTCTCATCGTTAAAGTTAGAGTATCATGTGTGAAGTTCACGTCTCATATGCGAAATTCGAAGTTTTATTGGTAAAGTTGCAACTTCTCGTTCGTAAAATGCGACACCTAACTTTTCATGACCTTGTCCTTCGCTGTCGTCGAGCGTTACAAATTCGAAACACTATAAATAGTACTTCTCCTCCTAAAGTTGGCCTTTAATATGAGCGGTTTAAGGCTGAAGACTATGGTCATTCCCAGGCATCACATCCTTTGATAGCTAATTAGAAACGCCAAGACCGTCTCGAAAATTTGTAAATCTGCCTTCCCCCCCCCCCTCCCTGTTAGTACTTAAAACTCAAACATATTGCCTAGCCGTGTCACTATTTCCAGTCTTCTATTTCTAATATCCCAGCTGCGGACTATTTTTCTAACTGATATACAATTATATTTGCAATTTTCTAACTTCCCTTTCCCTCCTATGTTTTGCTATCCTGCCTGAATTACAAAATTAACGTTGCGACTCTTTTCTCATCGATGTGCAGGACGACGCGGTTTGATATCAGGCCCCTTTCAGAACGTTCGTAATATATGGGTCGTATTGCATTCATTTCTACCGACAATCCACTTTTTCCGAAGAAAAAAACCATACTTAAAAAAATATAATAGTTGGTAGAGAATGGATCCGATACCATGCCTAAGAAATCTGGTGTTACATTTCTCAAGAAATAAAAAAATACGTTATGGATGCGCTACCCGATTTCTGTGTATTTGTATGCGGTTACGCGTTCGGCATGAGAAATCATCTTTGCTTCGCCTCCCTACTAAGAAACTTAGGCTGACAGTGTACATAATAACTAGAACAGAAAGGTAGCCTCAGGTAACGCCCTTTAACCCTTTACCGGGAGCCTGAAAAGACTCCCATAGGAACAGCATCATGGAAGTAACCATACATGGTAAAGGGTTAACAGAATCAAAGTGGTTAGCTGGCGGGACCGTCCTGCTCTCCCGTTATCTCGTTCATTTTGCACTTCACTCTTGTCGTATATATACCAATGAACTTAGGAGCTCTTTCCGAGAGAACAAATTCCTCTAGTCTAATAAAGGTTTAGTTTTCATTGTTTTCGAAATGGTTGCTTTAGAATAGTACCGCTTGCTGTTTTTTTTTTTTTTTTGCGTCAGTACTGCTTATGGAAACAGTTTCCCACTTGTGGATTTGCTGCTTTGAGAAGTTCACATTCTGCTCACTAACTAGTGCACTGCCTTGTAACTAACTAGTGTACTACCTGTACTTGCTTGTTTGGTTTTGCCTTCATTAGAAACAGTCCCACTTCAATACTGCTTGTCACTCCTTTCCTTCTTTCTTTTGGCGTTCTGCTTTTTGAATTTTCTTGGCCGTTTATGAATCTTGCGACTAAGGGAAACGAGAACTATGTGCCTGGAGTAAAATAATTTTTAGAAACCTGTTCATTATTTAAGTGGGATATTCGTTGAATGCAATTATCCTTCAGACGGTTGTTCCTGAGGGACGTCTAAAATACCGATTTCAACTTAATTTAAATTATCGTCTTCTATTTTATACCATTAATATATCAATTACGCTGCATATGTAATTTTTTCTTGCATTCCTAACTAAATTTGGAATATTTTAATTCTTTTGCAGCTGTTCTCCCAGAATCCAGTTTCTCCTTTTCTTCTCAGCGTCTTTCTATGGTCATGTTCCTTGTTGCCGCCGCCACTGGCTTATGAATAGACCGCTGTTCTATCGTGTCCATATTGCACGCGACGGAAAACGCTGAAGATAATTATAATGATAATCAACATATCTCTTCATCGCAGTTTGTGGTACGAATTCCTTCTTTCTGCGTTGTGGCTCACATGAAATTAATTCCTTTGTTCGTGGACCCCCCCGTTTGGTTTTACATTTATTCCATTTCCTTGCTTGAAGTCCCGTGAAGTTTCTAATAGAATCCTGTGTGGGAACACCTTCGTCCATGGGTTCTCCATATTTCTATCGTCATACTGTGTGTCCCTTGCTTCTTCCTCTGTTAGATGATCGTCTCCTATTCGGAAAGAGCAGGACAATACCAATATAATAATAATCCTCTGTTAGATCGCCGTTGTTGTGGAGACGGAGGCTTAAACCACTCAATATAATAATAAACTAGAGCACTCTGAGAGCGCATACCTCCGCCAAGTGAGCCAACGGTAGCAAAAATTCAAATTGGCTCTGAAACCATAATTTTCTTTGCATAAACTCCAAAATCTGATC
>LQNS02278179.1:328858-339402 GCA_001587735.2 Parhyale hawaiensis | reverse complement strand
TCCTCCCAACATACCTAACAATCCCTGTAAATTTCATCCAAATCGGTTCATAACTTTTTGAGTTATCCTGGTGACAGACAAACAGACAAACAGACAAACAGACAGACAGACAAACACGGCGAAAACATAACCTCCTTGGCGGAGGTAAATATCTAATAGAACAGATTCGAAAACTGACGTGCAATTCAAGCATGAAATGGATTACTTGTGACACGATCCTGATTCTTTATTGTCGCGGATGCATCAAAGATTTGATTTTGCCTTTTGAAGGCCTTCATATAAATTTCATCTCCACGAAAAACATTTCACGGATGGAGAACAATTTTATTTGTGTTTATTACCTTTTCCTTCATGCTCCCGCCTCTCTTCTTTGAAATTACTGCATTTTATTTTCATTCACTGAATTCTAACCAGTTTCGGCGACGCGTTTTGTGGAGTTGAAGCCTAACGCTCTCTCAAAATTGCTTGTCTGGCTCAACGCATCTACTGAATTTCTTCTCCGGTTGGCATAGTAGAGAATTCGTCTTGGTATTCGTTATTCCAAAAGTAATGGAATTTAATTATGTTTGAATATCGAAGACAGTGTGGTATTTACCTGCTTCTTTTACCTTCTGCATGCTTATGTTTTTTGTAAATATCTTTCACTGACAATATTTGATTCATAAATGCGTTTTAAGTTGTATTTATCCAGTCGCATCATCCATCGTTTCTTTTACGCCCCATTATCCATCATTAATTGTAGTCTATGCCTGCTGTTGTTATTATTATCTGCTTTTGTATTTTCAGGTACGATATCCCTTTCGCACTACACGAATTTTCGCCGCTAATATTGCGTCTGAATTCACTGAATCTCGGAAAATATCGTTCAGCTTGTTGCCTTGCTATCAGTGAATAGTGTCCGTTTCTGTCATTCCCTCTGCAATCGCTTTAGAAATTTCTTTTGATATTTCAGTTTCCAGGACTCTGTTCTACTACAGCAACTACTTGTCGGGGTTTTGGGAAGCAGATTAGATTGGGTCATTGATTGCATCTAAACAACCGTGCAGCAGTGATACCTAATGGCATTTGTTTGACTTGAGAATCTACCAGTAAGTGGAACAATCGAACTCTGCCCAGCCGGCTTTAAGGCGAAGTACCGATATTATCCGATGCATTCTCGCTTCGACGTCGGCTATATGCCTAAACTTTTCTGATTGGCCTGACCGTCACAGCTCGACTATGCCAAACTTATCGGGACTACTTCTAGCTACTACCATCTTTTCTCCAGTCGCAGGTACCAAAAGTTAAGTTGAAAGTGTCGTCCCTGATATGTGGTTCGGTTATCACACTTGAACTGATAGCTGAAATACTGAACCTTACCTAGGAATACTTATTGTATTGTGAAAAGAGGAAGGGGTGGGGCTAGTAGTCTCAGCTTTGAGACAAACCGTTTTTTAGTTCCAGCGTTTAGTTGCAGACCAAAGTATCGAATAATAGAGTCTATCGTTTGTACATAGAAAGTATTCAAATATTATTTTACTTCTGTTCACCAGTCATAATGAATACTTAACTGTTCATTCGTTTTAGTTTTTTGTTTTTACTTAGCACGTAATGTAAGGTAACTAATTTATAATGCGAAGAGATCCTTTATCGTTTGTTGTTGAGCTTCTGTAAAAACAACTACGCCTTCTCATGGCTATCAATTTTATCATTCAACTACTATTCACATCTCTTCTCCCTCACCAACTCCTGTTTCACAACTGCCGGTGTTTCTTTTCTGTGTATCGGCTAAGATCCCAGTACTAATATTATTTCCCGCCGACTCTCTTCTTTAAACAAATCATGACACCCTATTTCATTCTTACTAAGAACAACAGATGTATTGATCTTGAGACCAAATAATGATAGTTTGTAAGCTTTTTTTAGCTTTCTTTCTTTTAAAGTAGAGATGTATTATTCCCCAACGTTAGCTGTGCACTTAGATGTTTTGTCAATGCCTAGAATTACAGTTATTGAAACAGTACAAGATTCTTTTCCTCGTCGCTATCAACTCTCGCCCTTCGAACGTAGAGAGTTAGAGGCTGTACCTGAACATTTGTACTGACATCAAAAGGTGAATTTTACTTGTAATGATCCTCGATTTCATTTCCTTCCTTCCTCATTTTTTCTGGTAGGCCATTTCTCTCTCAGAATGTGTACGAGCCTGACGAACCCCAAGGGCTGTCCCGAGTGCCTTTTCCGATGTTGCAGCTGGCCACTGTTGCTGCTGACGTGGTTAATTTGCAAAGTTAGGTAGGTCCTCTACACTTATCCTTTCTGCTCCTTATTTCCTGCCAGCAATAGCGCGCTTGCCAGAAAAAAAAACTGAATTCGGCGCGACGCGACTCGGTATTGCTGCGCTAGTAATCCTTTTACTGCTGTTACTTACCGTCCTCGTTTGCAACTGTTACAGTGCCGGCAAAACTCTTGACACCTCCGCAAAAAAAAATCTTTAGTGGCAAAAATCTTGGGAGTCTATACTAAATCAAGCTTTTCAGTTGAGGCTATATCATAATTTACTCTTATTTCACGGTTAATTTGTTGTAGCAATCGATATCAGGCGTCATGTTTTTTTGATAGCTATGCCCAGTTGATGGGCGTCTTTCACAGAAATTTGCAGCAACAATTTGAAAACGAGTTAAGTACAGCAAATACCCATCAGTATTTACTGGAAAGTTTTGTTTGTTGACTGATTTAAATCCGATGAAATAAAAATTACTTTGATGGCATAAAACGAACCAGCTTGGCCACTAAGCTCGTGATGAAGTTGATACTGTGATGTGTTACAATGAAATGTAAATATTTTAAATCAGAAAAGAATTTGAAATCTTTAAGTTTCATTGAAAACAAAGTAGATGTAGAAAAGTCATCGGAAGCAAAGCAGAACTTGCTAAATATTAATGTATGTATCATCTCTCATATAAAGCAATTTACCTGAAATGGTATTTTTTGCCCCAAATTAGCAAAGTCAGAAGAGTTTTTGCTCCCACTGTACCGTATGTCATAGAAGGTAAATATGTTCGTAACAGCATTGGTGTGACCTACTCCTCTGCATGTGTCATGTGCAATAAGCCTCTCCAACTTAATGGTTTTGTGCATAGGTATTTTCCGAAGTGATTGCCTCGTTACGCAAGTTCAGTTTGTTCCAGGACGAGATTCAACAATAGAATATTTAAGGGCGCCTGACGAACGAATATCTATTGTCTCTCTCGTCAGTTTTTCTCTCCGAGTAATGATGGTTCATTCGAGTAATAAGGTCACCATGTATTATTGTCTCTCATATCCATTTAGAATAACCCGCATCTCGTAAGAGTTAACTATATTTGTGATCGTGGTTTTAACCGTTTTATATATTGTGATGTTTATATGAACTTATGAAGGGACCCTGATGTGACCTGGTAATAGTCAAAATACGACTATACATAATATAAATAATTAGTGGCACAGTATTGCATGCTTTTCATTGTATTAAATTTCTGTGTTTTCAGAGAAATTGTAAGGATTTACATCACTTTACCTTTCTTTTATATTACTTGTCAAGTACGGTATGCATTGCGTCACAGGAAGAGCCGTATTGTTCATATTCCAATGTTCATTGATATTTGTAACTCACCTGTGATTACATGTCTGGGGTGGTTAAATTTGTAGGATAATAATAGTGTGATGTACATTCTAGAAAGCCAGCCTGTCCCGATAAAATAGGATAAGCTCCTGGGGAAAACTGTCACGTTCAATAGTGACTTGCTTTTAGAAAATCGGTCACAATTAAATTGGGACGTTTTTCGTGAAGCTTTGTCATGTTTTACGGCTTGTTTCTAGAAGGCCGGTCACATTGAATGACGAAATGCTGCTAGAACGTTGCATTGAATTGTTATACGTTTTTAGATGGTCATTCACGTTAACTGCGACGTGCTTCTTTAGTATCTCTATCTATAAAAATTGTTACATCGTGGAATTTGCTAGCGCTTACCGATTGCCTGACCAGCGCTATATATATATTTTAATCAACATCTCAAATAAGGAGTTGAACTATTTCATCACCAGTCTCCCACCCGTTCTTTCATTAACTGTGTCGTGTGCGTGTGTGTGCATTAGCCTTCGGTCGCATAAAATTGTTTCGCCATGTTACAATGTATTTGGGCGCATCTCTCCGCAGCCCCGCATCTTCGGACGGAACGCTTTGAGTGTGTACAACCTGAGGTTCGCGAGCTATCCAGGTTGCTTTTTATAATAAGTCTCTGTGCACCATTTTCTGCATATACTCTTACGTCGCATAGCATGACTGCGGATAATTCTTGAACGTATGACAAATTGATATGCATATACTGTACTGTAAACTATGTTATGAGCACCATGAACTACATATCAGCTGCATTTTTTGAAAATGAAATTGTTTTCTATTACAAAGAAAATATAATTTAGGCAAATTTCGTATTCACGATTAGTCAAGGGACCTTTGCTTGCATTTATTGGAAGAAACAAAACGTTTTGAGGAGTTTCGCTACTTTGGTTTTTGGCATTTTCCTAATTCGCAGATTGTTTCTCAATCGCCACACTATGACTGAAAAAATGTTCTAGGAATTCTGTACTTTTTCCAGCAGAGAGTTGGATTATTATCACTTGATCAGTGTTAAAACCGAACTGCCGTGTATTTCTGCTTCGAGCAGAGGAATTTGTAACCAACATCTGCTGCATCGCCTGCCGTGTATCACTGTAGAGCTGATGGAAGTACTCTAAACACAGTCTTTTTCTGTCTGTGTCACCAGCATGACGTCACAAGCCGTCACGTCATGAACGAAGAACAGTGCATAATCCTCTAAGTGGCGTCATGAGTGTAGCTGAGATGAAGCTCTCCTTTGTCTTACCGGCTAATTACCGCTTAACCCTATCCGTACCAGGCTGTGTCATTCTGCTGCAAGGGATCTTTGTATTCCTACCGGAAAATAGACCTTTATAATAGCACGGTAGCACAACCTGGTACAGATAGGGTTAAAAACGCAAGTACCTCCTACAGCTGTACGGTGGCGTATTAAATTCATAATAGAGGTGCCAGTCATAAATTGTGAGTGATAAGTTAGAAAAAATTCAATTGCAAACTGGAAAATTGTTCAAGCTAAGGGAATAGTGCCTATCCGCTGCACGTTCATGGTGAAGTAGTTTTCATAGAATAGGGGGAGGGAAAACTAGCGCATGACCAGGTTGTCAAGTTTGGCCAAGCGTCTGGCCAGATCTGGTGCAATCCGCCTATTTCTGCGACACTATTTTGGAAGGCGACGTCTGTACAGATCTTAAAGTGATCAATTGATACGGCAAGAAATTCGAGTTAAGCTAAGCCCATAGGCTTGACTTGTCCGGTGCTCCAAACAGTACCTAGCCTTAGCTTCGCCACTCTCAATCGACTTCTCGCTATTAACCTTGAATCTGTTTTTGGGAGACTATCTTATGTGAATTGCTGCACCTGCATCATGATTGCAAGTGGAGAAACCAAAACTTTGCCTGAAATTCCGGGTAATTTTAGCCGCCGAGTTAACTTGGCTCAACTCGATTTCGTGGTGCCAAGCGATGGCCCCTTACTTATCAAAAATGCTTGGGCAAAAATTAGTTTCTGAACAAACTGAGTGTACTACTAAATTAGCGCCGTTATAGAGTATTTTCCTAACTATATATTTGTCACACCAACACTATGCCCTGTTATATTGATAGTAATGTAAGTGTAGGAAACTTATTTTTTGTTCCCAGTTTCAAAAAACCGTCAATTTTCAAGCAGAAACCTGAATCAAGATCGGGGTAATACGAGTTTGCTGGGGTAATCACAAATATCTATGCTCCAATATAATAAAATGTCTAAGAAATTACTGTGTTTCTAGGGTGTTCATGTTGTACTTGCACAGTGATGAATAATAATCTCTTGACGATTTCCTATATACTTGGAAGCAACTTAAAAGCGAAATGTTCATGCATAGATGGTCAAAATATACCTACGTAATAATAAACGCCTTTTATTTTACTCTGTTCTTCCATTAGCACTAGAGAGCCGACGGGATAACTAGAGGAGCTAGAGCTCCAAACTTTCGAGAAACTTTTCAAGTTTCCAGAATACAACTTCTATAACATTCAGAATACACTGCAACTTTCTAGAATCTCACGGCACTATCGCTTTCTAAACTTTCTAGTAGAACATTTATGAGTGACTTATCCACTGAAAGAAACTATACTTATTACTGGAAACTTTATTCCATCTCTTACAAAATAACACAATGGGTAGAGAAGAAGCAGTAAATTAATAGTAACTGCTCGAAAATTTAAGAGAACATATTACTACATCAGACACAATCGATCAGTATCATACCAAGAGATGAATCCAGAAACGAAGGTTTAGAGGCTTCTGGAATCCAGCAACTTCAGAAGTTGTACGAGTCTCCAGAGCAAACGGAACAGTCAGCGAGGTGAGGAAATACGCCGTCGAGGCATGAAAAGCCTTCGACATGTCGCCTGTCGGTGGAGACTAATGAAATCGTCGCCGCGTAAGGGTAGCAGCACTCGCGGACAGTTGTAACGTTCAGCCAAAGGCAGCGCGACTAACCGGCGTGCAGGGAAGTACAGGAAAGCAAATTTCGCCAAATCGAACTTTCTGTCCAGCAATGCCAAGATGAAACATTTTCCCTTGAGCGCTTGAAACCGCTCCGGTAGTAGCCCTATGTAATCATGTAGAGTTGTTCAGCACAAATTATTACCTCCGCCAAGGAGGTTATGTTTTCGACGTATTTGTCTGTCTCTCTGTCTCTTTGTCTGTCACCAAGATAACTCAAAAAGTTATGAACCGATATGGATGAAATTTGCAGGGATTGTTAGGTATGTTAGGAGGAACAGTTGATTAACTTTTGGTGAAGATAGGTCCATCCGTTTGTTTGTTTGTCTGCCTCATATTTCTCGACAATATAACTCAAAAAGTTATGGATGGATTTTAATGAAATTAACAGGAGTTGTTAGATATATAACAAAGAGTAAATGACCAAATTTTGGTAACGATTTGCCTGTTCGTTCGTTCGTTCGTTTGTCACTGTTTTTAATTTTATGCTTGTTAGCACAATAACTCAAAAAGTAATGAATGGATCTCCATGAAATTTATAGGAGTTGTTAGTAATTCTAAAAGACATAAATGATCAAATTTTGGTGCAGATCGGTTTGTTCGTTTGTATGTTTGACTCATGTTTGTCATAAAGTTTGTTAACAGTATAACTCAAAAAGTTATGAACGGATCTTCAAGAAAATTGAACANAGGCACAAATGATTAGATTTTGGAGTTTATACAAAGAAAATTATGGTTTCAGAGCCAATTTGAATTTTTTGCTACCGTTGCTTCACTTGGCGGAGGTATGCGCTCTCAGAGTGCTCTAGTTATTATTATTATTATTATTACATTGGTATTGTCCCACTGTTTCTGAAACTAAGACAATAGTGATCTACGATGATTTACTCGGCTTATAGCCGGAACCACAACGTAGTGCTCAGGTGGCAAGAGATGAAGGACGAAAAGAGAAGAAGACAGAAGAAAGAAGCGCCGGTGCGGTCGGTCAATTCTGTGGCCCTCCGCACGAGCGAAGGTAAGAGCCCCGCAGAAAAAGTCAGTCACCTCGATCGGCGGCCCACCTCGTGGGACAGAAAGGAAATACATATAAAGAACCTACCTAACTCTACAAAACTAACCTTCTCAGCAGGAACTGCGGCCAGAGCTACATCCCCTGCGGAGACGGCACTCGAGACCTTTGGGTGCGTGATGCCCAAACATATTGTGGCAGGGAATTGTTCAGCAGAAAGGGCTAGCAAAATACACAAGGGCAATGTTTCTAATACAGTCCTTTGGATACAAGCCTAGTACGAAGTTACACTCCATTAGTAGCCGACTAAATTTTACTACGCACAATATTTTAGACCTTTCTGCTGACTCTATATCAATAGGTATTGCACATACTACACACACACACGAACCTATGATCTGACTTCAAAGCCATAACTACTTGCACGTGACGCTCCAACTCTCTAACCTCCTCGGCTACTTAAAAAAAAACGTAACAAGTGCATGCATACGCAACTCGAATCCAGCAACGGTGACCGGGCATTTTCTGGTTCTTGTGTAACACAATTCGAGATTTGTCCAGTGCAAGCGGCAGTTAGGAACGTTACTCCGAACTGGAGACACGTTCGTAATTAAAACTTCCCTAATTAGAGATGTATTATTGGACGTCCAAAGAAACGTGGCACTAGGATATCTCCACACTATCAACGAGTAGGCTAAGTGCATAAGGGGACAAATAATTATTATTTTTATAACACGGTCGATCCTGCTTAACGGAACCACGGGTTAACACGACCAGCCGCGTAATGCAACCAGTTCTGCTGCAACGAAATCAAACGCTATGTAGCTATTATGTACAAAGTTGCTTCGCTTGTTATGGACTACGTTACACTTATACAGGACAATACACTGTCATTAATTTGCTTACAAGCAAGACGCAAAACATTCACAATTAAATAATTTTTAATTTAATTGAATTTTTTCATATTGGGAGGCATCCAAACTTCGAATTATGAACTGTCAGCCGATTTAGTAGCCGTAAGTTATTTTTATATTAGTTAATTTACCTCCGTAAGCACCAATAAGAGAAAAAATAACACTAGCACAGAAAGTGCGTTTATTAGCAATATTTTTTTATAGCACGGACTTACCTAAAGTTGTAGACTCCACGCTTTACAAGACCAGTCGGTTATTTGTAGTGACCACATCAGTTGGTCCCGATGCGGATGGATTAAACGGAATCGACTGCATACTTGTTGAAGCCTCCCAAGCTACTGCAAGATGTTTCAAGAAATGAAGTCGGGAAAGAGAAGAAATAAAAAAGCATTATTAGGAGCCTGAAAATAAAAAAAAAAGCCAAAGTGGGCGCGGAGGAAAGTTGTGTAGAAGGATAAATTGAAGCTATGGTATCCTTCTAGGCTTTGCTGGAATACACGACTCCCAATGGCACATGGTGGGGAGCCCAACCGTATTCCTCCAAGGGTGTTCGCTACAATTGGAACAACATGAAGAAAGAAGAGACACATGGCATAATAAACAGAGAAAAGGGCATATCAAACAAACCGAAGATGCATGTCTGGGAGAAAGCAGCCAAACAGATCAGCATGGATTTGATGATACGCTATAGCTCCTTGGAGATAATTATGTAGTACCGTAGTAGTGGTAGTAGCATCAACTTTACTAGCGCATCAGGGACACAATGTCTATATCGCGCCGAACTATTCTTGGGGTTTAACACAGGCTCGTACGCCAATAGGGCGCGAAGTATGTCTCGTTTTAAATTATCAAGGATTTTTGTCTCTGCTTTTCTGCCGGGAGGTCTCATAGAGTGGTCAGTCCGCTAAGACAGGAAAAAAAAAAGTCTAGTGGGAATAGGTCGGTCACCTCGATCAGCAGCCCACCTCCCAAAACAGAAGAGGAAGTACTGTATTGAGAGCCTACCTAACTTTACAAAACTAACCTCGTCAGCAGGAACTGCGGCAAGCTGCAACATCCCCTGCGGAGAAGGCACTAGGGACCCTTAGGGTTGTGAGGTCCAAATATACTGTGGCAGAGAAAGGGCCCAGCAGAATATACCCCTCAGGGCTTGGAGATAATTATACTGTTAAGAAGAATAGAATAAAGCATCACCAGTAAGAATATGGAAGTGAAAGGAAGCAAGTGGGCACACAGGATAGCCGTCCCTAAGGCCTAGCTAAGGTCTCCCAATGGGCGCCGCTCTCCATTACATAGAATAGGCGAACCTTAACTACCCTAACCCTACGGCTCATCCTATACCCCTGAGGGGTAAAATAAACGAATCTAATCCACAACAGACACAAATATAGTAAAAAAAAAACGCGATTTTAGGAAGAACCAAAGTGAAAGTAGCATTTTAAAACTAATACGTTAGTAATAAAAACGCACAGAATTATATCGAATACACACACACCTAAATGAGAACAAAAACTGTTGATAGTTCGAATATCAATAGGCACTACAAATATTAGATTCTATATCCATTATATTGGTGCATACCTTGCGAACATCTCATGCAAAACACGGTACGGCTGATCAATTCAGAATCTACTGTCTGTGTCATATGAATTGGCGCTAAACCGAAAATACTTCAGTTTTAAAGTAGAACAGATGCATAAAATGCATAAGGCGAACCAATATTATGCCTCTAGAATGTAATACTTGCTGTTTTTCAGGGAATATTAGTATTTTCCCACTATTTCTGAAACTTAGACAATCAATAGCGATCTAAGATGATTTACTCGGCTTACAGCCGGCACCACTAGTTGTGCTCAGGTGGCAAGAGATGATGGACGAAAAGAGAAGAAGACAGAAGAAAGATGCGCCCGAGCGGACGGTCCCTTCTGTGGCCTTCCGCACGGGCGAGGTAAGAGCCCCGCAGAAAAAGTCGGTCACCTCGATCGGCGGCCCACCTCGCGGGACAGAAAGGAAA
>LQNS02278179.1:308102-328822 GCA_001587735.2 Parhyale hawaiensis | reverse complement strand
CTAACTCTACAAAACTAACCTTCTCAGCAGGAACTGCGGCCAGATGCTACATCCCCTGCGGAGAAGGCACTCGGGACCCTTGGGTGCGTGATGCCCAAACATATTGTGGGAGGGAAAGGGCCCGCCACAATAGGCCTATGCCTGTGAGGGCTGCTGTTTTTTTTTCAGCAATCAAATGCAGAGAAAGAAATTATGCCCAATATAAATATTGTTGTGTAGATCACAATGAAAGTAAAGATTGAGTCACACATTTGTTCGTTCCAAACCATCAATACTGCCATTATCTTTACGGGTTCCTCGCCATGTTCGAAGCTACACCTCAATATGAGGCACGCAGGTACGCTGATGAAGTGCAGAAAACAGATCAAAAGCAACAAAGCAATATTAGCTAGAAATTGATATTCAAGGTTTAACCTTTTATCATCCATTTTTTATGTATTTCCGTAGGAAGAGACTATTTAAACCGGAGTGGGAGTTTGCAACGTAAAGAATTGCGTCTAGGGCCACGCCCGTAAGACATACCTACTTTATTAATAAAGACGTACTCTATGAATATTTCGACTTTTCTTTCTATTGTCCAATTAATACTTTGCTTCTGCTGCTAAGTTAATACTTAGTAGGTTCAAGGTTAGTACACTAGTGAGTTGAAACTGAACAGTTATTCTTAATGTAGTATAGTGGCTTAATAATTTAGGTCTTCGAAGAAAAATTTCATTAGCGATTACCGACCGCGGAACCTTAATTAAAACTTAAATACCTGGCGATTGTAGAACGCCAAATTTTTCATCGCGTACAACCTGTTTTTGAGATCGCGCACCTAGGACTAATTTATGTATTAGATTAGCCTTTTTCATTAGGTACCGTATCATTTTACCTCAAATTTAAGCTACCATACAGCTCACACTGTGATCCTACATGAAGAGAAAGAACCGCTTCGTATAAAGAGAAAACATAGGTACTGAATAGTCTACTCTAAGCCTACGTCTCTGCTCAAAAGGCTATCTAACAGAGGAAGAAATAAGGGGCATATCGTATGTCAACAGAAATGTAGAACCCATGTACGACGGTGTTCCCACACAGGATCAATGCGCACGGGTACAAAAAATCAGGAAAAAAGGAGAAACAGCAGCACATAACTATTAATGCTACTACAAACAGTGGAACGCAGCGGAGCGGGCATGAAAAGAAAAAACATGTCCCAATGGCCAAACTACTGCTACAGTAACCTATGGGGTTCTTTCCGGGGCGCAACTCTCCACAGCCATAGGATGGGCGATTCTATTTCACCCAAGACTATGGGCGCATTCTACGCCCCGCGAGGGACATACTGGTAGCTATAGTAATCCTAGAGCCTAAATAGGATTTTTAAGTTTAGGCAAAATTAATGATGAGCCGGTGTTCTAGTATGAAGTTTAGGAAGCCCAAGTAGAACAACACCATTCTGCTGGTGTAAGTACTAGAAAATTCCCCGCCATAATCCGCATGTGTGTTCCATAGGCATATCGGGAATTACTTCTACAATTAATAATATCCAGTACACTGCCACAGCAAAGTAGCCATGGGCGAGTATTACTCTGATAATGATTATTAAAGTAATGCCAGGATCATATTTCATCGGGCTCGACGCGGGATGGCGAGTCCAAGAGTATGCTAACATGGCGTACCTTTAGTGACACAGTTTGGATGACAACGGAGATCCTTAAAATGCACCTAATGGATGACAGCCGAAGTACCTAATAAGAAAAAACGGTTGACAACCAAGGAGCTGAACAATTAGGTAATGAATAAGAATAGAGGTGCCTTAAGAATGAATCAACTGGTTGATAACCGAAGCACCTGGATATTATGGTATGGATGACAACCGAAGTACCAAAAAAAATAACGAAATGGATGACAACTGAGGTACCTGAAAATATGAACTAGATGACAACCTAGATAGCAAAAAATTATGAAATGGATGACAACAGAGCTACCTAAAAATTACGAAATGGAAGTCAACCGAGGTGAGTAATAATCAATAACTACGAGAGCTGAAGTATCCACTAGCTAATTAAACGATGGATGACAATCAGCGGTCCCGTAGCACTCGGAAACGAATTACACGCTTGTCCCATGAAAAGAATGACAGCCGAGGTCTAAAAGTTATAAAACTTATGACTGCCTAGGTCCCGAAAAATGACATTATAAATGACAGTCGGTGTTTATAAAAATTGGACTTATGGTGCAAAACGTACACCGTAGGTACCTATGTCACGTGCGGAACACTGCTAGCTACTCCTGTGCGCATGGCAACTTCAAATTAAGCAGTAAAGAATTAAAAAGACAAAGTAATTATTAGATAGAGAGCACAGAACAGGAGATCACTCTGGTTTATTCTGGGACACAATATAAGAAGCCGCTACCTGGCCCGCCGTGACCTGTCTCTTATTGACCACCAGCATAACGGGCGCTACGACCCTGATATTTTTCAGCACTACTTCGCCAGAATCGTTTTCGCACGACTCCTTGCCTTTGCTCGCCCTGGCGCTCTGCCTGCCGGATAGTCTGCTAGAGCCACTAGCTTTAGGTGTGCTGGCACCTAAGCTAGTGTTAACATTACGATTATTAGTTCCTAAGTTTTTATTGGGTGTTCCTCTCTGTGTGACGCCCAACTTGGTCGAGCTTTCCCTACGGTTTTGCTTATTAGCAGAATTTCTAATGCGCGTATCTAACCTACTATTAGAAGACGT
Source organism: Parhyale hawaiensis (assembly GCA_001587735.2). Taxonomy (NCBI): domain Eukaryota; kingdom Metazoa; phylum Arthropoda; class Malacostraca; order Amphipoda; family Hyalidae; genus Parhyale; species Parhyale hawaiensis. The sequence goes on along the minus strand of LQNS02278179.1, from coordinate 326,093 downwards.
ATTTTTATGGCTACTGGAGGCAGATGCTGGAATCTTACGGCTAGAATCACTAACGTTTTGTGCATCCGAAAATGCCGACGTTTTATCACAGTTGCTGGACTCTCTCGGGGCGGCTTTGCTGGGAGTGCTTTTTCCACCGCCTCCTTCACCTTTCATTACCTTAGAGCTGCTGCCCTTCGTGGCAGCACTTTCTTTGTTGGTAGTGGCACTCACGGCTCTCCCAGCGCCCGCTTTTTGTCTCGAGTCTCCCACACCTTCACTCTTGCTTTCTTTCCTCGGGGCCTTAGCAGCGGGAGCGGATCCAGCAGGTGCTTCGCTACTGGCACTCACGGTCACCTCAGGAGGCCGCTCATCCGAACTCATAGCACTCGAGTCATCCATTTCAGTTTTACTGTCACTCGGCACATCACTAACCCCACCACTCTCCGCTGTCCGATCGCTATCACTCGGTTTTACCTCACCGTCATCACTTTCTTTTCCCATGGCCTTACTTTCGCTACTTTTTATGTTGAGATTTCTCTTGCCTAAGGAAGAGCAAGGCTCATCCAAATCATCCGATGCACTGGGCCTTATTTCTTTTTGCTTCAGGTCCAACTGCTCGCCGTGAGGAAGTTCGACCGCATCTCGCAGAGCGACCCGGTCGATGTTCTGCACCCGCAACACAGGCGCCAGCACGGCGACCGCGTCGCCAATCTTCACCTCGGTGCCGGGGGCCCAGTTGTACACGGTGACGGGCAGGCAGGTGCCCTCGCAGTCCACAAGGCACATGACGAAGGGAATACCGGACTCGGGCACCAGTGTGCTCACCACCATCCCCTGTACGATCTGTAAACGAGAACTTTTTGGTACTTGCGGCAATGGACGACGAGCAACAAGAACTAGGTAGTGCTAGCAAGTATAGTACGTAAGTACAGTAACTGGGCAGAATAAATTAGCTCCAATTCAGGTAGGGGTGAACAATTGAGTAAACAATATGGCAATATTCACGATTCATCCGCGTCACTGTAACACAAAGAATGGGCAACGAATATCCGCGGTATAGAAATATAAATAATTAAATACTGCAAGGATAACAAAAATATTCTAAAACTTTATGAACAGTAGCGAGATTGGTCACACCGCAATAGAGAAACATTTGAGGAAAGGTTCCAGCCGGACAAAGACAAAAAACCGCAAAAGAAAAAATCTATCCCGAAGGCTATAGTTCTATTAGCCGTTAGCAGTGCCACACCAGCAGATACAACCCGTATGTATAGGGTTGGCCAAAAAGTTTGTTTGGTTTTCGTCTCGAACAAGATACACTTGCAACAGATTTTGCTATAGTTTTGCTTCTTGTTCGGACTAACCATTCAGGTGAAGGAAATGAAGCAGTTTTTTTCATTTGTACCTACAGTTTATGTTGACAAAAAAACGATATAATCGTCGATCAAAGCTCATTGTCAATATTAATGAGCGTTAGCTAATTAGGGATAAATGAGAGGAGTACAAAAGACGCACCTTGTCGGTGTTGGTGCCGGTCTGCAGCTGCTGAAATGTGACGAGCTGAGGCTTCTTGTTGCTCGTGAGTGGGGACCCTCCTCGCTCGTACGGGCCCAGGTGGGCACTCTTTATGCTCTGTCACAATAGGAACTTTCAATAAATAAATACATAGTACCGTACGGGGAGTAGAGATAAAGTTGCTTTGACCGTGCACCCAACTACGAATTCCCTAGGCCATATGCACTGGTTCGCGTTGCAGAAAAAAACCTAAAGGATCCAGAGAAGTGTACGGCTATAGTCGACCAAAAACTATAAGAGCTATGGCACCACACACGCTATGGCACTCTTGATGGCGTTTCCCGCCCCCTCCATTAGGGAACTATCGCCGCACAGCGAGGCTTCTTTCAATGCAGTAGTATAAGCCAACTTATGCGTAACACGCTAGGCTGTCAAAACGAAAACGAATGGACTCGTAGCTAGCATCTACGTCGATAGAATCAAGGAACCTACGCACAACGATGTTCTCACCAGGAATCAACGTGTATGAGAAATAGTAGTAGTATAAGAAAGTTTAAGCCTCCCTAAATAAGTACTAAGCTCTTGTACGAGAGGAAAAGGAAGGTACATATATACCTATAGTGTGTCGATAGAAACTGGGAACCCATGCACGAAGGTGTTCCCACACAGGATCAACGCGCATGGGAACAGCAAGTCGCGAAAGAAAGGAAGAACAGAAAAAAGCAATCTCAGTAACAGTATGAAATCGGAAGGAAGCAAAGTGGGCACAAAAGACACGTCCCGAAGGCCTAGCTAATAGCAAAGGTAACCTACACAAACCCGTTGGGGTCGCTGCTCCCCATAACATAGGATGGGCAAAACTACCATAACCTAACCCTATGCCCCTGAGAGGACGTGCATGAGAACAGCAAGTCACGGAAGAAAAGAACAAATATAAGTACGAGTATGAAATATGGAAGGAAGCAGTGTGAACACAAGGTAAGACGTGCCGGAGGTCTAGGTTAGGCTAAGGCTACCTATGGGGTCCTCTGAGGCATGAGGGCACGATAGCCCAGAACAACAGATGGGCGAGGCCATTGTTTTAACCCATAGAAATTTTTAACCATTTGCCGTCACGGCATCAATCACAATCAATTTATGTTGAGGCGGCACTATTTATCAAAATGGATACCTGCCCATATCCTCTCACACAGCTGACAGGTCAATCTTAGAACAACCAAATAAATATTTGACTTCTTGCAGGATTAAAATTATTTTAGACGTCGTCAATAGCTATGTGGTGGGGGGTATGTGGTTGAAGTTAACCCTTTCTCTTACGAATTAATCTGCCTTTCCTGTACGAAAAGCACTACCTGAAATGATGTACCTACATGCAGAAAGGTTGAAGAAAAATGAAAAGCGCACAGCTACAAGTAAAATTCAAAAACCAAGCGAAACGGTAAAGAACTGCAAGAAGTTTGCAATATCACAAGATTCATAAAAAACTTATAACGCCCTCATGTTTAAAATCCATTAACTTTGGAAAGAACTGGAGGCCTAAAACATATATAGGATACAGTTTAATACCTTTCCTATAAGAGATCAAAATAACGAAACATTTTATCATTTCGTCTCATGAAATCAAATTACAAGCTTTATCCGCCAAAATTATTGTACCGTATCAAGTCACTTTACGGCCCCATCTGTTATTATTATCATTATTATATTGTGGGTTTTCCCGCCGTATTAGATACAAAGACTATATAACAGCGACTCCAATTTTGCATGATATAGTTTAGAAGTTTAGTCGAACTCAAATGAGTTCTATTAGAACAATCTTGGCCAGGTGCACCATGTCAGGCAGGAAGTAAGGCGCGAGCATCTCCAACACCACACGGCTCGGCCGAACGAAATCGCTCAGCCGTGCGGCGCAGAGAAGGAGACGAAAAACGAAAAGAAAAGAAAACAGAAGAAAGCGAACACTCGTGAGGGGGGTCCCTTCCGTGGCCCACCACACGGGAGCAGATAGGAGTCCCATGGGATGGGTCGTATACCACCATTCGGCGGCCCACCTCACGGAACAGAAGGGAAAATATAGAGAACCTACCTAACTCTACAAAACTAACCTTCTCAGCAGGAACTGCGGCCAGATACTACATCCCCTGCGGAGAAGGCACTCGGGACCCTTGAGTGCGTGATGCCCAAAGATATTGTGGCAGGGACAGACGGCCCCATCTGTGTTAATATAATTGGCTGCACGGCACAGAAGTGTGTTGGCCTTATACCTCATGAAGAAAATATCGCGGAGACCATACGAAATTTATATATACCCTCTGGGTTTTATCCATCGGGCGCACAATGTTGCTAGACACGAATATATGGTAGGCATGCGATGAATTTTACGTATAAACTCTTACAAAATTTATTATGTAATGGAAATCTATACGCTACGATGCCCTCCACACTCTAGTATAGCGTTGTATTCCTAACCCATCAGTGCAAGGCAAAAAAAATACATAACTGACTTAGATATTCATTTAGTAGCACACGCAGTAGTACTACTAGACACAACACAGGCCAAGAATAGAAATAATTGCAAAGCATGCATTTATACCTTGCTGTTGGGATAAAGTTACAACTAGCTACATTTCTCAAGATAGAGCCACACTTCTCACGTTACAACCGCATTTCTCAAGTGGTGGTAGTAGCAGTAGAAGTTTTACTAGCGCTTCAGGGGCACCTTGCCTATATCGCGCCAAACTATTCCTATGATTAACACAGGCTCATACGCCGCTAGGGGGCGAAATATGTCTCATTTTATATTAGAAAGTTATTTTAAGAAGGAAATTGCCAGTAAGTTTACATATACCTAGTATATGTAGCTACTTCGCAAAGGGGAGGGTAGAGTCATAGGTGATGGTAGTATTTATCGTGGTGGGTTCATCACAGGTTGTTACAGAGGTCATATCTGATAAGGAAAGTTTTAAGGGCATTTCCATTAAATGGGTAGCGAGGTCCCTCAACTATCATTCCCCAGAGTATGGAGTCAGCATCCAGTCCACATAAGTTCAGATAATAGTCCCTCCGCTCGGTGGGAGAAGGTAGGGCACTCAGCCATCAAATGCAAGACGGTGAGGGGTACCTACGAGGCAGTCGTCGCAATAGGGTTGGGGGTGCCCCGTCCACAGATAGCTATGAGTAAGTCTCGTGTGCCCAATACACAGACGGCACAGTAAGACGTCCATTCGGCGGTCGTTGCTATTTGACGAGTGCCACTATTGGACAGTTTCTTTGATTTTTCATAATTTATATTTTTCTGGGCCAGCCACAGCTTTGCATTTCTTAAGTTACAACTAAATTTCTCATAGCTATTATAGCTAACAGCATTTCTCACGTCATAACCACATTTATAAAATTATAACATTTCTCAAGTTATAACTCTATTTCTCAAGTTAGCTATAGCAGAGCTATTTGCTCATATTTCTCAAGTAACAACCACATCTCTCCAGTAAAAAAGAGATTTGTCAAGTTATAAACCCATTTTTCACGTTATAACCACATTTCTCAACTTTCAATCACATTTCTCAACTTACAACTGCATTTCTCCAGTTATAACCACATTTTTTAAAGTTATAACCACATTTTTTCAAGTTATAACCACATTCCTCAAGGTACAACCGCATTTCTCAAGGTACCGTACATTCATAATTATCCAGTTATAACCGCATTTCTGAAGTTCAGTATTTCTCAAGAAACAACCGCACTGCTCACGGCACTGTTGCATCTCCCAAGTTACATATAACTGCATTTCTCATATATACAACCCCATTTTTCAAGTTACACCTTCCTTCTTAAGGTACAACCAGGGTTCTCACATTACAATCACACTCCTCTTATAAGAGCATGTTTCAGTAGCTATACAAGCGTGGATCCACGTTGTGGCAGATCCACGTATTCGACACGCAGTGCTCATAAAATATCCCACTAATTGGTAAAAAATAAGGACTGTACCTACCCTCATCATGGTTATAAGCCGCTTGGTGTTGATGTGGCCGCGCTTGGTTACCATGCTCAGCAGGGAGCGCAGGAAGGCTGTGCTGTGCTGCAGCTTAGCGCGACACTCCCGCCACGACGGCTCCAGCAGGCACGCCGTCCGCACACTGGCCAGTGCAGCGCTGTACTGCTCCTCGTACCACCACACCTGTAGCAAATATAGATCGACCTGTTGCAATTCTGGCGTGATTTCGCCAAGATATGGTAAAGACAGGCAGAATAAAGAAAGCCGATAGAGAGGCCCCGCACACCGCAATTCTTGAGCGATTTTTCTGAAATAATTTAGAAATAGACTTAGCAAGATACACAAATAGAAAGGACCATGTTTTCATACTTGCGCAATTCTTAAGATATTTCACAGACAGTCAGAATAAAGAAAGAAAGCAAAGAGAGAGGCCTGGGATACAGTTTGTGCATGATTGCGAGAGGGCATTTCACACACTTCGATCTGATTACCTTTCAGTGGCAGCTTTAATCTATTACCTTCCACGACGTGACAGCGTCTGGAACTCAGCACATTTGCACACTCGACCCGTTGGCTCCTGTTTTCCGTTTGACATCCAGGAATGTTTTAACGTATCCGCAAAAGGTAGCTACAGGTCATACAGGACCGACGCATTGGCTCCTCTCTGGGAATAAGCCTCATGATCTGTTCATATCTCAGTATCTAATCTAAAAAAAGTGAGAAATGGCAACAGAAAGCCAAATTTCGATTCTGGCATGAACTAGAGAACATATTTTATATGTACATACAGTAGTTACTGTCCAGAACTAAGGGACAAAGTTTCAAAACGGCATAACTTTTTTCTAACCATGCCAGGTACTTCATCCTCTGCACACTATTAGACAGTACGACGTTGATTATTGTGTTAGAATTTGAGACATATATAAAGGATAATAAAAAAGTTATGAGCGAAAAACTTTTCTCTTGAAATTTATAACGTCCAAAACTTAGGGACAAAAAAAAATTAGTTAATTTCTTATTCAGTCCGTATTTTTTTATTTACATCGAAGACAAAGTTTGACACTGCCATTTGTAAACATTGCTTTTCGTTACATGATGGCACCACGTTGGAAAATTGATTATATTCTGCGACAAGATATCATCAAGTTGCACAAGAATAATTTCACTATTAGAGAATTTCTGAGAAGGTAATCCGTTCGAAAAGTGTTGGGGGCAGAAAAGTGAAGTCGTGCGATGAAACCGGCTGCATTGGTGCCCCTAAAAAGCCGCAGGCCCCGTAAAACGTCAGTTAGAGAGGACAGAGTCATCCAGCGTACGTCATTGAAGGATCGTTCCAAGTCCTCAGCTGCAATAAGTAGGGAATGAATGACACAACATGCATGAACGTCTCACGTCAGACCGTTTCTCAGAGCCTTCAAGAAATTGGGTTACAGTATTTACAAGATGCCCACAGAAGAAACCGCTTGTAAGTGCCAAGAATAAGAGATTAAAGTTTGCAAACAAGCATGTTAACTGGTCCCATGAAAATTGGGCTAGAGTGTTTTTCAGTGATGAAAGCAAGTTCAATTTGTTTGGTAATGACGGTAACAACTTGGCTAGAAGTGAGAAATTAAGTGTTAAGTGTACTAATAAGACTGTCAAATTTGGCGACGGGAGAGTGATGGTTTTCGGTATGTTCTCTAGTCAAGGGACATCGCCTCTCGTTCGTTTGCAAACCCATGTGAATGCTCAGGTGTATAAAAATCTGTTGGAAGGTATTTTCGTGCCTAATATTGTAAACTCAGGCGTCCCCAGCCCTATCTTCATGCAAGACAATACCTCCTGCCACAAGGCAAAGACAGTCATGAGTTACCTTGAGCAGCAAGATTCTCGAAGTTATGGATTGACCACCACAAAGTCCTGACCTAAATCCAATCGAGAATCTTTGGAAAACACAAGGGGTGAAAGTTATGGCAAGAAACCCTATCAATACGGAAGATATTTGGATGAAACTTCAAGAGGAATGGGCGAAAATTACAGTTGAAGATTGTCAGAGTCTCATTAAGTCATGTAGCCGACGATGTGCTGCTGTAATCGAAAGCAAGGGACTATTTACGAAATATTGATTGTTCACCACCATTTTGTTAAATATTTCTAGCAAAAATTTTAGGTAAATGCATTTTTTTTACGTTTGTCCCTTAGTATTGGACGTTATAAATTTCAAGATAATACTTTTCGTTCATAACTTTTTTTATTATTCTTCATACATGCCTCAAATTTTAACACCATTATCAACATCTTACTGGCTATTAGTCTACAGAAGAAGAAGTACCTGGCATGGTTAGAAAAAAGTTATGCCGTTTTGAAAATTTGTCCCTTAGTTTTGGTCGGTACTGTACGTGGCAAAATGAAACAGAATGGACCGGTTTCAATTTTGGGACGAAGTCGCCAATAAATGATGTAAAAATACACAATTACTGCCAGCAGTACACCAAAATTTCGAGTGAAGATCTCAGACACAGCAGTCCAAGTGTAAATTTGGTCAAGCACTCATCACGGAAAACTTTGTGACTAGGCAAAGCATTCAATGCCGCTGCACACTAGCAAATTTCTACAGGCTAGGAAAAGCTCTTACGCATGTGGTGAGTCTCAATCATGACGCAAATCTTTCAAAAGGAACAGAACCGTAGACACAAAAGCAAACATACCTGAAACTTGCTGTAGTGCAGCTCGGGTAATACGCTGGCGCTTTTATCTTGCTCCTGTAAAAAAGGCCGACAATGTATCAACTCATCAACATCCATACCAAGCAGCTTATGTGTTTCTATCACAGTGTTACACAATGATGAATATGAAGTAGCGTTGATAATAGTGAACATTATTACATTGCTAACTCTGCGTCTAAAACAATGTAATAAATAAAGAAAAACACTAGTAGAGAGAATGGAAAGAGTTACGAGTAAGAAGAGCGCCACATGTAGAGTTAGGAGCTATAAAACATATATGTACTACAGTCAGTAGTAGTAGTGGTGGATTACTATCACTGGGAAGCGTGACTCCCCCCTCACGCCGGATACATTCTGTAACTAAGAGTTTCATTTGTACTTACTAAAACCCGAGCAAAAAAAAAAGAAACAAGATCCTGACAGACAGCGAGTACACCAAAAAATCCGCCAGCTGATAAAGAAGTGCAGAAAGTATGCAGACTGCGATAACGAAATCAGTTACAAGCAGAATTTCAACTCTGTAGTACTTAGCACAAACCCGGCAATTTTGCGGAGGGCAATGTTTTAAAGCATTGTCTGTCGCTAAGTAATAAATAATAGTTAGAATAAACTGAAACAACTCTAATGATAGCCAATTTTAAGGAGACCATGGACCAATCCGAGTTACGTTCGTCCAATTCAACTAGCAAACCTAGGACAGCTACATTACCTGCTAAATTTGCACAAACCGTACTGCACTAAACACTCACGGCTCGTGCGTAGGCAGCCCGGCAGGCCTGCAGTGTGGTGGTGTTGGCATGAACAGCAAAAAAGGCAGCTAGTAGAGCATTACCCAGCACCATCCAGGACCTGCCATCTGCAGGGTCTTGCTTCACGGCGCGTCTTGCATACTCTACACCCTGCGCAACACATTGTATAAATAAAGAACCAGGTGGTGTATTTCTTATCGTTACTGATTGCCAGAAACAGGGCTTTCATAACAATATTGAAAGCTATTTAAATTGGACGTGTTACAAAGATTCCCACCACTAGATATTACGCACAAAACAATTAAAAATTAGAGGTTTTTGAGAGCGCATAACTCGTCGAAGCAAAGCAACGGTAATAAAAAATTCAAATTGGTTCAGAAACTATGATTTCCTTTGTATCAACACCAATATCTAATCATTTGTGCCTTCTGACGGTAATAACAGCTTCTGTAATTTTTTAGAAGATTCGTTTGTAACTTCTCAAGTTATGCAGCTAACAAACATTAGTCAAACACACAAACAGATCAACCAATCATCACCAAAATTTAATCATTTATGTCTTTTAACATTACTGTAAAGTTTTATAAAGATTAGTTCATAATTTTTTGAGTTATTTTGCTAATAAGCACAAAACCAAACACAGAGATAAACAAACGGATGAATGGATCTTCACCAAAAGTTGACCATCTGTTTCTCCTAACATACCTAACAATCCCTGTGAATTTCACAAAGATCGGTCATAACATTTTGAGCTATCTTGGTGACAGACAAGCAAGCAGACACAAACAGATCTACTCGACGAAAACATAACCTCCTTAGCGAAGGTAAAAAATTATCATCCTGTTGTCAACTTAACTTGAAGCTTTAAGAATTAATCTACTATATAATAATTCACGTCGTGTCTTTATTTATTTATTTATATATTTATATCTTTCCTGTCACGCTCTATGGGAATAAGATAGGAGAAAATTCAGATTTCAAAATGTAAAAAAAAAGTGGGGTACCTTGCAATTTTTTNNNNCTTCAGTATTAGATAGGGGAAAAATACAACTAATAAGATAGGAGAAAATTCAGATTTCAAAAGGCGAAAAAAAAAGTTGAGTACCTTGGAATCTTTTTCTTCAGTATTAGATAGGGGAAAACTGAGGAAGCCAGCGGGGGTTTTCCTGAAGGGCTAACTTACTGCCGTCATTTATCGTACACGTGCACCAGTCATTAATAACCCAATATGCTGTCATTTACAATGACGGCTCGGGACACTAGAAATATTAATGAACAGTCTCCAAGCCTAAACAATCATGTTTTCCACGAGACATTTTACTTCCCCAGCTGCTAGATATCAAAAGAAACTTACTGTTCGGCTAGCAGGGAACATCAGAGACGTAGCTAGTTTACTTCGTCTACACCTAATTTCAAGATATCTAAAAATATTTCCTGCTGATAAATCATGAAGAATCGTATGCTTGAATTCAAAGAAATGTAGCTAACTAATGATTACAAAATATCTTCAACTTCAGCTTTTATGATAGTGCTAATAACATCAAACATAATATTAGATAGTCCTAACTGTTCCTTGACACGCAGGAAGATAAAAAAATGCTAAGTTTCGTGCACAAATTGTTATCAATAGCTATATTCTCAACCAATCAACGTACGGTACTAACCTCAAAGATATCTCCCGCTTTAATAAGAAATTATATCATATATTCCCTATGAAATTTCATGTTGTCGAACAACAGGCCATTTTTTGTTGGCCACGATGTTCCTATAATTGTACACCTTGCCAATAATTCAAATATAAACACGATCCAGCTTGGTATGAACTTGTGAATCAACAATGTAAGGCCCTTGAATCATTCTGTACTAAGCACTATAATCAACACTACTCGTTACATTTTTAGTCTCATCACTACAGATATGAATTGGACAAGACGCGATAGACTAGGCACTAAACAGCAATAAAAAATAATACTTTCATTAGCTCCTCAGATACACGTGTTTCAAAGTAATAATGGGTAATGTTGACTATGGCCTCAGTAGGTATTTCAAGGGTTAAAACTTATCCATCTAAAATAAACTAAAAAGTGATGAGCAACAATGCAAGATTAAGTCCATACCTTATTGATGTTGTCCTCTCGTTGCTGGGGTGATGTAGCAGGCATGGCACGCATCAACATGGAAAGATTTCGAAGTGCAACTTTGTCTTCTCCCTGTAGATCAAGGCCAACTAGCTAAATACTGAGAGGTGGTGCAGGAAAACCTTGTTATAAACTAAAATTGTAAAATTGAGAACTGCATAACAACGTCAAACAGCAGTAATGGAAACAGTAGGCCTAGATGAAATTGTTAATACATATAGAAATATGTGAGTGTAAGCTAACTTAGCAACTGCAGCAATAAAGTAGGTATTTCGAGAGAGAGAGAAGATGAAGAATGAAAAGAACAACAAGAAATTAAAGGATGAAGAAAGACTGCACGCAATTCGGATTGACAGACAAAAGAGCATGAACAGACCAACAAAAACTGCGTGTATACATTAGAGAAAAGAAGAAAGTAAAGTGAGCATGGAACAAAAGAAGTCCTAAAGAGCCAACTGAGGAGGCTAAAGTAACCTGTAATATCTCTATCTCCCAAAAGGAGTGATTCCCCCTTCCATAAGCAGAACGACCTAACGAGCATATCCTTTTGGCTAAGCTTGTGCTGCCTACAAGGATAGGGCTACCTATACCGTACCGTACGTGCACTTGCAGAGGTGACAAATGAAAAATTGATAGGTATGTATATGTATTAGCTATCTGATCAGTCAAAATGAAAATCATTACGATATCTGCCAAAGACGAAAAATTACTGACTGTAGCCAGAGTCCTGTTGAAGCAGGTTGTGGCCCCAGCAAGATCTCCTCTGTTATATAGACACTCCCCCAGCAACGTCCAGGCACCAGGGATGTTAAACTTGCTGGCACGACCAAGGTATTGCTCAGCCTGAGCCTCCTGCCCTGGACACACGGACAGTAACCGTCCTCGCTCGAAGCACACACGGCCCAGCACTACCCCGCTCTGCAGCTCTGTAAAAGTACCATACAGCGACTGAATGCAAAGGAAAATTGCACTTCCAGTTTACTCATTAGCTACATAATCACACAAGCCAAGCAGGATGATACTCGCAATAGCAGGGTCGTTTGAGCACAGTCTTGCACATTATCAGGTGATCAGATGTTCAGTTCCTAGTCATGAAACATGAAAGTTAGCTAAGTCTTGATGCAAAGAAAGGTAGCATCAGTGTTCTGCCATTAGTCCACTGTGAGGGCACTGCCCTAAACAGCAATGCAAACAGTTGGTCACAACGGCCTTCCATCTTGGGCATACGCCCTAGGAGCTCTGGTAATCTGTGGTTGACTGCAGCAGAGCAATCCTTTGGGTCCCAGTGGATATTTATCTGGATCACTAACCAGTGCCATTGTGTTTCTTGATAGGATGCGTAGCCATGGTAACTATACCGTACTCCTACCACAGAACTGCTATCAATCATCAGCAACAGTCACAGATAGACAACTTTGGCTCCAGTTATTCATTAAGAAATTTGATTCACAATGAAAGCAAGCAGATTTGCCTTGACTTGCATGAATTCCTACTACAACTGCACAGTCCACTAATAGTACCGTACCTATTAGCTTCGGCCACAGTTACTATGTAATTCAATGCATCATTAAGATCATAGTTATGCCTTAGCCTCAAATATAGAAGACCCCCACTTCATGAGGGGCATGACACTTTGTATATCCCAAAGGTAGAAGGAATAATTATTATGCATGAGAATATTCAGAAAGAACTTACACTTCCTTGGAGAGTGTCACTTGCATTTCCTTGGAAATTCAACTCACCACTGTGCTGAGCCAAAGCATCCAGCTGTGTGAGGGTCTCTTTCATACTTGTCTCAACTGCAGCATCTCTGAGAGGAGCAGCAGCCAGGCCTCTCTTGGTCACAAATTCATCACGTAGCTCATACACAGTATCAACACAGGTCTGTAAGGAAATGGGAACATTTACACCACTGCAATGAGAGCCTATCATAATGAACTATGACATTTAGAGGTAACAAAGCTACCTAATAAACAACACATAGAATGACAAATTCAATAGCTACTTAAGGCACACTAACATGTAGCCACATATTTCTAAACACAGAGGTGATTGTTGGTGGCTTCATGATGGCCAACTGCGCACTCCTCTGCCTCATTTGCTGTGCATTCTCTTGCCTATGCCACTGCGTGAGGTTGTGCTGATCTTGGTGATGCATTTGATTCCCTCTGTAGTTTGGCCACATTTAGTCTAGACTAGTGCCATTAGACTCTGGTGTAGCCCGATTAGGCTTACCGTAAGGTTGGGCTATTTCGGCACTTGGTAAAGTTCTCAGTTTTTTAGTCATTGCAGTAAAAGTTTTAACAACAGAAAAATGGTACAAGGTCCATTCCAATGGTGACATAATTGTCTTGAATTTAAGACAAAAAACAAGTCCTCCAGACAAATATTAAAGAGTCAGTTGGACGTCAAAGTTGAGTATGCAAAAAAAGTCTTCAAGTGAACATTTATTTTTGTCCATGTGCAAAAAACTGGGTATTTTCATTTGTAGCTTGCTCATATGCGTCTAACTTTGCCGCCCACAACGAAACAGCATCTCGTAAGAATAGCTCGGAGCTGCTTACTTTAGGGAGGGCTATTTCGGCAGGATTTGCGTGCTATTTCGGCATACTGTTTTGTAGGGCTAATTTGGCTTCCCACTGGACAAAATAGCCCCTTGTAGGACATAAATATGTGTTAATATAGAAACAACAATGCTGATACAGTGGCAGAAACAATCTAAATAGTCAACACATCGTATAAAATACACTAAATGTACAGTATAGTAATCCCTCAATATTCGCGGGTCCATTTTTTGCGCTTTTGCAATGGCCTGAAGTGCGACAGTCCTCCATTATTTGCGGGACGCCCTCGGTTATACGCGGTCCTATAAAGTAATTACAGTAGATCCCCAACTTACGAACCTCCCGACCACCGAATTTTTTGACTTACGAATCTTGGCCCAAAAATTATGCCTGGGATACTAATCTTTACCCGACTTACAAACCTGGAAAATCCCTGTGTGACAGCTTATTCCTTGTCACACACCTTCTCATCACGCACTTCTACACACATGTCGCGCACTTCTACGCACACATCACGCACTCCAACACTCGCATTAAGCACTGTTACACACACATCATGCACATTTACACACACACATCACGCACTTTTACACACACATCACACACTTTTACACACATACATCATGCACTTCTACACATACATCATGTACTTCTACACACGCATCACACATTTCTACACACACATCACACACTTCTACACGTGCATCACGCACTTCTACAGGAACGTAGCCCATTTAGGTAAATATTCATCTTATCCCCTACCGAGTTGAAGGATAAGAAAGTAATTTCAAGTATAATTGAGGCTAGTTGATATGATAATGATATCCATTTTTTTGTGGAAATTAGGCAAACCAGACCTACGCCTTACCTAACCTGCCTGATATTATGAAGGGGTTTAGGTTCAATTCGCTTTTAGGACCATCACACATTTTCGATACTTTGAAGTCATATATAAGTAGAAGGACGTATTTTAAGATGTTCAACACGAATGACGTTTTTGTAGCAAATGCTTAGTTTTCAAGATATTTGACTTTGAAGTTTTTATTAGCGTCCGACATAGCAGCAGCTTGTCGAACAATATGGCTGCGTTATGCGGGGTTGCTGTACACTGGTTTTTATATATTTTTAGTAGTATAAAAGCAGAACAAGTTTTTTTTCAGAATTTCATGATATTTTGATTTTCGAAGTATTATAAAGGTTGAAAGACTAATTTTTAAGATATTTTTTCAGGAGTGACTTACATAGGAATAGTAGGGACGTGAACAGTTGAGAAATTGCTATTGCAATGGATGGTGGTTGTGCCGGCTGCTCCCTGGAATATTTCGACTGTATCAAACAGTTTCACAACGATGATGATGCTGCTTTGATTTTTTAGCTTTTCGTGGTGTAATTTTTTGGAGTGAGGAAAATAAAATCCCTAATTTCCCAAATTGTCAGACGAAATTGAGAAACTTCAAAACCAGAAAGGTAAGTACTTTAATGTTAAACCTTCATTCATAATTGATATTTTGAAGTCATTTATGGGTAGAGAGACCAATTTTAAAACTTTTTTGAAGGACGTTTCCATCTCAAGTGCTTACCTACTTGTCAAAATTGCTATTTGACTTTGAGTTCCCTATCTTTTTTTTTTTTTTTGCCATACTTTTTTCCGGCAACAATGTGGCTCTTATTCGTATAGGTTAGGAGACCAGGCCTGGTTCTGCTAATATCCTTTCAGTAATATACCAAAAGTGTAAAACTATACGCACTATGCCACCATGTTGGAAAAGCACCTGCCACTAGATCGCGCGACACGGCCGTAATAGTGGATCGTAATGGGAACTTCAAAGTTCAATATCACAAAAAGTACCTATGCATTTGTGGCAAAAACATCATTCGTGAAAAACGTCTTAAAATGGGTCCTTCTACCTATATACGATTTCAAACTATTGAAAATGCGTGATAGTCCTAAAAGCAAATTTTACTATGGTTTATGCTAACTACCCGACATTACAGCCTGAACTGGGGCGAGTTAGGCTCTTACGCACCTCATTTCTAATGTGGCACTTCTCGCCAAGATCTTGGCAACAAGTTTGCCGCCCTCGGAAATGCGGCTTACGCACCTTACTTCATAGTGTGGCACTTCTCACCAAGATCTTGGCGACAAGTTGACCACCCTCAAAAATGCGGGTGGGCGCCTATTTCATTTCATAGTGTGGCACTCCTCACCAAGATCTTGGCGACAAGTTTGCCGCCCTCGGAAATGCGGGGCGCCTACGAGCCTCATTTCATAATGTGGCACTTCTCACCAAAATCTTGACGAGTGGTTTGCCGCCCTCGGAGATGCGGGTGGGTGCCCATGAGCGCCACGACCAGTGGAACCTCATTTCATAGTGTGGCACTTCTTGCCAAGATCTTGCCGAGTGGTTTGCCGCCCTCGGAGATGCAGCCTATGAGCCCCGTGACCTGTGGAACCTCATTTCATAGTGTGGCACTTCTCAAGTTCTCAACAAGATCTTGGCACCCTCGAAAATGCAGGTGGGCGCCTATGAGCGCCGCGACCTGTGGAACCTCATTTCATAGTGTGGCACTTCTCGTCAAGATCTTGGCAACAAGCCTCATTTCATAGTGTGGCACTTCTTGCCAAGAACTTGGCAAGTAGTTTGCCGCCCTCGAAAATGCGGGTGGGTGCCTATGAGCGCCGCAACCTGTGGAACCTCATTTCATAGTGTGGCACTTCTTGCCAAGATCTTGGCGAGTAGTTTGCCGCCCTCGGAAATGCATGCGACAAGTTTGCCACCCTCAAAAATGCGGCTTGCGCATATGCGTGTAACCTAACCTAAAGCAGCAGCGGGCTCCGACAGGTCAATTAAGAAGCTGAAAAGACGAAAATTTGACAAAACAAAACAGAATTTCCACAAATAAAGACCTAGCCTACATATTCTAAATGAGTAATTTTCAACAAATCAAAAGATATCAAAATAATTCTGAAGTTCAAGTGGGGGATCAGACAAATATTTACCTAGCCTATTCCCACAAACCAGTAACAATTTAAAAAAAATAGCTGCATGAGGAGTTGACAAATAAAAAATTCGACAGGTAACTTACCTTGATTTTTTTTAGCAAATCTGCACTGGATGTGCTGGTGGTTGCTTCAGCAACAGTGGCCATTATTTTCAAAAACTCTCAGGGAAACAAAATGAAATGACACAGCTACATCTGATCGAGCCAATTTAAAGAAGTCATGATCATAATGCGCCTTCAGGAGCAGGTATTAGAGCCGAAAAAGGCCTTAGTACTGTTTATTTACTTCCGCATCCGCAGTATGACCATACAAGTACTCTCTATAGTCTGAAAGTCAACGAGTCGTCCGGGAAGGTCTGTTCCAAAGTGCTATTTGTTCATGTTCACTAGAGGGGTACCTCCACAAGTTACTAGGCTACACCTGGAAGTCAGTGTAATTTTGAACATTTAAACAAAATTAAATCTATTTTTCATATTTTACTCTAAAACAATCAATAAAATTTATTTTCTCTTAAAGCCTGTATACACGTTAGTAGAAAGAACGAATTTCGTCATCTCCGCTTGGGAATGCGTTGCTGTGTTCATTTAAATATGTAGCGACACTTGCAAAAAAATTTTGAGTTTTAGTTCCCTCTAAGTTTAAAAAGCTGAACTAATATTCATAAAAGGTAGCTGCTGAGAAAACTGAACTGACAGCTAACGTTTCTATTTTACCATCAGATCAGATCAGACAGCAGCACCGGTGTAGCTCTTTGCATCAGCACCGGTTCAAAAACGTCAACATCCCCAAACGCCTCAATTCCAAGTCAAGTTCAACTCCTCGGCTCAAGACCTCTAATCAGTCGTGCTCTGGCACTCCACAGTCTCAGAATGTATCTCTTGTACAGCTCAGTCTCCTCCACAGAATGTGGTCTAAACAGTAGGAGGTTCTCCACATCTAGTTGCTGGACGCGATGGGCACGCCGAACCCCCGCCAAGGCCGCGCAACTCCCCAAAAAGTGGTTCACAGTCTCCACCTCACCAGATGAGCAGATCTGGCACTCCACGCCCCCACCAGTGTGCACTCCTCTCCAATTCAGTTGCAGAGTGTTCGTCCGGGCCCTGTACAAAAGCACTGAAGCAAATGTATTGTCATAAATGCTCTCCTCCCTGATGCCAGCCTCATTCTCTCTATAAAGCTGAAGAGTCTCCTTATTATCAATCTCCGCCCTCCACCTCATCTCCTCCCAACGATTGACCCTGCTTCGAAGATCTGCGGCATCCAGGGATGCCAAGTGTTCCAAAGAAAGTATCCCAACCCGCTCCATATATTGCTTCACTTTTCTTGCCCATCTACTC
>LQNS02278179.1:292165-307168 GCA_001587735.2 Parhyale hawaiensis | reverse complement strand
TAAGGGCAATGGGCCTCCAGTCCTTCACTTGGGGCTTTGCTGCTTTGGGTATTAATACAGTCCTGGAGGTTCTCCAAGAAGTTGGGAAACTGTAACTCTCCATGATATTATTCAGACATTCAGGGGCTGGATGCGCCCCTTTTTTCACTAGTTCGCCTGCTTCCAGTTTTCCTCTCCCCAATTGCACCTACGCCTCTGCACCAGCGCTACTACCACTACATATTCTAGTGCGTCCTTGATTAATTTCGATGTACCCCTGAAAATACCACTTTGACTACAATAGAAATATTTTTCAAATCTCAAAAGCAGTATAAAAAATGCAAAAAAGTTGATTTAGTGCAATTGCAAGTTTGAAAATGAAACAGTAAACAAAGAACTACAGATTATACTAGTCATTTTGCCTCGTTCTGGTCTTCTCTTTCTTCTTTTTTACTTCCTACTCATCTCCCTCTTTCCCTCCTCCCCCCCCCCCATTCATTTCTCTGTTCCTCGTAGGAAGTGCTGGTACCCTAAACTATGCAAGTTGCTCTTGAGGAAGACTAGATTTTCAAAGTTAACCTTGTCCTGTGTAGACTTGTGCATGTTCCCAGCATCGGCGTAACTAGGAGGGGAGAGGGGACAACTGTCCCCAGGTGTAGCACTTAAGGGCGCCAAACTGAGGCTGAATTATACCCTAATACTAACGAATTACTGAGTAAGTTTGTGCTCAAATAATAGAAATAGCAGGGCTGAGTATTGCAACTTACGCGGGACCCCGAGCGCTCTATAGTTTTTTTTTTTTTTTTGGGGGGGGGGGCAGAGTTTTTGAAGAGGTGCACCAAGGAGATGCTCATTATCATTCGCCCAGGTTTCCACTCATTAGGCTATTTCCCGAGATCTGGGGATATTTGTTAACTGATTTCTGTTTAACATCGCATATAGTAATAAACATTTTTTTATCCCGTTTTAAAAGTTTTTAGCTGTATGCCATTATTTTTTGTAGGCGCATTAATATTGTGTGCGACGCATAAAAATTGCTAGTTCTCCCATTACAAACAATATGACGACGCCGGCGCAGTAGTGCATGGGCGTAACGGAATTCTTAGAAAAAATGGAGCACATTCGCCCTAACGTACTTGGGACCCAGCTATAGTGCTGCTCCGCCTACGTGTGACAGCAATCTGTACGAAGAGACTGTATTGATAGCAGATTGTATCTTCACGACATTTATTATTGGAACAGTGCAATAGAAACGTTCTCATCTGAGGTTGGCGGTCTGTCGGCGGAGGGGTTGCGAGAAATCGGGACATCAGTCGTGAGAAGTTCGCTAGCTACCAGACAAGGGAATTGCTTCAGCCCCCCCCCCCCCCCCCCCCCCCGGGTGATGGTCTTACGCCACGAGACGTTCTAGTTTACGATACTTTAGAAACTANTCTGAGGTTGGCGGTCTGTCGGCGGAGGGGTTGCGAGAAATCGGGACATCAGTCGTGAGAAGTTCGCTAGCTACCAGACAAGGGAATTGCTTCAGCCCCCCCCCCCCCACTCCCACCGTGGTTGATGGTCTTAAGCCGTGAGACGTTCCAGTTTACGATTGTGTCAAGCTTTATGCCATGCAGTGTGGGTTATGACGTACGGTACCACAATGGCTATCTAATCTCAGACGGAACGGAAAAAAGCTTTTTTTCTGTCGAAGCATCAAACATGCTATATACTCCTCAACTTCAAACTGAGAGTTCATTGGACACCAAGGTGATTGATTCGCCTCTCTCTAGTTTTAGGAATTCTCCTCTGCCATCATATGCAATATTGTATAGAATGTAGGTTATGCAGTATGAAACTCACTGTTACTTCTTTTAGTTTTTGAAAGAACGTAACGATGCATCAACGTATTCTCTAACTTGTTTCAGGAATACCTCTACACCGCCTCATGAAATATTGTATAGAATGTTGATACTAAATACTATAGTTATTTCTGTGAGTCTTTAAAAAAATATCCTATGCACTTGCATGCACAGAAATAGCTGTTCATTGTTATCATTATTATATTTATATATTTTTTCTCAATATGTACCACTTACTTACCACTAACAGATGTGTGTCTCCTATGCTGTAGAACCCAGTAGAAGCTTCCGTAGTTGTAACAATAAGGCGTTATATTCGAGGTTTGCATGAATTGTAACTTCACCTACAATTCTTAATAATAGCATCATTTTAACTATCTCTTTTAATCATTTGCTCCAGGACGATAGTTCCTTAATTTATCCATGCTTTTCAAGTTGGTACCTTATGAAAAACTTTTACTGTATGCTCGTGCCCCTACGAAATTAGTAACTTTTATGATACAGAAAGAAAATAAAAAACTACATCAATTTACGATACAAATTCAAGTTTGTTTTTTGAATGATGTGGAGATAATCTGTAAGGTTTGTCACCCATTGGAAGCTGGTTTTATGCCCCCAGGGGGTGAGAGCGCGTTCCCCCGGGTTAGAAACCTCTGCTCTAGACCAGTTGATTAAACTGTCTCCTGTCTAGAAGTTTCAATGTTCTGCCATATGCAACTCGATCGGAAAGCATTGCATTGTCTGATTGCCCTTTTTAACTTACTATATGTATAATATATTACAATATTGTCCCAGCTGTTCTAGCATTAAGAACAAGAATACCTCTACCTGTTTGAGAATAAGTGATTTTGTTATGTAGTTGTGTGGCTAGCTGGGTTAGTATTTTCGGCGTGTACACGAAATTGCGGGTGGACCGTATTGACATTAACCTGAAATGAGAATGGGCCAGACGTCGCATTGTCGCAAACAGTTTTCTCCACTCAAAGTAATAGCTCCCACGATCTGGAGTCGACTGCAACCTTACATGTCTATATCAAAGACCATCTGTCTTCAGCATAAGACAGTAGGAGCGGGCTTACCAGTTGGTGTATGTTGCCAAGATGACTTTACGGCTTACTAGGTAGGGTGCCTGCTTTTTACCAGGGAAACTAATTCTTTGCTTATTGGTATTGTACAATGAATAAATTTAATAATATCGGAATTGTAGCATCTGCATTTCTGACACTGTCCACTACGAGGGCGATGCCCTAAAGAGAAGTGTAGATGGTCAAAGTCGCAGTTATTATTGGGCCTTCTGCCATTTGCGCCATAGCTTTGTAAGTCTGGTCGCCAGCAGCAAGCTACTCTGGGTGTAGTGGACATTTATTTGCTGCTGCAGCAGCAGCAGCAACCAGTGCAAGCGAGTTTCTTAATTGGGGAGAAGGTTGCGGTAAACTTCTATCGAGCTTTATTTCTGTGGATCGTCAGCATACCGTGCAACTATTTAAGCCTGATAGCTAATTATAATAGCTACTCACGTCACATTTCTGATCTGCAATGGTGGTTGTATTCCTATGATTTCTCAACTGAGCCGCCTATTCAGTTTCATTTTTGTTCGTTCATTGCCCGTCGGAAGAGTCGGGTATACAGCATTGTATTGACCAAGTCAACATTCAACACTTGAAGGAGTTAGCGCACTCAACTTAAATCTAACGTAGGGAGAAAAAATTATTGAAGAGAGTTATAGAAATAACCGAACGCTACAGGTAATTGCTATCCGTAATACCTCTATGGGTGATTCAAACGTGGGAAACCTAATGAGATGAGAAAGTCTCTTGGTAGGCCTACTGTGAGAGAGCCTATAGCGGGCCTTTGTCGATGGAGGAGTCTGCTATCAGAAAGCCCAGAAATTATCGATAAGAAGCAGCACTGAAAAGAGCCAAGTTACGAATAAGGGGCCAAGCTTGCATCAATGATGACGTCGGCACTGCAAGATGCCCGACAGTATTGTCCATATACCATGAAAGCAGTGAAGATCTGCGGATGTACAGAATTTGAGCGTTAGTGCCGTAAGTGCGACGAGTAGCTTTTCTGTTTTTCATTATTAAGAGCTACAATGGAGCATGATTTACGTTTTAAGGGAAGGAACGGATGTACACGGTGTGAATTGCAAATGCAGTTAAAGAAATTTATTAATAAAATAAATGAGAAGTTATTGTCCTATCGTCTGCATCTTTGAATGTGAGGGGATGCCACTGAGTGAATTTTTAGCCATACTTTTCGCCAGTATAAATGAAGTTTTACCCGCCAGTCAGCTTCTACAACTAAACTAAATATCTCAACGATAAATTGTGTGTGTGGATATCGATTGATAGTTATGGAATGCTAAATTTGCGTATCGTGACCTTGAAGTGTTCGTGACTTCTGTTTGATCCCGTTTGGACAACGAGGAGATGTGTTTGTGGTTTTACTTGTCGATTCTTGCGTTTGTGATTGATGAAGTGATGGATCGTGTAGACACGGCTTTACTAAAATGTTTAGCGTCATATCACTTTCTTCGTCAAGTGTCACTAAGCAAGTTATGGATATGTCTTCAGATAGGGTATTAAGTAAAACTCAGAAAATAGTGCACTTTTCTACTATTTCTAGGGCACAGTAACACATTCGGACGGGTGGATGAGTGAACGCGTTCATATGAACGACTTACGTGTGAGCTCGGCCTTAGGGCGAGTTCACGCGTCAATCAATCATCTCCACGCGTTCCGACTGTACAAGAATTGACGTTAAGCCTTTCAGAATTTGCCCCGGTCATTCACGTTTTACACTTCACCCTCTAAAGCTCTCTGCCCCTGTTAGAATAGCCAAAAGAAACAATCATTTTATATATTTCTCCTTTCACTATTTGAATCTCTGATGACGGGAGAAGACTTCCCGAAATGTTAAATTTTATTTTACGATTAGTCGACACTTCCTTTACTATTTCAGATGATTTTCAGGCACGACAATGCTCCATCCCATTCAGCGAAGGCTACCATTTCATGCCTCCGAATTCTGGGCATTATAGTGGAAAGCGTCTCATAACTTGGCCACTATGCTGTGGTCAATTTTCTAAAGGAGGGTTTATGAAGGAAGAGTGAAATTTACATCGTAAGTCATCCTCTGGTGAAAAAAGACTGATCAGGCGCTGCTAAGTGTTTTAGTTTTCCACACACTACTCGTTTATGGACTCGACTGAACGACACTTGAGCTCAAATTTGTAATAGTATTAAATGTCACCAAATTGAGTGATTAGATAGAGCTCAAGGTGTGACGACATTAATAAAGAAGAGTCTTCGCGGACAGCCACGGCCCGCCGCTACAGGCGCCGGCACAGACAAGCTGCACCTGCAGCACTACGCGACTTCTCGCCGCAAGTATCAAGGATGACCAGCTCACTGGCGACCTTAATTGCTGCTCACGGCCGCATGCACGGTAGAGGGTGACTCTGCTCGTTCGACGCCGGAACTTCTGCGTCACTACACGTGGGCTGTGAGGAGCTGTTTATTTACTTCTCTACAGCCCGATATGCGGTGTTGTATCGGTGACAGTGTGAGTGGGGCACACTCCCCTCCTTGCGAGCAAGTCTGTTCTGGGTTCAATGCCTCCTATAACCTACTCTTGCTTGGTGTGAAAAGTATACAACTCTCCTTCCCCATACTCCCTTTAAAAAAGTATCGCTGTTATCTATACAGTAGCTAGTTTTCGTATCTGATACGGCGAGATAATTCGATTATAATGAAAATAATACCCTTGTGGTGCAGGATGTGCTATGTTGTCAGTCATCTTTCCATGAATATTCTAGTAGTTCTTTCTTTCGATATTATGAGTACATATGAACTATAGGAAGTCATCGATATCAGCTGCCTACTCTTGTTTTACATATTTTTCTTTAGATTGAAGTAAAAGTTTTCAACCCAAGCAAAAAGTACGTAAAACAAGACGAGCAGCCTATATTGAGGACTTGACTTCCTGTATCTCGTAGAACGATAAGGTAGTCAAACTATGCGACTTGCCACGAGACAACAAAGTCTCATATATTCGACTTCTGCTTGTATCAGACGAGCTCAAAAAATCAGCATTATATGGCCGGCAATATGGCATTCATGGACAGGAATTTATTGCGGCGCTGGCGCACAATGCGCAAAGAATGGCGCTAATTTTACACCCGCGATCTCAGACAAAGCGTCAGTTTGGCACCGACGAATTGGTCGGCTGGTGATCTTCTTCAACATCATTTTCACCCCCCTGCCTGCCCCCCCTCCTCACCTGCAGCCGAGGGACTTGGTGGATCTACGATAGAATGGGCAACTGAAGTCGCCCTAACATGTTTTATGCGATCGTAACCCATTAACGGGTGAAGTAAACTTTTATTTCTCCTGATAATAACGCTGCTAAATAGATTACCATCCAGAAAAATTTACATGATGCGTCACTTTGTACCTTGAGAATCTTCAGACTAAGTCCAGGTGACGTTCTCCATGACACCTTTCGTGTATGGAACCACGATGCTGAGTTTCTTCTGTTGGTCGCAGTTATATATGGCAACCGAAGAAATATGGGATAAAAGAAATAAGTGAGGCATTATCCAAAAAAAGCCATTTGAGTTAATCAATTAGTGGATCTGCGATAGGAGGAGCAAATGAGGTCCTCACCACTTTCCTATGAACATAAAATGGAAATCAGTAAAGAAAATGATGAGGGTAGAGTCACTTAACTTTATCACTTGGTGGACCTATTGTAAAAGCGACAAATGCAGCCATAGACGCTTCTCTACTATTTTCAAATTAAAATAAGAGACAAAACTGTAGCACCTAAAAAAATCACCTAAAGCTGTAATCTGAAAGTTCAAATAGAAACTTGTAGTATCAACAAAAACATTATTTTATGCTGTCTAAGACTGAGATAAGCATAAAAATAAGTACATACAACAACAACAGTCTTCTGTGTATGCCTGTGACGGTTTATGTCATGGGGATCAGGTAAAAACTAAAAACTGGGACTCACTCAATTACTATGTATAGTTCCTCCTAGGTGTAAGTTGCTAATTATTTTTTTCTTTATTTTATTATTATTTTTTTTTTACTTTGATGATGAGTTCACTAGCAGTTAGCTTTATGTGCTGTACTCTTTCTGAAACAAAAGTGATATCATACACGCGATCTCAATTTAATATTGTGCATAAGCAGGCACTCAAATGAGTCAAGTCGAGCATATTGTATGCACTAGTGAATTATGACAGTATTTAGCTAATTGGAGCTCTTGTAGCAGGCATGATCAGCACAGACTAGTGACCAGCGCGCGCAGAATCAAAGAATCATTTTCTCTCTCGCTCTCTCTCTGTGATCTTCTCAGTCACCCAGCAGATCTCTATACTGCCAGGAAGTGATAATAATATTTTTTCTTCCTTCCTACTGCAATATATCGAGCTCCATCGGAAGCGTGTAATCCATACATCAGAGACACATCAAGTGAAGCAAGTGAGGGACTATGCTGCATGGGTTCACTATCCTGCAGACGCATGACACCTTCAAACTTGCACAAGAATAGTTGAAAACTGATATAGAATATTGCAGGAAGGATAATTCATTGAATGTTGTTTCTATAGTTGTTATAAGCGATTATCTGTAGACTGTAAGTAAGTTAAATGAAAATTAAAAGAAAATGCGGTAGCGTAGATCACATTACGTTAGAGTCATTGCCTGTTTCATCCACTGAGTGTATGTATTTTTGTCTTGTAATACATCACAAGCAGTCTATGTAAAAAAAGAAGTATGCCATGAAACAGATAATATCACAAAGACCCTCATCTTTAATTATGTAAGCAATTTGTTTCAAACTTGCAGATGATGTATAAACGGTAAAAGTTAAAACAATGTTACAAAAAGAAACAATTACATGGTCAATGAGAGCACGACATACGATGAGAGCATAACGCAAAATTACTACAGAAGACCTTTGCATACGCAAAATTCCAATTCAAAATCACTTATTTCTTCCAGTAGGAAGATTTTTATCAATTGAAACTATTTCAGTGCGAGCTTGGTAAATTAGGCCTAATTTAATGCATGATAACAGTAAGGTCTATAGGTTAAATTGCAGCCTTAAATCGCGTTCATATTACGCAACCTACATGCTGTACAAAAGTTATACAAAATCATTACAAAAGAAAATATACGGACGCTGGTACCGTAACATTTTCTTTTGCCTCTCCCCCCCCCCTCCCTCCCATTTTCACTTTCTTATAAGCCTCCAATGAAAACCACACAGAATCCGTTTTTGTTCTCTGCCATTTATGATTAGCAGGTTGCGTTGGAGTCTGTCAGTGTTGTCAATTTCTGCTCGTGACAGGACGGACGTGCCTGGCCTATCAATACCACCAAACTATAAGCGCTAGGCTTGTCCTAGGGTTGGTGTTTCAAAGAGTTCCTTTCGAATGCTGTGAAATGATTATCAAAAGAGAAATGTCTGAACTATTACATTAATTTTATTCGCAAGATTTCATGGTAGACTGTTTTTTCTTTCACGGTAAGAATCAATTTCAAGACACCGGTGTTCATCATCATGGATTGCATTTAGTTTCATGAGCTCACTGAGGAAACCTGCATTTGTTAGAGCTCGAATCATTGTAAACAGTATCTCTTTGCTAGGCAGAAAATAAATCAAATCCAAAATACTGCTGTACACAACGTTGAACTGCATATATCTGTACGAGACCAAAGACTACATTTCTTTAATAGGGTCACTAGCGGATAATGTATAGCTATGAATGGAAAATAAATCTGAAGTAAATTGTTTCATTTCTATAATGCAAGGGTTCGGAATACTCAGTATTTATCGCCGGTGTGCATGCAACACGCAGTTCATTTACACGTGCATAGAGTAATTTCAATCCCTTTTAGATACAGTCATTTCACGCAGCGAAAATTTCTTCCGCACCACAATTTTACATCGTCTTATAATGACATGAACCTATATGAGTGATACCCGTGCCATTCCTAAAATGAAACAGTAAGAACTAAGAAGCAGAACCATTTCGCATCCTTGTACTAGTGTAGGGTAACGTGGGGCAGCGCGCCCATGAGGGCAAAGCGCGTTTTCATAACCAGCAAGAGTTAGTGAGTTCTTAGCCACTTGTCACAACATGCAACGGTCCGGGGACCCGTTCCGCACCAGTGACTGAAAGGGTGTTTCTAAGTGAGGTTGTTGAGGTAAGTTATGACCGTGTAAATGTTTTTGCGCGTAAAATTTATTAAAAGTACTTATTTGCTATTCACAAGATTTCTGTTACGTAGGAAAAAGCTACTTTGGATTGTTATATCACGAATAGTAATAAGTATTATATTTTCTGCTACGTTTTCAACAATTTAAAGGTTCTTACAATTGATCTTGTAATGGTTATGTGGTTTGGGGAAAAAAGCCTGTTTCCAAAATTTTATCGATTTTACCTTTGCCGTGCACTCGATGTCACTCGTTAAAGTGGGCGTCCTCATCAAGAATTATAGAATTTCAAGATACTTATCATATTATATAAGGATGGAGCCTCACTATATCGTTTAATTATGACCCTCTGTCAGCTTTTGAAAAAGTAGGTGAGCGCGCTGCCCCACGTTACCCTACCCATTATATTTCCTTATGGTGATTTTGCATTTATCGCCGACTCTATTTGATTTAAGCATTAAAATTATATCTAAGGCATAATTATACGTCATTGTTGCCCTCAGACGGTAGGTACTGAACCTTTATTTTTAATTTTTCAGTATGCATTAGGCAAAGCCCCTCCAGAGTGGGCGCTTTGCCTCGAGCATGGGGCAAGGCGCCTGTTTAGAAAATTTCAACTATTTTGCCTCTGCCACGCATTCCATGTCACTTGTTAGTTTGGGCGTCCGCATCAAGAAAGAACTTCAAGATACCTATCACATCATACTAGACTGAGGCCTCTATCGATTAACTAAGACCTTCTGAGAGCTTTTGAAAAAGTAGGTGGGCGCGCTGCCCCACGTTACCTGCAGAGCTTACCGTATGCGCCAAAATTATGCGATCGATCTGTAACATACAACTTTAACGGTTATTCAAGTGGTTCTTGATGAAAAAAGTTATCTTGATTACGAACCTGTGTGGTGATATACTGTAATTTCTTGTATTTAATTCCCCCCCCCCCCCTGCACTTGATTGTATCAGGTGTCCATCCTATCGTGAGAAATGTTGGTAATTGTCCCGAATAGATCACGAATGGATTTTGAGAAAAATATTTACAGATTTGGGTAGAATGAAGCATTCTAAGACATTTTTTCACGAATGACGTTTTCGAGTAACTGTATTTAACTTTGAAATTCTGGTAAATTTTTACAAAAAGCCAATATGGCGCACAGCAAATTCACTACTAGATATTGATATCAGTCTATTAGAGAAGTGCATGGTACCTACATATATCAGTCGGAAATGCATAGTTTTTGAGATATATGACTTTGAAGTTTCTATTGTTTTTCAATGGAAGAAGAAGAAGCTGGTGTTGTTCGAGGCTTGCTAGCGACCCCATAAGAACCTTATTAACCCAACATAACCTAACCCAACCCAATATAACCTAACCCAACCAAACCCAACCCAATCAAACCTAACCCAACGAAACCTAACCCAACTCAACCTTACCCAACCTAACGTAACCCAACCTAACCCAACTTAACCTCACCCAATCTAATCTTACACAACCTAGCCCACACTAACCAAACGTAACCCAACCTAACCTTCAAGTTGGTTTGATTAGGTTGAGTTAGGTTAGCTTGAGTTAGGTTTGGTTGGGTTAGGTTAGCTTAGGTTAGGTTGGGTTAGGTTAGGTTAAGTTGGATTAGGTTAGGTTAGATAGGGTTTAGTTAGGTTAGGTTGGGCTAGGTTAAGCTACGTCCAGACTACCACTCATGAGTGCGAAAAACGCTTGTGCGATTTCGCAGTTCGCAGTGAAAATTCCTCAGCCGTGTCCACACTACTTACTGCACGGGGTATTGTAGCGCAGTAGCGGTCAGCGACGCTTGACCATTTATTAAGCGTTATTAAGTTGCCCACGCACCTTGATCCAAAGAAACTGCAATTTTTGTCACCATTAATACTTATTTCACTTCTAGTATCAACAAAACTATGAATAAGCACTGATTCTAAATGCAGATACTACTTTTATGCGTTCTTCAGCAATAGGTACGCATATTGCCAACTGAGCTTGGGTTGACATTTTCATAATGTTCTTTACCACTCGGTATTGTTTTCGAGGTTGTCAAATGAATAACTTTTTATATGGGGTTCCTCGACAATTTATGTTCCCCATACTTAGTGCAAAGTGTTCAGACATTTTATTTTGTCTCTTAAACACAACTGTGTAACCACAAAAAGTCGATAAAATGTTTACCGTCAGGCGTCAAGTTGACAAATGACTCAACTCAGTTCTCGACACAAGTGTCACTACTGCAGTGAAGTTCCTTATTTCTCGTCAAATTTGCAGTGAATTAGAGCTCAGAGAAGCATAAAACTATTATAGGCGTCTTTTTGTGGCCACGCTCGTAATTAGAATCACCATGATCATGATCATCGTAATCACTGAAAAGCACAAGAACGGTCAACGATTTTGTAAACAAACCAGAGCCGCCATGTCAATTATTTAAAATTATATTTATATAATATTTTTATTAAAAATGGTTGGGAATATATTTCTTATGAGTTTTTATTTATTTTAAAGCCAATGCATAATTCAACTAGCAGTATTTAAAGCATTTTGAAAATACACAGGCATTAAAGTCAGGAAACTACAATTCTGGAAGTCTATATTACAAAAAATCATCATAACGTTATTCAGTTTATCCATAAATTTAAGAAAACATCACAACTTTGCATTTCAAATTTTTGAATTTTTACTGTTCCAACGGCTGGAATCACTCTTTGATCACGCATGATTAGCCTGCGGATGAAATCAAACTGCGATCAATTCTCACCACTGATCACGGTTGATTGAAATCAGAATCAAGTCAAAATGCGGTCACAAAAACGCACGAATCATGCGCGATCAGGGGGAATCATCCGCGCGCTGGTCACAAAAAGACGCCTTAATATGTCTATAAAGAAGCAAGAAAACCTTATGGAACGCCTAGTTTCTTCATTTTGCGTGGGAGAAACAAAATATTACAAGGTGGACCTGTCTTGGCCTCAGCCTAAATCGCGCGAAAATATTCAGCAAGATGGACGCACGCGAAAAAGCTTGAAGCTGCGATTTGAGGACAAAAATTCGCAGCGATCGGCGAAATCGCCATTGTGTGGACGGATTTTGGCGGAAGCCTGGACGGGGTCTAAGGTAGGGTTGGGTTAGATTAAGTTACCTATGTTGGGTTAATAAAGTTCTTATGGGGTCGTTAGCAAGCCTATAACGACGCCGGCTATTTTCTCCCATAGAAAAACAATGGGAACTTCTAAGTCATATATCTCAAAAACTATGCATTTCCGACTGATGCATATGGGTATCACTGCACTTCTCCTATAGATTACTATCGATAAATAACAAATAATTAGTTGGCGCCGTATTGGATTTTTCTAAAAATTTACCGAAGTTGCCAATGTTTTCCTATGTGAAAAAATAACGGCGACCCATTATAGAAGCGTATACTACTCTAAAATTACCTAACCTAAATAACCTAACCTTACATTACATTTTATATTATTGATGTCTCATTACAATTTTCAATACAGAAAATGCAAAACTTTGTAGACGACCTCTTTCGATGGCTAATAATAAATAAATTAACACCTAATACCGAAAAGACGAAACTCATGCTTTTTACCTCCGCAAGAACGAATAATGTAACTGATGTGTATTTTAATGGGGAACGAGTAGAGTGGGTTACGTCTATTAATTACCTAGGAATAATAATTGACAATAAGCTTAAATTCTCTCTACACGTATCTAATCTCTGTAAGAAATTAAGTAAATCAAAAGACGTCATTTATTCAGTGTCAAGGTACTTACGTAGAGATGTTTATACTATTCATTGTTTTATTCGCAGTTAACATACGCAATTATTATCTGGGGTGGAGCAACTAATAACATTTTGGAGCCGGGTAAAACGTTGATGAATGACGTACTTAGAATTATATTACATGTAAAGAGAGACAATAATAACATTCCTTTAGTTCGTATCAATCCTATGTATTTGAATCTTAATCTTTTGAAATATGAAGATGAGCATCGCTATTTCTTACTTAAATTTATACGTAGTGCCATTGCAGGCGAAAATGAGTTCTACGATAGTCATTTCAGGCATTTACTTGTTGATCGACATTATAACATCAGAAATAACCGTTTTAATTTGCCTGCGAGTGGATTAGAGATTGAGAAACAATTTGCAATATATCAGTGCATTAGAGCATTTAATGATGTACCGGAGCCTCTAATTCAACCGATGTCTCATAAAGATTTCAAATGTAAATTCCGAGAATTTTGTATAAGCCGATATAATGACCTGTAGATGTAGTGCGCCTAATAAGCAATAGCTTTTAGGGGCTTGTTTCCAAGTGTTTGATTATTTTACTTTGTTGGTATTTTAACTTGTACTGTGATGTGGAGACAATAAAGGTGTAAAGATGTACCTAACCTAACCTAACCCCACCTAGTCACCTTCTACAAAAAATTACGTGACCGAAATTGAAAAAAATAGGTGGTTAGAAAAACCAGACCTGCCCTCACCTAACCTACCCGAAGTTATGAAGGGTTCTATACCAACTTACCCGAAATTAGTTCGGGTTTTCCGACAGTAGGGCCTAAAAAGAGCGATTTGCGGGTCTAAGTCACTTCTAGGCGAGGGTGACGTACCGTACCCTAACCCCTAACCTTACCTAACCTAACTAGCCTATCCTAAACCAACCTTACCTAACCTAACCTTACCTACTCTAACCGAACCTTACCCGACCGTACCTATTTTTTCGCGTAGGAAAACAATGGAAATTTTGAAGTCAAATATCTCAAAAACTAAGCATTTGCGACGGAAACGTCATTCCTGAACAATGTCTTAGAATGCTTCATACTACCTATCTAAATGTGTAAAATTTTTTCTCAAAATCGATTAATGACCTAGGCTATTCGGGACTAATACCGAAATTTTTCATAAAATGACATCTGACTGATAATAACTTCCCATTTTCGCACTTCTGTAATAATTCTAAATGACGTATGAAGGTAGGCTAGCAACTCTAATAAGTAAATGGTGAGTAATTGCTCTCATTATTTAGCAATTTATTCCATTACTGAATTAGGGTCGCTTGATGCACATCTAATTGACACTATCAGATATTTCGGCACCCATTGAGAAAAGTTATTTCACAAAACCAGAACACTATCCCGTGTAGAGACAGAAACTTACTGGCTTGGAGTGTTTTTATAGTACAAAAAGTACAGGTTTCGTAGTTCACAAGCACGCCAAGACTGGCAGTCTCGTTCGTGCACGGGAATGCGCGATGACTGACTATGGGACAAGATTTTCTCTAAGTAGGGTTAGGCGTCTGTGCAACCTAGGAGTCAGTTCACATGTCACTCATTTCAACGAGTTTTCTCCCGAAAATGAACACAAGTGGTGAGTCAACTTCTGCTGTCGCTGTCCACACGTAGAACCGACCGTCATTCAAATGAATGGCGCTGCGCGTTCACTTATGGTCACGTTTCTCTACATTTTCGCTTATATTTCGCGTCGGTTTGAAGTCACATTCGTATCCCATCATCTTATAG
The DNA here is from genome assembly GCA_001587735.2 of Parhyale hawaiensis. Lineage (NCBI taxonomy): Eukaryota > Metazoa > Arthropoda > Malacostraca > Amphipoda > Hyalidae > Parhyale > Parhyale hawaiensis. Next base: position 292,579 of record LQNS02278179.1, on the reverse strand, counting down.
TCTGAATTTGATAGGAACAGTATATTTCCAAAATATTTATAGCCTGATAAACCGATAAAAGTCAAACCAGGGCGCAGCAATCGCTTCGTTGTGAAATCAAAGATGGCGCCACTGTGCTTAGTTCAACATTTTCAGCTTAGCCAGTTTTCTTGTTTTAAGCGGGAATACAGTGATTCTGATTGTTAAAGTGACGGTAAAAAATAATTTTGTTGACTTTTTCATGATTTAAAAATGCTATAGAGGATTACTTCTGCGTTTACAGGTTCTGTTTGCTGAACTTGAATTAGGCCATGCGTTCAAAAAGACCTCTTGCGATAAAGAGCTATTTATGTAGCGACAGTGACCGAGAAACGTTCTATTAGGATAACCTCGGTGTAAGGTCAGAGCAGCGTTCTAAAACGAGCAGGAACTGGA
>LQNS02278179.1:263394-285027 GCA_001587735.2 Parhyale hawaiensis | reverse complement strand
TTCGGAGAGCTCTCCGGAGACCTCCGACTCCTTAAATTTTCTCAAATTTTTCTCCAGTTCCTGCTCGTTTTAGAACGCTGCTCTGACCTTACACCGAGGTTATCCTAATAGAACGTTTCTCGGTCACTGTACAGCTACATAAAATGTGACGGGCTCATCCTTCCGTCTCCCGCATTTGCTGCAGCCGCTTCCATCAAATCAATGCGCCGCGTCCATCAGTTTGACTGAACGCGTTACGTTGAGTGACGTGTGAACAGGGCCTTACTTGAGCTAACGTCTTCCAAAAATAAAAAAATGCATTGATTTTTTTACTGTTTAACGAATTGAATCTAACATGCAGCTACTTTGGCTGGGACAACTCATCAGAAAATTTGACAGACAATAGGACAGTATTTTTCATGAGTTCTGTTTTGTATATAATGAAACACAGCCTTGTTGATTGCTTTCTTGGTTTTCTTTCCGTCCCAATGTGAAGTATCAGATAGGAGGAAGTACAAGCTCTGATAGGCAACATGACCGTTGTCTTACCACTTAGCTACCAAATATTTTAAAACTAAGGACTAAAGATGATTAAAGTATCTCTACACGGTAACACTAATAAGAGATTGTACCTCCACTGCGAATATATTTTTTAGTTCGTGATGGGCAAACAGAATAGATCAACGAAAGCGATGGATGTACTTATATTCTTCAATCTTAACAGAGCCACGAAGAACACGGGACTTCTCATATAAGTAATTATTTTGTGCCATCGTTTGATGGCGACGAAGGCCACTATAGCGAAGTGCTATCCATTATATGTAGAAGATCTGCAAGTGGCACATAGGAGAGGACTCTTAAAGCAGCAAGTTATCTATTTTTTAAACCCCTTAGATAGAAGAACAATGGGCTTTCAAGATCCATGAATTGGGAGAGATTCATCAACATTTTTCTTCGTCCTAAAATATGAAGAAACGCGGAGGCATTTTTCTTCATAGGAAGTCATCATGTCTGATTAAAACAATGGAGGAAATGCCTGCGGGTGCTGTGAGGTCAGTCGTTCAGAAAATTCTCTCACGTCTTCCAGGACTGGCATTCCAGAAAATGGCGGTGTCTTGAGCAGTAGTCAAATTAGCAAACCTAAAAAAAAATATTTCTAAATAACAAACGATCGTTAGCGAATTGATGAAAGAGGTTTCACACGAGAGAATATTGACATCTGGAAAGTAGTAGTTGTATGTAAATATTCATGTTTCTCCATGTGAGACCGAACTTGATTTACTATTATTAGCATTCTGCTGCAATTATGCTTGAACTTGATCCGCATATCGGCCGTAGATTTTCAGGAGAAATGTCATTGCATTGTGGCTTTCCGGACAACATGCTGCCATTGCTCTTTGCCGGGATTGCAAAGGTGAACTACTGGGTTAGGTTTAGAGTGCTTGAATAGAAACATAGAATTTTTTTTTTTTTTTGCCGAAAGTTGTGGTCCACATATTGCTCCGAAACTCTTTACCGAATTTGTCCTCGTCATATCGTGTAGAAACATTTCGCCGAAAGGTTTGTCTAAAATATTGCTTAAAAATTGTTCACAGAATCTTATGCTCTGCATAGAATGCAGAATATTTTCACTCTGAAGGAGCCTCAGCTGCGGAGTTTCATTAACATCTGTGAGGTGCGAACAATGCTCCAAAAGATCGCAGGTGTGATGGGATTCGAGAGGTCGAAAATTTCCCACTGTCTCCGCCCTGAGATGAAGAGAGGCACTGGATGTGTCACCAAGGAACGGCTGTATTAAATGGAAGCTAATCAACGCCTCTTCTTGGACTTTGGACGGCGAGGCTTACAAATCAGTCGCGTATTTGGACCAAATTGCAAAAGTTCCCATAAAATGAGCCCGTCGATGAAAAATGATGAACAGAGATGGGATTCGACCCAAAGTTTCGTCCATCTTAAATATCATTCAAGTCCCAGAAGTCAAGAGGAAAACTCATTTTCATTGATGGCATTTTAAGAGGTCGAGCTGGTGCAGGCGGCCTAAAAGAATAGCGAGTTTACCGTAAACTCAACAAGAGCACTCTGAGAACGCATGCCTCCGTCGAGCGGGGCAACGGCAAAGAAAAATTTAAATTGGTTCTGAAACTATGATTTCCTTTGTATCACCACGAAAATCAAATACTTCGATCCTCTTGACAGCAATAACAGCTTCTGTATTTTTCTTGAAGATCCATTCATAACTTTTTGAGTTATGCCGGTAACAAACATTATGACAAACATTGGTCAAACAAACAAGCAGAGAGACCGACCATCACCAAAATTTCATTATTTACGTTTTTCAACAGTTCTAAAACTTATTGTAAATTTTACAAAGATCCGTCAATAACATTTTCAGTTAGTTTGCTAACAAATATGAAATAAAACACAAAGACAAAAAAAGAAACAAACGAACTCCCAGATCATGTCACAAATTTGCTCATTTACTCATGGTGATATACCTAACAACTCCTTTAAAGTTCATGAAAATCAGTCCGTAACTCTATGAGTTATGGCACTAAGAAAAAAAAGGCAGATAAACAAAAAGTTGAGCGGATCTTCATAAAAAGTTAATCATCTGTTACCATTACCATGCCTAACATTCTCTGTAAATTTCGGAAAGATCCTTCCTTAACTTTTTGAATTATCTTGGTGACAGACGAACAAAATACCAGTCGAAGAGACAGATAAATACGACAAAAATATAGCCTCCTTGGCCGAGGTAATAAGGCATCAATATTATATCGTAAGAAACCATTCTATTTACAATTACTAATAATTTTGTTTTCACGTGTCGCATACATGGAAATTATTATTACTCCTGATAAATTATCAATGAACATAAAAAAACATGAGCGTTGCGTCGTATTATAGTTGTATTTATATATGTATGTGTGTTTATGTATCTAAATATAGTGCGAAGGTGACTAGTTGTGTGTGTGAGTGATTTTAAGGGAGATGTTGTCAGAGTTTTCAAGGAAGAAACAATGGGCGGATTACGACGATGATACCTGACGATGATTACGACGATGATTACGACGATGCCATACCTGAGGATGTGGTTAATATAGAAGAAGCTTACAAGTTGGGTAAAACTTTTTTGCTGGAATTTAAAACGTTCTGTATCATCAGAAAAGGTCTGTGGGTCGCAAGAACTGTTTCTGAAGAAACAATAAAACATAAATACATTATTAAATATGAGTATATGCTTATTTTTATGCGTACACAGAAATAAACAAACAAAACCAGTCATTCACACAAAAATATTTCTCTATCAGTAAATCTAGTTTTATCTGTTTAAAATTAGTGCAAAGCTCTTATCTCTTTGTATGCAATAACTGGCTCTTACTAGGTTTTTTAACTTTTCAGTTTACCCTCTCAACGAAACCCTCGTAACGAGAGGGTCAAATCCAAGAAAAGGTCGATTGCAGGTTCAGGGACCTCAGTAGGTCGCCAGCCGTCGTAAGAGGCGGAGGGTGCCAGTGCAGTGGTTCTCATTAGCGCACGTGCGGCAACGCTTGACTTTTTTCCCCTAAAAGATATATTATCTGGCTGTTGTTTTGCAGCTTAAAACAGTGCAGTTGCAGTGAAATGCAACTGTGTGAGAAACTTTCTAGCGTGAACGCATTTCTGCGATGGAATGAAACTTCATTTATTATTTTGATTTATAGACATCACTAACGCTGTAAACATAACTTTGCAGGACACCCAAAAAGATTTCGGTTCCTATGCTTTTAACATACATGATCTTACATGCAGATTTCCAAATTCGATTCTAAAGTGTTTCAGCGCAGTCAAGATTGGATGGGTTTTGGTGCTTACTACCTAGAGCAGAGATTTTAAATTAGACAACCAGTGGATTGTCTGACGCCGTTCCACTCGGCCGTCATTTCACTTTGAAAATAATTCAGATAATTTCTAATTGCCTGAGAAGGAGCCCTCTGCCTCCAGGAGGTACAGGTAGTCTAGATGGAAATGGATATATATCCGAATTTTTGTTTCCGTGAATATCCTCATCATTTTCAGAAACAGCACCTGTGGTTATTTTCATAAATATGAAAAATCCGGATACGTCGAAAGCCTGTTAATTTTCAGAATTTGCCTCCATGCATTTCCTCACAATTTTTCAATATTCGCATCCGTAGACTTCTTCGTAATTTCGTAATTTTCAAAATTCGCATCGTGAATTTTCTCATAGTTTTCAATACCCACATGCGCATTTTACGATGCTAATAGTATGTAAGAGTATGTAGATATCATATTAAGAAGTGAATTAAATGACACGAATTACAGATTTAGTTCTCAGCTTTCCAATATAGTTAAACTCTCAGCAGCTTCTCCACAATCAAATGTCTCACTTTAGACTGCTGAAGTCACCTGAGTCACAGCCATGTACTCTCTGCGGTTACTGGATAGTCGTCTCTATGCAGGTGCATACTCAACTTATGAGTGGGTACTCAGACCCTACATCGTTCTACTTAAGTACTTTCCAATAATGTCTCTGCTTCCAACTTTCAACGTGTACCGGGATGACGTGCGTGCCGCACGCCCGCTCATAAGTTGAGCTTGCGATTGTACAATGTGGCTCGGTGTTATACCGTCAGTTGCGGAATCGTGCAGTCCTATGCACACATGTATGGAACAGTTGCAGTGGCATCTATATTTATATTTTAATACGCATCAGTTTGTTTTGTAAACAGTACACGGTTTTCCATAAAGCATTTCGAATTGATTAAAAAATGCAATTTAATTTCATTAAATACTGTAATATGTAAAATAGGGACCGTGCAGATTGGAAGCGTTTATTATATAAAAACACGTCAATCAAAGCATATATGGTTACTTAAAATGATCAGTATTTAAAGAATTCGATTGCAAGAGCAATGGTTCAAATAACCTTCAACGAATGATCGATTGTTTTAATACATAAATACAACATGAACCTAATAAAATTGAATTAAAATGCACTATTTTTATTCATATAATTTGAAATAACATTTTGGTAATTAGTGACATTATTGATAATATTGTCAACACTAGTGCACTCTGAGAGGGTAGGGTATACCCCGCCAAGTAAGGCAACGGTTACAAAAATTCATATTGGTTCTGATGATTTTCTTTGTTTCAACACCAAAATCTAATTATTTGTGCCCGTTTACAGTGTTAATGGCTTCAGTAATTTTTTTGAAGATCCGTTCATAATTTTTTGAGTTATGCTGCCAGCAAATATTCTGACAAACATTAATCAAACTCACAAACGGACCAACCCATACCTAATCACCAAAATTTAATCATTTATTTCTTTTAAGATTACTAACAACTGCTAGGAATTTCATAAAGATCCATTCATAATTTTTTTTTAGTTATTTTGCTAGCAAGCATAAAATTAAAAACAGAGACAAACTAGCGAACGAAGAGATCATTTAAAAAATTTGGTCGTTTACTCTTTGTGATATACTAATAACTCATACAAATTTCATAAAACTTCGTTCATAACTTTTTGAGTTATGGCATTGAGAAAATGAAGCACACAAAATAAACGGATGGACGGATCTTCACCAAAAGCTAATCATCTGTTCCTCCTAGCATACCTAACAATCCCTGTAAATTACGTCAAAATTCGTCCTTAACTTTTTGAGTTATCTTGGTGACAGACAGAATAACAGAATTGACAAACCCGAAGAAACGTAACCTCCTTGGCGGAGGTAATAATTATTTATGCTCCCTATGTTTGGAAAAATGATTCATTTCTTCGCTGCCTGGTCTCCACTGATGCGTGTCTCTCTACTTTAGCTGGGGCCACACTATGCGTTCGCACGTACTACTTGATGCGAGGATTAGCTGCTCGCACATCGTTCACACGTCCGTATCTATGATAGTGATATTAATTATGTATCGGCACAACATGCGAGCTGCTAATCCTCGCATCAAGTTGTGTCTACGAACGTACAGTGTGGTCCCGACTGAACGGTGAAGCCTACATGGAATTTCCATTTGGCTGACTATGTTGAACAGGATCTATTAATTCCGCTGAGCGCTTTCTATAACATCATGTAAGAACAATCGGTTCATAAACAAGTAATAACAGTGAAGTTTCATCTTTATTCATTTAAATAATTAAAAGAGAATAATTTTTATTAAAATGATAAACTTTTAAATCAATCAAATACATTAAAGAAACGGCGCTGTAATGTATATTCCGAGTAGTAGAAGCCATGTCCATTACTGACTGTAGGCTTCCACCATGCACATACCTTTCTTCTTCTTCTTCTGTATAACATGAAAGAAATAAAACTTTTTGTCAATCAGAAAAGCTTTTCATTGAAACATATTTACAAATGAAACGCTGCTCCTACGTATATATGAAACGCTTTAGTTTACTATATATTTAACAACAAATTCAGCTATAATGCTGCCCATTAGCATCTCCACATATGCACGGTCCTTCTGTTCATATATTCCATTTTACTTACTAGTTACTAGATAATATTAGCAATATTATTCCAATAAATTAGATTTCCACTTGAAATACTCCAGCTGAACATCTTGCATCGTAATTTCTGTTGTAATAAAATCACGTCTTGTTCACCGTTTCAGTATTTCATATTGGTCGGGTTTGTAAAATACTGTTTACTGTTTGCTAAGTAATGTTGGCCCGTACGGGTATCGGGGCCATAATTACCCCAACTAAGATCAGTTGCGCATTTTCATGAAACTGTAATTATTTCTTCAAAGTAAGTACTTTACTTCATAACAACTAAATACGCATGATTTACTTAAAAAGCAATCAAATTTAAGTATTTATTTATACCATAAAGGCATAGCTCTATCTATCTCTTTATCTAAATGACTGTGAACCTTGCTTGTTTATTTGTGCCACATTTATTTGCTTGTATCTTGTTTGACACAGCATCTTCGCTGTTAGATGGGAAGAAATTCGAAAGACTGGGGCACAGCGCATTCTTTCCATGGATTAGCTCTTTAATTCGATTCTATCTATCTGTACGCACGTGGAACCAGCCCCTCGGTTGCAAGAACGGGCACGATAATTTCAAAGTTCCTACTGAAAATAGAACTGGAATACGTAATAAATAAATTGAATTTGCTTACAGACAGCGTGTTGAATATTCGTTAGAGAAGCAAAGAAGCTGTTGATGGCGATCAGTACGGGCAGGAGTGGACGGCCGAATTGCGTGTGATCTATGACCAGCTGAATAACAGCTAAGGAGGTTCTAATAAGAGGAGTGCACCCTCTTTATTTAACCTACGGGAGCGTTTCGAGTAAACTTTCTCCTTCAACTAGCTGAGTGGCATATCCAATCGGCGAGCGGCATTGCCTCACGCAGCCTTTATAGGATGGAGTCCTGAGCTTAAATTTTTATAGCCATTAACCATCGACGAAATTCCGAGCGGATGGAAGTATGTAAAGGAAACTTGTATCCTGTATACCATCTGATGATGAAAGTAACAGGGTGAGCACTGGGATATAAATCTTCAGATACGATTTTCTTGCAAAACTATTGAAGAACTGCCTGTCTGTATCTTTCTTAATTATATGTGCTGACCGCTGCCTTTGTCTTACTGCATGGGAGCAGTTCAGCCACTTCAAGGACTCCAAACGCCAGCTTCGATCACGTGACAAAGCTATGTGTTTATTCGCCCAGAGAGTTCTTGGGCTTGCTCCTCCCATTAGAAGCTCCTTGATAACACCTGTCTTTTTGCGAAAACAAAGGCGATCTTGATGACGACCCAACGGGTCACCTGTCGTCTAGTATTATACTAAAGGTGTGAACCTTGCTTGTTAATTTACTTGTGTCACGTTTATTTACTTGCTTGTGTCTTGTTTTACCCAGCTTTTTCACTTTTAGACGGAAAGAAATTCGAGGGACTAGGGCACAGCCGCATTCTTTTTGCGGATTAGCTCTTTAATTCGATTGTATCTGTGATACGGGCGTGGAACCAGCCCCTCAGCTGCAAGAACGGGCACATAACTTCAAAGTTGCTACTGAAAATACAACCGGAATACGTAACAAATAAATTGAATTTGCTTACAGACAGCGTGTTGAATATTCGTTAGAGAAGCAAAGAAGCTGTTGATTTCGACCAGTACGGACAGGAGAGGACGGCCGAATAGCGTGTGGTCTATGACCAGCTAAATAACGCCTGTTTTTTCCGGAAGCAAAGATAATGGTGATGACCCAACGGGTCACGGGCCGTCTAGTACTTTTTATTTTTCATGTCTCCTCATTCTTTTTTTCTATTATCCACATGTACAATCTGCGAACATGAAACCTTTTACCTAAAGGACAATCGACAGACAGACAGTATTTCTAGTAAAAGTTCTTCATTATCTACAACATGAAATGAGTTTAGTTGCAGTGATAAAATGACAGCATCAATATTCCCTAAAATTTTTTCATTACCTCATGCCCCCTCCTCCCCCCTCCCAAAAAAAACAGAAAAGAAATATGATTTTAATGACCATTATCACTGTACATATATGATTAAAATCACGCTATATAAGATCTAAGGTATAACAAAGTTAACTTATGCGTGCAAGTTTATAGTACATTATATTGCAATATATGGACGCTTATGACTTAGTTTTCCCATTTTTATTTCAATGGCTTCCTCCGTTTGCATATATGCTGTTTCAAAGAACTTTACCACCGATAATGACAATTGTCGACAATTGGCAAGACAATGACCAATGCCAATTCTGAAACCACAAAATCGACTTTATTTTTTGTATAGATCTGTGTCACGCAGTGAACGAACATCATTCATTTGACCCGCTGCTCGTTCGCCTACACACTTAGCGCTCAGCGTAATACCGGGACCACATTAGGCAGTAGCACGCGCAATATAACATTCTCCTCCTCGACAATACTCTTAACATAATAGGTATTTGGTACGTGCATGATCCCCTTCTCTATGTGACGCAAAGTTCGAAAGCCAAATTCCACCAGAACGGCCCCATGGGGCGTATTCGAGTCTCAGTTTACTCCGCAAGGCTTGAGTTGTCAGTCGTCTCAGTTATAATCTGTTTCCTATTAGCGCCTTAAAATTGAATCAAATTTTGTAAATCTAAAGGTCGGGATTGAATTTCCGTGGGAATTAAAACTGACCTGATTTGATTATCTCAATCTAAATATGTGAACTGCTCATGCGCAGACACATGCGCGTACTCTAGCAGATAGCATAGAAAGCAGTCTCGCGAGTGCTGAGGTCTGTTTGATTGGACCCCAAAAAAGCTTTGGTTTGACTTGTCCAAAACGTCAGACAGAAGCTTTGGCTTCGTCACTCTGAATCGCGTTGCAAGTGTTAGATGCAACGCGATTAGGTTGAGCCTGTTGAACATTCCATATTACGGAGTAAGATTGAGTTTCTGCTAGTCTCGATTGACGGTAAGTGCCTGAAACTCAATCCATCTGGTCTAAGCCAGGGCACTTGCATCAAGTTTCGAACAAGTTAAGCCTCGAAAGCCTAATTTTGATGCCCAATCGAACAAGCCCATAAACTTGGAAATCATAACCATTTATTCGTTGACTATAAAAGTAAATATAGCATGTGGATATTATCGGGAAAATGTCTCATAATTTCCGATAGGGATGTGCCTTTCTGGTACTCAGCATGCAAAGATTATCTTACGCATAGTGCTAGAAATGAATAATTGCTGACGGCCTTCGCCATCATGAAATAACGGCAAAAAATAATTGTGTCCAGAAAGCCCCGTTTTCTTCCCTCTTCTTTAGGGTTCCGCTTTGAAGAATATCCTCTCCCTTTGCTTCGTAGATCTTACGCTCAATTTGCTCATCATGAGCTGAGAGCAATTGAAGCATTCTTTTGGGAAGGAAATTAAATTAAGTGTCCATGCTATTGGAGGGATTGTTCAGTATGTTAGGAAAATTGTGCAGATAAATTAACTTTTGGTGAAGATCCGTTCACACGTTTATTAGTTTGTCGGCTTCTTTTTTCTTAGCCATATGTCAAAAAGCTATGAACAGATTTTTATGAAATTTGCATGAGTTGTGAGGTATATTATAAAAAGTAAATGAACAAATTTTCGGGACCTGTTTCACTAGGCGTTCCTCAAGGATTGACCCTCGGCCCTTTTCTTTTTAATATATTCATCAATAATCTTACATCTTTATACCTGACGCAAGTTGCGTACTGTTTGCCGACGATGCTGTTTTTTTATGTTACTGATGGTGATTTTGCTCCAGCTGTTAGTAGAAATAAGATACTCTTTGAGAACCTGACATCACTGTTGGCCTTCAACAAGCTAGTCCCTCATAAACGAAAAACAGAGCTTATGCTCCTCACTACAAAAAAAAAATACCCCTCTAATTCCAGACTTGTTTTTTGATGGTACAAGCCTTGAATGGGTAAAAGAATTTAAATAGCTAGGTGTTATTTTAGACACGAAGCTATCTTTTAGTTTGCATATTAACGGAGTTTGTAAAAAGCTGAGGAAAGCTCTTGAATTATTTTATTATCTTTGAAATAAATTCCCAGTTAGTGTGCAAAGATATCTGTACTTTAGCATTGTGTATCCCCAAGTAATTTATTGCATCGAATTCTGGGGAGGTGTATCCCCATCCTCTAAAAGAAAAATTGCAATAGTGTTGAACAAAATCTTACGTGCAATACTTCAAGTACGATCAATGAATTATGTACCTGTAACTCATGCCGGTGAAATGTATAAAGCATTAGCTTTATTATAATTTGACGACATTTATCGATATTTTTTAGTAAAATTACTCCATCGGTTTTTATATGTTGATCGACTATCTTTTAATAAATATCTTTTACCCCTTCAACCTCGGAACAATTATGAAATGTGAAGATACAGATTTAGGACGCCTCACGTAAGGCTTGATTTTGAGGAACAAGGGACTATTTTTCAGTTCATTAAACTATTGAACAAAATGGATGAGGAGATGTTGCTACCCATGCCAACATATATCTTGAAAAATAAATTTAAAAACAACGCTCAAGTTCATTTCTAGGTAGTATGGTCGTTTTTTCTCTCTTTTATATATTGGAAGATTATTGATTTCTGCTTTCTCCTGTAAACCTATCTATGTATTATTTAACTGTAACGGGTGAATTTCAGCGTCATTTTAACTTTTTAATTGGCTCAAGAAGCGGTAATGCTGAAAGTAGCCTTTTGTCACCTATCTGTGTATTTTTTATCGTGTTCTTGTACATAACTCTAATTTGTTTGTTTGCTATTCTCTGTGTTTGATTTTATGCGTGTTAGGGAAAAACTCAAAATCATTCTGAAATTTACAGGAATTGTTAGTAATGGTGATAAACATATGTGATAAAATTTTGATGATGATCGGTTGATCAGTTTGTGTGACTGACTAATGTTGTCAGCATGTTTGTTTGCAGAATAACTCGAAAAATTACGAACGGATCTTCAACAAAATTTCGTAAGCTGTTATTGCCATCAGAGAGCACAAATTATTAGATTAGATTTTGGTGTTGATACAAAGGAAATCATAGTTTCAGAACCAATTTGAAATTTTCATTTCTTTTGTTTTGTTTGGCGGAGGTATGCGCTCCCGGAGTGCTCTAGTTATGTAGCGTGATTTATTCTGTTAATTTAAAAGCAACTGGTTTTCTGCAAGGAATATAAAAGAAATCTCATTTCCGTCATTAGTGGAAACGATGTAATTCATTTATCAAAAGTAACGGCAAAGATTCTTGTGTCAGTGTGTCATTCGAATGAGAGCTTGAGCACTCTGAGAGTGCATATCTCCGCCAAGCGAGGCAAAGGTAATGGAAAATTCGAATTGGTTCTGAAGTTGTGATTCCATTTGTATCAACACCAAAATCAAATACTTCGATCCTTTTGACGGTAATAACAGCTTATGTAATTTTGTTGAAGATCCGTTCATAACTTTTCTAGTTGTGCTGCTAACAAACATTCTAACATTCACTAGACAAACACACAAACAGACCAACTGATCATCACCAAAATTTAATCATTTATGAATATCAACGTTGCTAATAATTCTTGTAAATTTCGTAAAGATCTGTTTATAACTATTTGAATTATTTTGCTAACAAGCATAAAGTCAAACACCCAGCCAAACAAACGAATAAGTAGATAAGTAGTCTCAAAAATTTGTTTATTTGCACTTAGTAATATACCTAACAACTCATGCAATTTTCATAAAAATCCGTCCATAACTTTTGAGTTATATAGCGTCCAGAAAAATGAGGGAAACAAACAAACGGATGAACCGATATTTACCAAAAGTTAATCATCTGTCTTTCCTAACATACCTAACATTCCCGATAAATTTTGTTGAAATCCGTTCATAACTTTTTGAGTTCTCTTGGTGACAGAGAGACAAGCAGCAAGATAGACGAAGAGACAAACTCGACGAAAACATAACCTTTTTGGCCGAGGTAATAAATAAAAATTATTATTTAAAAATTTAGCATGTTCTATAGTGCATCAACTAAGGAACAGTGTATACTAATGCAGGATTTAATTAAAGAGGCATAAAAACTCTCACAAATGCATTAGCGACTCTGCGTTGCGTGCGGACCGCACTCTTTCACTTTGGAGGCTGTCATATGTTGAACTAAAAAGTTCTGTCGGTGCTTCGTGCTCTGGTCGGCTAAAGTTTGGAATTTGTTGCCTGCATCGGCTTTTGGTCGTGTTGGCCTGCAGGCTTTTAAGTCGGCTGTTAATGGTTTTTTGCTGGATTTGATTTAGCAGCGTTTTGGGCTTCCCGGTGTTGCAAATGCTTCATTTGGGTTGTATTACCTGCCCGTGGGAGCTCAAGCGTGAAGTTTTAATAATAATAATAATAATACAGTTTATTTATTTTTTATACTAGAGAGTTCTACAAGATTAAATAGCCCCTGAATTAGTTTACTGCATCATTTGTGGAAGTTATTTTAACACTAGTACCTTACCACTTCTTCCGTCAAAGAAATTTAATATTGAAATATTCTATGCTCTAGCAGGAACAAAAGTTTTGCAATACAATTATAAGTACTGTCGCTTTGTAATTGTTTGGCCCGGTGAAAGAAGAAGCTAGTGTAAAGAGATATCAGTCTTCTAACAGCTCGATACGAAGTATGATTCAGTTCTTTAAAACAAGTTTGCAGAGGTCGGCATCTCCGATTATGTTACCATTGTACGAGGGCAAAATCGATGATACGATGGCCATCGCCATCGTTCTTACGATGGCGATGGCAATACCATCGCTTCATCGGCATCGGAACCATAAATCGCCAATTTTCATTGGCGATGACCTACGATGAAATAACCGTCGGCGATGGCCATCGTAGGGCGTCACAATCGGCGACGGACCATCGCATTAACACATTTTAAAAGTGCAAACATCTCACTCAGACCACAAACATCGAATACAAGCAGCATCTCTTATAACCTCGGCGGCTCGGCCTGTGTGCGATTTTCAAACCAGTAATACTATTCCTAGCTGATAAAAGGTGTGAAATTTAACGCCCAGGTTATTAATTGACAATGTTAGATCTAGGAAATATATTAAAATAAACTTTGTAACCCCTCTTTGCTTTAATGTTACTAAAAAAAATAATGTTTCAAACTCGTAAGGCTGTTTTCCTGGAGATTTAGCCTTATTTCATCAGCATCGGTTTACAACCGATGACGATGACCATCGTATGCCATCGCCGATGGCATGTTCAGTCATTTCATCAGACCATTTCTTCCTCATAACCCCATCGCCGATGGAGAAAATGGCCATCGCCGATTTTTTGATACGATTTCCATCGGACCATCGCTATCGCGGATGAATTTTTGCGATGTTCCATCGTAACATCGTAGTTTTCCGATGGCGATGGTCTACACGCCATCGCCGTCGTATGATCGGCGATGGCCATCGTGCCAGGCTCTGCAAATGCGGTAGCATTGAATACCTTGAGAAGAAGCACTGGTATAGGCTTGGAAACATCATCCTGATAAGTAAGCTAAACTTGGTATACCTTTTCTTCACAGTTGAAAATGACATAGTAATTCAAGAACATTTCTTTTTCAGAACCTTAGAAACGCAGTAAGTTTGTAATTGATCGATTTAGCTCCATAGCCGGATAAGCTGTCAAAATCACCTTGGTCCAGAAATAAACAAAATAATTCTGTGGTACAGCGACCTTCATCTTCCAGCATCCTGAAAAGCAGGGATAGGCTCGGAATTGACCATCGACGTTCCAGCACCTGATACGAAATCCAAACTTAAAAATATCTTTGCTCCACATTGAGAGAATTGTACTGCGATCATTTTTATTTCATTTTTTATTGTCTAAAAGGCAACAATTCGCTTGGAATTAAGCATCGAACCATAAAGTGGCGAAAGCAAGCAAATGGCTGAGCGTTTCGACGGGCAGACGTCTCAAGCTGTCATCGGAGGGGGCGAAAATTGGCAGTGTTTTCACTAATGGCGGTCACTGATGGGGACAATACGTGATGTCGGAGTTCGATTGGCCATCCCTTCCATGCATCTCAAGTGGGAGAAGGAACCCGTTTAATTAACCCGAGTGGCATGGAATCCTGGCATTGATCAGGCGGTTGGAGTCAGTTTAGGAGGGTCTTCTGGTCGACAGGACCCCAGTTTCTTAAGAGGATTTGTCGTCAGGTCGTTGAAGAGATTGAGTACGTAACGATTGCCAAGGTCCCAAGAAATCGGAAAATTCTTTCTCACCAAAGCTCCCGAAAGAATTAGGGAGAGCTGAGAGAGAAAGGTAGTAAACTTGGCAGGCCTTCCATAGAAATGGCCAATTCCATCCGACTCATGCTGAGCTCCTTCCGCTCGTCTTAATATGACAACATGGCAGTGTTTGAGCTACGTCTGCTACGTCATTACCAGACTAACTGAGCACAAGTTGAAATAATCTTCGGTATCAGTACATAAAAAATGCAGCGAATGAAGTTTCCTACAGAGCCACAGTAACAATAATTGTAAGAATTGCAAAAGAAATATCCTCAAAACGGACGGCTTACAGTGAAGTATTTTTGAACACCATCATTAAAAAGTTTCAGTATATAAAATAATTTGACTATGACCTATCGAAAAACAAACTAATTTGCTCACAACGACGGGGATATAAGTGTTTTGCATAATAAATATTTGGCGATCTATTAAACCAAATTAATGCTGAAACTGAATTTGGAAAAACTGCGTCTCTGGAAAACTGTTTTAGAGAAATTTAGACACGAATTTGTCCTAAAGTTTATCACCTTTTTGGTCACCCAGATACTTCGACAAGCACTAATCGTTGGTGAGTACTCTATTCTAAGTTGGATAATTTCTTGAATGTCTAACTTTGTATTAATTTCTTACTCTTCTCTCCCGTTTCTATCCACGTGAATCTCTTTCTCGCACTTGCTTCCATTGCCCTCTGCCGGTATTTATAGTCGTCATTTTCATCTTCAAGCCTGACTTCCTTGCTTCCTTCAACACAAACACTCTCTCGTCGTTCCAGCGTTTGCTTCGCTCAGATAAACAGCTAACTACAACAGCAAATACAACATGAGTATGTTGTCGTAGCAGAAGTCGTACCATTATTGTGAATTATTCCATTTGCTCCAACACCAGTTCCGTCTCTTGTTACGTCGAAGGCGGAATTATGAATTGCAAGATTAGCTAAGCAGTCCCTTAAAACTGTCAAAACAAAATCTGCTTAACAAAATATCCATTCTATGGACAACCTTCAGCGTGTGGAATTTTTTCAAAGGTGAATTATGCTTGCAAGCAAGTAACAGCAGCGGATTTTTGTTTTGGGTTGCATGGATGCAATGCGAGGCGCATTTGTTGCCTTTTTTATCTTCGCCAAGGAGGTTATGTTTTTGTCGGCATTTGTCTGTTATTCTGTCTATCTGCTACCAAGATAACTCAAAAAGTTAGGGATGGATATTTACTAAATTTACAGGGATCGTTAGATATCATAGGGGTAACAGGTGATTAACTTTTGGTGAAGATCCCTTCTACCGCTTGTTTGTTTTCTGCCTCTTTTTCTTGGTAAGTTGACTCAGAGACGTGTGGTCGGATTTTCATGAAATTTGTATAAATTGTGAAGAAGTGACCAAATTTCTGATATATTCGTTTGTTTGTCTCTATGTTTTTATTTTTGTGTTTGTCAGCAACACAACCGAAGAAGTTATGAATGAATCCTCATGAAATTTGCAGGAATCATTAGAAAACGCATGAATCATCAGATTTTGGTGATTAATCGGTTTGTCCCTCTGCTTTTGACTAATGTTTGTCATAATATTTTCCAGTACTAAAATGAAAAAGTTATGCACACATATTCATGAAATTTGTTGCAATTGTTGGAAATGTTTTAAAACATAAACGACCAAATTTTGTGATGATTGGTTCGTCCGTTTGTGTGCTTGATAATATATTTGTATAAGTGTTTGTCAAAATATAGCTCAAACAGCTATGGATGGATTTTCAAGAAAATTAAAGAAATTGTAATTAGGCTAGCCAAATGTTAAGAGGCACATTTGACCAAATTTTTGTGATGATAAAAAGGAAATCCTTCGCTCAGGACCGTGCCATTGGCGGCACGGTCTTGGGCGACTCCAGCCATTGGCGGACGCTGTTGAAAGTGACCAGAAGTAACGTCAGCTGTGCGTTGATTGGACTACTTGATGTTCTACGCTCTGTGTGGTGCTTAAGGCTTCATAAATTAAAATAAACTAGAAAATGAATGAGTTCAATAGAAATACCATTATTTAAAAAATCATAGTAGTGATGATACTCGTGGCAATCACAAGAACATGCTAGTTAGCTACAATCAGCTTTATAATTTAAGAAACTTTTTGTTAAACTCATGGAGCCGTGCGTGAAAAAAATCCCGCAATAATCGATACTAGCTGGACCCGTGAAAAAATTCACAAATTCACGGTTTACTAACTTTCTTTCAAGTGTTTGAAAAATTCCTAGTACCGGTATGCTTGTTACTGGATTTTAATGTAATTAGTTGCACATCTAATTTTATCGTGTTTATTCGTACAAATCGGTAGTTGCCCTCCTAGTAGGTAGTTGTTCTCCTAGGGGTAGTCGTTCTCCTAGCGGTAGTTGTCCTTCTAAGGGGTAGTTAATCTCCTATGGGGTTAGTTGTCCTCCTATTTAGGTATTTGTTCTCTACAGGATCCGTGGATATTCTACGGTTGGTGAATGTTCTCACTTACCATAGTTTAACCTGAGGTAGCGCCTCTAACTTAACCCAACCCGTCTGAGCTGACGTCCGTCGCTTACTCCTGCCTTTCGTTACACAGTCCGTCTACCTTACATCTCGCCTAACCTTTCGTAGTATTTTTAATTCACCATTAAAATTAATCACGAATTTATTCTGTCAGCAATGAATTCGCACTGGTGTCTTGATAAAGACAGAAACATGACGGTACTTCTTGCATTGTTCCCAATGTATTTGTACACCTATTCCAAGCTCTACTTCCCAATGTTTAGAGGTAATTTAGCCCTTTCTTATCTTACGTTTTACAATTTTTTGTCGGCGTATTCGATTTTTATCACTCTTTCGAGACCTGTGGGTACTGATCAGAAACCCATCATTTTTCGGCTTAGTTTAATGCCATAGCTAGGTAATAAAAGAAAGCAGATTCGGTCAATATCTTCACTCGTAGCAGGGTACTCTTCTGTTCTTAAGCTGTCATAGTATTTGCTCAGACATCGCACTGTTCTGGCGGAATTCCCACGCTAACGGCAAGTAATGATACAGATTCTAACGTGCTAACACAGAACAGCTCAGGTGCATACAAATAATTATTAGAAAAACATTTTTCTGTCGCATCCGATTGATGATCCCCACCGTATCATAGATACCTACGTTAGCACCATAATGCTGCCTGATTCACGTTATTTTGAAGATTTTACTGACTTTCTTCCAAGCTATTTAACCGATGACAGCTGCTGAGATTTAAAACTATTCGCTCCAATTTTCTTCTATCTATTATTGAAGAGCGTACCACACGAACGAACGAAGGAACAACGCTATTAATATTATAGATTAAAGATGTTTGCCTACTACCTTTTTGCCAGTGCGGAATCTTCTCTGACTTACTTTTTTATTTTCTTCATCGATCCTTTGTCCTACTCTCATCCTTAGGTCTTCTATATTGATAGGCAGAAGTCAAATCTGGAGCAAAACACTCCAATAAACTCGAATGCAAAACCAGTGAGGTTACCTTTAAATAGACTACAGTGTTATCGCTCCGTAGCAATGATAACGTCTTTCCAACTTAAATATCTGTTTCATTTGAAGTGCTGAAATTTTTAGCCTGAGAAGAGAGAACTACTTCGTCTAATAAAAAAACAGTAAGCTAGAAAAAACGATTGTGTACTGCCCGTGAAAAAAATCCCCTCCAGAGCGCTTCGTTGACCATCTGCCGAATTTATACATCGTAATCTGAGAGAAAAAAGTTGTAAAATCAGACTCCAGAAGCTGCATACATTTTGTACCGATCTCAAGAAGTGTCTTCAGGAAATAAAGAGAAGGATCAGCCTTCGCCATCTTCTGCAACCTGGTCATCGATTTACAAAATTTACAACCTGGCTTTTTTTCGCGTATCTATTTCTTTCAGAACGGAAATAAAATAAATAAATGCACGAAGCGTTTTATCATATAAGGATTCTTCAGGACCTAATAATTATGTGTGGAAAACACAGAGGAAAAATTTTGGAAGCCTTCAAGATAAAAAGAAATAGTTTCAATGTCTTTATTGCCTTTCTTATTTTTTATTTTATTGACAATTAGTAACTATTATGAATCATTATTGTCCAGACTTTGCGATCTACCCCTCCCCTACTCCTGGTCAGTGGATCATGACGTTTGCTTGAGCCAGATATAGGCCTTTCCTCCCATATTCCGTTGTTTTAACATGCATCGAACCGCGCATGTAAACCTTAGAGAAAATCATATCAAGATGACAGCTCGATCATATCAACGACGTACTATCCATTGGGCCCGGAAAACGTTCGAAGTTTGGGAAAACCTCGGCAAGGCATCGCTCGTAAATCGACCTGAATATTCATGTGCTTACCCTCCTCTGTTTGATTCCAAAAGAAGTCAATCTTGAGATGGCAATCTTGATGCGTGCAAACTTGAGTTGAATTTCGAGGCAGGCAGGACTTAAGTCATTCTTGTGTCCGAGCGTATGGAAATCTTGTCCTAAACTTGGCCAAGTTTGCCTTGCTTTATTGATGGCGGCAATGCGGGCAAGCAAGCGACCATGTGAGGCGTGCTGGTCTATAGACTGGGTTTCCATATGTAGGGGAAATGTCATTAACTTCGTTTTCCATATATTATGATACACATTTTGTTGATTGCTTGCGATCGCCTCTCCGTCCAGATGTCAAGGATTGTACCTTACCTTTGCTACCTTTGATGATACTTCGGACGAGGTCCAGGCGACGTTATGCACGCCGCCCATCTTGTGCAGAGGTGATGCTGCAGTCCGTGACCAGCGGGGTGGCTAACAACGAGTTATCCCCACAGTTGACGTAGCCGCTTACAGCAGGTTTATCCGGCACTTTCAGTAAGCATGCGTCTAGGAGATGATTCATTTACTAAATGGTAAGATGGACGTCGCTTTAATAAATTTTTAAATCAAAATAGTAATGCTAACTACAGCCCTGCAAATATTTTTGTTTTCTGAGTTCATGATGAGCGAATTGAGTTTTCTCTTCTGGGAAACCCACACGCACTGCGGATATAGGCTAGGCCATCTGGCCCCACAAGAATATGCGGCTCCAGTCGACCATCAAGAACTAGGGCGCTATCAACGGAAGGTTCTTATACAACAATCCGTGCCCCCTTACCTTCCTTATTTCTGGGAATGGTTAGTGTCCCCGCGGTAACAGTGCATACCTATTAATTGCTAGCTCAGCGCGTCAGGCGCTACAAAGCTCGCTCACCTGGCTTGGTATTCGAACCTGCAACATTCAGTGCCAACAGTTCAGTACGCTAGGCCGCTGCTACCGTGTATATCGATGAAGGAAAAGAGCAAATATTCCTGAGAACAGAACTACGAAGAAAACGTAGGAAACTGGAACTCATTGAAGGGCGAAGTGAGAGAGGTGATAACATTTTCATTGAATATTTAAGTATATATATTTGTATGTTATGAATGTCTTGAAATATGCGTTCACACCCAGGTGTATTCATAAGGCAGTTTTTATTGAAAATCTTCTGGGCTTTTTATTTATTTAACCCCAAGCTTTCGAGCTAATAAATAAAAAACCAAGAAGACTTTCAAAAAACCTTCGTTATTTGTATATTATATACAGTATATGCTTCTATATTTGTCTGTCCACCCAATAAGTGATCGAAGGACTTGAGCAATGCGTATAATATTTTGCAGGGAGTTTGGTGGGCTGACTTAGATGTGACCCATGCCAAGAAACTATAGGTGTAGCTGGCCATCCAAAATGACGGCGTTGAATTTGCATCCAACGCGGCAGATTGTCTTACGCCACGGGTCGTTCCATATTTCTTATTTTATTATTAAGGAGCTTATGCTACGGGGCTGTGCCCTAACCTTGTTGGGCAGTGCATCCATATGAAAAGCTAGGATTAGCTAGCCATCAAAAATGAAATGACTGCGTTGAATTTGGCCCCCATCGCAGGTGATGGTCTTACGCCACGAGGTGTTCTAATTATTTTCTGCTATCATTCAATGACGGCGCAGGTCAACAGCTTCAGATATTTTAAGTTAATACAAAACACCAGTGCAATGCGTGTCCGTGATTCCACAATCACGGACTGCCAAAAAGAATAGATCACCAAATATTTAATTTTTTTAATCACTCGCGATGGCAGAACTTTAATGTCTTTAGCTGAGCTATTCCGCTTTCAAAAATTTTGACTTGAGAAGCCATTTTTTTTTCACGCACTACGCCTCGAGAGTGGGTTGACCAGCCAGCTACTCGTTACGCGACTCACCTGCTGTTAGCCGCCAGTGGGCTGATCAGTCAGTTCTGAACTATTTTAGTGTATAGTCACTGACGTCCCCGCGCTTAGCAAGCACTTACTGTCAAGTTCTAACTTTAATGTAAAACTCACCCCACGGGTATTCTGTTCATTTTATCAAGGCACTTTGGGCGTGGTGAAATTCCTCTACAGCGTTGCCAATTCTATGGACATCTCTGAGGTTTCCCTGTATGCACGTAGAGGGCGGGCTAATATGGGCCGAACAAAATCTCAGATATGACCATAGTATTAGCAACGCTGTAGAGGAGTTTGACCACTCCCACATTGCCTTGATAAAATGGACAAAGTATAGCCTACATGGAAAACATTAAACCTTAATTCTTAAAGTTTACAACTTTTTGCACGCTTCTCACCTGCACATTACCGTTTAGAGCGGCGGGTAGGTTAGGATCTCAACACCAGGCCCATGTCTCATCAGAGCACAGTTCGTTCGCCAAGTTAACGCTGCTTTTGCCGCCATCCCCGCAAGAAACTAACTCTAGTAAAAATATTAAGGCGAAAACTATAGTTTTAAAAGTCATTTTTACTTAAAAACTGAACGTTTCGGCTCTTCGGCCATCATCAGCATCTGAAATATACAATTAAGAGACTGTTAAAATA
>LQNS02278179.1:251801-262907 GCA_001587735.2 Parhyale hawaiensis | reverse complement strand
TGAAATTGTTCACTAAAATAACTTCCAAGTCAATACAACTAAAATATCTGCCTACTAACTGAACAAGCTCGCGTCTAAGGGTCTCTGATTGTTGGCCGTAATATGGAATAGTGACAAAATAAAAAACACGTATCCGCTGCTTCTGTACCGACTGTTAAGAAGAAGAAACTAGTAGTATGAAATTTTTGTAACAGGTGATTATTTTCGGTCTTGTGAGCTTATGTAGGGCCCCAGAAAACATCTGAGCTTAGTTTCAGATTAGGTAGCAAAGCGACGAGTGCACAATGAATAATTTCTAAAGAGACAACTGGGCTAATATTCGTATTATCCCCCACTTGAACTTCAGAATTATATTAATATATTTTGATTCGTTGAAAATTGCTAATTCAGAATATATAGGTCTTTATTTGTGGAAATTCTGTTTTTTTTCAAATTTTCGTCTTTACAGTTTCTTAATTGACCCGTCGGAGCGCGCTGCTGCTTCAGGTTAGGTTACATGCGTATGCGTAAGAGCCAAATTCGCCCCGTACTGTCGGGCAGTTAGGCATAAACCCCTTCATAATATTGGGCAGGTTAGGTAAGGCATAGGTCTGGTTTGCCTAATTTTCACAAAAAATGGATGTCATTTTCGGTTTCAGCACGCCTCAATTATGCTAGAATTCACTTTCTTATCCTATAACTCGGGTGGGGGATAAGACGAATATTTACCGACAACTGCTACTGTGTTTAATATTTGTGCGTTTAATTTGCAACGAAAGACATACCTTATCAATTAAGGATAATTCCGGCCCTGGTTCTTGGTGGGGGGGGGGAGGGAAGCAAAATGTTGTGTCCAATGGCGTCGAAAAATCGCGTGGTACTAGCCAACCGACGCATGTTAGTGTTGTAGATTTGTAGGTACAAATCAAATAACATCTATTTCTCATATGGAGGCTGTGTTCAACAAGGTTAGGGCAGAGCACCGTGAGATTTTCATACTTAATAACAATAGAAGATATTAAATACTTACGTAAGAGAGAATTAGCAATTGGTTTCTAGAGAGTTACTGGTCAATGCCTGCATGTTATTAAGTAGTTGATAGTGACACTATTACGCTTAAGCATGCATATATCTAAATTAAAATTAGTTAAGTTGACAATCATGGCCGTCGTTATTGCGTCATCCAGAATAGTTTGGGTGTTCGCTGAGTCAAAAAAATCAACATGCATAAAATATACTTTTATATATATCACTGTCCGCATAAGTCTTGCAGCTGGATTGGATAATCTCCGTGCCGTTAAGTTACTACTGTACTTACATTCTAAAATGTAGATCTTGTCAGACTGCTTTAAATTTACCTCTTTAAAAAAATACTCTACACGTACCAATATTGATATACCATTTGTGTACAGTATATGGTGTGCGCTATCGATGGATTTGCGCGATCGATCGCGCTGCGCAAACGGTGGATGTTGTAGGTATTAGGCCGTAATTTCGGGTAAGTTGGACTATATTCGGGTTTAATGTCGGGTAGGTTAGGGGAAGCAAGGATTGTTTTTTTTTTTATTTTAAAATTTGAACGATCGATCGTTTGCGCAGCACGATAGATCGATCGCGCCAATCCATCGATCGCGCACAACATATACAGTCCATCGAGCACTAAATGACTGGAGCGCACACGTGTAGCCACAGTACCATATCTGTTGTAGATATCAGCGAACAGCCAAAACTCTCCTTGAAACAAAACCCTGCCGGTCCGTCCAACCCAAAACAGCTACTCATCACGATCAGCAGGATCTTGGCATTCTCATCTGAATGCCAAAGTCCTAAGCCTTCAAAAATTTCACACTAAAAATGATCCGCCATCTTTCCAGGAGCTATTGAGCCATTTGCAAATTCTGCAGGGAGTCCCAAATTCTTGACATTTAGAGATGAGGAGATTTTTCCTGGTATTATTATGCACGAGACATAATTTAGGGAGATTTTGGTAGGCTGAGAGGCGTTACGAGCGAGACCTTTTTATTGGCCCTAAAACTGTGCCTGGGGAGCTCTCGTCAGGCTAGGTAGAAAGTCGCACTCCAAGTGTAACTAACGGCGGAAGCTGAGGTGATGACATGTAGGTGACAGTGCGTTATGGCGTTATTAGTGCTTAACGGCGTCACTGCGTCACTCTATCAGAAGCTCATATTTATCTATTCTATGTCCCTAGGGGCGTCATCGTTTGATATCAGATAATCTCGTAGAAATATGCTGTTGGGCATTTATATATCTGCTAAAAGCACCTCAAAGGTGTTCGAGCGTCGGTTTTATACTCTGTTATAAGTGCATCGGTATCTTAAAGAGACACCAGTACAGTGTTTCACTTTCTGGAACAAATCTCTTTATTTTTCATACGTAACACGACAAACTAAAATATGGAACACACACCATGGCATATATATTTTTACAGCTGCGACACAAATCATCAATTGGAAGCACGCGTATGGAGAAATTTGTGAATAGTTTCAACCTTAAGTCCGCTACCCAACTGCAGTTTCGTTATTTTTTATCTGCGAGAGCTAGTAGTTTACTCATCTAATTTAAAATCACACTTTAAGTAGGATTTATCGAACTAAAGAACGCATACTTTTCCTGTAAGTGAGCCGAGTCATTCATCAAACTCTCACACACACACACACACACAAAAAAAAAAAAAATTCGATGCACGGTCCATCAACACTAACATGTAATTTCAGCATAATGTTCGTAGTGAAACAACAGCTCATTTATTTGAAACATGTACATCCTGCAAGCTTAATCTATCAACTTTGCGTTTGGAACTCAATGCTAATTTCCTTTTTATTTTTTGTTTTTATAGTAACAAAAATCTTTATTTTTTAGGTGTGTCTATCAATTCTGGTTACGTAGCTCAAACTAGTTTTTTTAATTTCATTTTATATTATTTCTGAAATGAAAGGACCCTATTTATGCAAACTGCACAAAAAACTTTGATGTGCAGTCTATCAACTTTAAGTACGGAACAGACAACTGCAATTTCACATTTTAATATAATTTGAGGAAGGTTGTCTCGCGACGCGGCCCAGATCCCGCGGACATAAAGATGATGCAGGCGTCAGTTCGTTTCAGATCCTCTTGGTCGGAAATTAGAGGCTTCCTGCTGCCAGAAAATTTGGGAGTCGTAGAGCTGAGTGCGAAGGAAGACGGTGCAGGATGTGCCCGGACCTTTTGTTTTACCAAATCTCTTTTGTTTTAAATATGTTTCCTGGGAGGGCAGAAGAAGAGAGGTTTCGCCAAGAGCCTGCGTTTATCATGAGGACTCGTTCAGATATAATGCACGACGTTTTCAATGCCCACGGGGCAGTCTTGAAGAAAATTTTTACCAGGTGTTTTAAAAGTGTGTAATGTGCGCCCGTTTATTTCATACCTTCCGAGGATAATATTATGATTTACTTTCGTTGTTCACTGGGAAGTCTTAAAAAAAAAAATTACCAAGTGTTTTAAAAGTATGACAAGTTACCCCGTCATCTAATTCTAATACCTTCTACGTATTATATTTGGATTCACTAGCAAGGTCAGCGGGGCAGTTTAGAACGAAAGTTTTGCCAGCAAGTTTAACGGTGTGCCGTACTTATACATATTTATCACTTTCTGTTCATACTGTAGCAAAAATTAGGTCATTTACTCTTCGTGATATACCTAACAACTCCTCTAAATTTTATAAAAAGAAAAGAGGCAGACAAACAAATTGTTTAAGGGATCTTCACCAAATTTAATCATCTTTTCCTCTTAACATACGTAATAATTCCTGTAAATTTTGTCAAGATCCACCCATAATTTTTGAGTTATCTTGGTGACAGATAAACAGACAAACTCGACGAAAACATAACCTCCTTGGCGGGGGTAATCATGTTTATTACAATTATTCGTCACTAGAGCTTTCATATAACTACATCGCCTCCAAGACTACTTTATATCAAGTAATTAAGTACCAATTTCTTAAGCTGCGAATAGACATTCAGATTAAATACTAAAAAGGTGGCATCGACTGGCTCGGTGAAACGAGTTAAGCCAACTCGCTAAGCTTGACTTGTCCGGAATTTCGGACGGGAGCTTTGGTGCAAGCGTTAGTATCAGTACGATTACGCTTGAGAAGGCCGAAATTTAATTTTGCGGAGCAGCATTGGGTTTCTGAGAATTTGTTGAAAGTGGCAAAACCCACCCTTGGGAGTTCCCGACATGTCTACCTAGTAAGCCAAGCATAACTCAGCATTTCCGTGCCAATAGATGACACCCAAACTCCCAAAGGAATTCAGATTTTAGAGCTCAGGTCTTCGTTGTTTTCCATAGGGACTTCACAGCAGCGGCGGGCTGCAATACAGCGGTGCGAGAATATAACGGCACGCCGATACGGAGGCGATAAGCCACGATCGGCGCCATATTTGCGTAGATGGAATGCGTCCAAACGCAATCCCATGTCATTAATATACATGCCCGCATTTTCTTCACGATTTATTGGTTTCATAATTCCTTCTGTAGTATTTTCGGTTCTGCGAATATCGATGGAGTAAAGTATAAGAAATTTACTAACAAAGACTAAAGTTTACAAGTAAAAATAGCAAGGAACACACATAAATCGGAGTAACGAGTGGTAGTGCAAGGGTTCGTAGATCTGGTAGAAGAATTATTCTCCTCATAATTTTCAGCAAAGTATTGATTTTCGTAGTTGAAGGTATCCATGAAATAACTATCAGCTGGCTTAATGGTACTGCTGTAAATTAGCTACGTGAAATTCGTACAAACTTTTTAGTATTGGCCTAAGACTTCCGTTAAAGTATTTCGTGTCTGAAAATATTCATGAAACAACGATCGGCAGAAATTACACATACACTACGTAGGTGTTATGTAATAGCGACGCAAATTTCCTTCAAGGTTTATTGGCTACAAAATGTTTTATTTTCAACGGAGTAGCTTACTAGTGGCACTGCACGAATTCAGTAACATAGTGATTCAAATTTTCTTATGACTTTATTGGTCTAGCGTTTGCTGAAGTGTTTTCATTGCTCTTGAGACAAATAACGTGTCACGTGTGGAAACACAAAAGTGTACCACATAATTCGATGTAGTTACGTGCCTTTTAGTTCATATTACGATGCTTGTGATGCCAGCTTTGATATATCATATCTATGCTGACATAATGCGCTTAAAGGAACTGAGAAACGTGTGCAACAATCTAAAATAGGTTTAATATGTTACATGTATTCACAGTTTGCACGAATATTGTACAACATCTTTTAATTCATTAGCAAGATTAAGACGATGCTCATGTGCTCCATGTAATGGTTCAAACAATCTAGATCTGTTATGGCAGAATATGTAATACCGAAAAAATTTAAAAGGCTGTTGAGAAGTACTGAACTTTAATAACTCCCAAGTGATATGATTTTGGCTTAAATTAGTTTGCCTAAGAACTAAATACAAAGGATTTAACTGCTGCAATGGACAGTTTAGCCTCACAGTTCCCAAGTGCTGCACTGTAATTGTCCATAAAGTCTGTAACACGACAATGTATGCTGCATTTTGTGGTACATACTTGACTGAGGGACCCCATTGACTTACCGGTTTGGTGTTTCCAAAAGTCCCTAAATGTATTCCTCGACCTATACGGTGCTCTGTGCATCGCTCAATAGAAATCCTATGAACACAGCAATCTCTAGTTAATGTAACAGAACAACTCAACCGAACAAATTTGATTGTAAGGACCAATGACAAGAGTTCTTCCTATACTAAACGTAGCACACGTAGCATTAACGATTTCAATGTTTAAGGACTAGAAAATTCTAGAAAATTCCCTGCATGTCCTGCAAGCTGCACAGCATCCAGCGTCCGCTTGTGGTTATGTTGTGCGCGTTTGGTGGATTTGCGCGATCAATCGATCGCGCTGCGCGTTTGGTGGATAGTTCAAATTTTAAAATGGAAAACAAAAAAACCAGTCCTTGTCTCCCCTAACCTACCTGACATTAAACCCGAAAATAGTCCAACTTACCCGAAATTACGGCGTAATACCTACAACATCCACCAAACGCGCAGCGCGATCGATCGATCGCGCAAATCCACCAAACGTGCACATCAGTTACACTCAACTGGGGACTGATGAAATTTTTATCTGTCAAATCACGCGATTTATATTTTTAAACCCATTGCTGCATTATGAAGATGCTCATACAGTTTCAAATCTTTGCANCGATCGCGCAAATCCACCAAACGTGCACATCAGTTACACTCAACTGGGGACTGATGAAATTTTTATCTGTCAAATCACGCGATTTATATTTTTAAACCCATTGCTGCATTATGAAGATGCTCATACAGTTTCAAATCTTTGCATCGCGTAGGGTATCCAGAAAGACTTGCAACGCTAAGATGGGTTTACAAAAGTCCAAGCCCTGTGAATTAGCGATAGGGGCCATCAAGGTCTCCTTCTCGGTGGTGAAGTGACTGTATCTCTCCATCGCACCCTTGAGAACCCCGGTTCGAGTCTCGGACAGAACGCAACAGATTTACACGGCGTGGTGCACTCCGGCACCGAGAGGTGAGGGGAAGTAAGGTGAGAGATTCTCAAATCGACTTTCACCACTGACTACTTCTCTTATTCTTCGCACTTCCAGATCTTCAAAATTCTGGAATTAGGGCAAAAGGAAAACCTCACCTCGTCAGGTGTATCCACCGCATGTGGGATAATAAATTATTATTATGATTATTGATGCACTTCGCCTCGTGTTCCGAGACAACTCTAATCACTGCATTACAGAAGCAGTTACAGGCATCACTGGCACCGCTTGCACTGTGGGGCATCGTACCGCTAGTGCAGCTCCTTGAATTGCTTTAGCACCAGCAATCAAATGAATCGTTAACGGTTCTGTGGATTTCCTGCTGCGCCTAACCTCAGTTCAAGTTCAAGCCCGTCCATGTTGTTTGGAAGAAATCCGTAGTGTTCCTGGGACTGTTTCTTAAGGGAGGCGGGCAGCGTATAGCGGACAATAATTCAATTTCCAGACTCTATTGCGTATCGGAAGAGGTGCTGAGCGCCAAGAGAAAGGGCAAGACCGTTAGGCCACAGACAGCTAGTCGCGGTGCCGTCAATCTGCGGACAAATGATCGGAGGCGTCGGGGCCATCTTCTCCGGGGCCTCTCTGCACACATTCCGCTGCTGCAGATAATGACTTACTGCATCTGCAGGCGACTCTGTGGCTTTGGCGCTGTGTGGATAGGCCTGCAGTGATCTGGCAAGTCTCTTACTGCACCTGCAGACACCCCTGAGGGTTTGTGCTGAGTGGGTCTGTAGTGATCTGGGAAACCTCTTACCAAGCCTGCTGGCACCCCTGAGGGTTTGTGCTGTGTGGGTCTGTAGTGATCTGGGAAATCTCTTACTGTACCTGCTGGCACCCCTGAGGGTTTGTGCTGTGTGGGTCTGTAGTGATCTGGGAAATCTCTTACTGTACCTGCTGGCACCCCTGAGGGTTTGTGCTGTGTGGGTCTGTAGTGATCTGGGAAACCTCTTACCAAGCCTACTGGCATCCCTGAGAGTTTGTGCTGTGTGGGTCTGTAGTGATCTGGGAAATCTCTTACTGTACCTGCTGGCACCCCTGAAGGTTTGTGCTGTGTGGGTCTGTAGTGATTTGGGAAACCTCTTACCGCGCCTGCTGGCACCCCTGAGGGTTTGTGCTGTGTGGGTCTGTAGTGATCTGGGAAATCTCTTACTGTACCTGCAGGCACCCCTGAGGGTTTGTGCTTTGAAGGTCTGTAATGGTCTAGGATGACTAAATAAATGTACCTGCAAGTGTCCCACTGGACTTGGCGGTGTGTCGGTCTATTATGATCTAAGAACTCTCGAGTACAATTATTGGTTATGTCTGAAGGCTTCATGGCTAAGTATGTATCACGTGGTCATCTTCTGTACAAGAATGTCCCTCGTAATTGTATTGCGCTGTGAATACCGCGACGCCGTGTGATAGTCAACTGCATCGTCCTCTATTCTTTTATGGAACTTGTGATACATAGCGCCAAATTGCTCTTTTACATTTTTTTTAAGTAAGTTGCGATTTATGATAACATATTGCATCTCCAAACCCCAATGGAGAGCTGACCGAGCGTGAGTTGTGTGCAGTGATGTAACGTATTGCAAACCAGTCGTCTCTGTTCTCTCACATTCCCTTTTGCGAAAATATATTATTTCCTTGTCCCAAGATTCCGTCTTGGTGAAGATATCTCCATTCGTCACTAAAACTGTGGCTAGGTTTTCTAGCTAAAAGAAAATTAGAAACTGCTTCTCGTTAAGGAAAACATAATCACTGTCTCAAATATAGCGTCGGAAGAATAGGTTAGGAAAGCTCTCATTTCTGATCCCTTTAACTATAACTGAATACGAAAAGATTACTTTACCTTTTTTATTGAAGTGTCACCCCTATTTTATCCAACTGTGTTGTGTCTACATGGGCAAAACACCAATTACTCCCAAGCCTTCCGTGATAATGTATTCTGTCTGTTCCCTCGCGTTCCGTCGTACCACAGACATCACCGTTGTTGCCGTATTCTGCGCCCGGCCCGCCAGTGACTCCAAGAGCTCAGAGCACTGCAGTTTCGCATGTATTTTATTGACTGTGGCGAGCAGTAAAGCAAGGGTCCCTTATATTGATGGCTGCAGCTTCCGACGTTCTAATCATCCAGCCGAAACGTCTCCGTCCGGTCAGCCAAATGCTGCCAGCGGCGGCCGAGGGAATGGAGTACTTGATCCGCGGAGACCAGCACAGGCAGAAGTGCAACCCGCTGGAGAGGGATACCGGCAGAACTCCAAAACTCCGGAGAGGGTACCGGCAGATCTGCAATCCATCCGAGAAAGATACCGGAAGAATGGGAATCCGCCGAACGACACTGGTAGACCTGCAATCATCGGAGAGGAGCACAGACAGAACTGTTACCCTCGGGAGCACGACACTTGCAGAACTGCAGTTTGTCGGCGAGAGGTACGGACAGAACTATACGCGCCGCCGAAGAGGGACACTGCTGCAACTGCAATCTGCCAGGGAAATACGCGGGAAGAACTGCATTCCACCGGAGAACGACACTGGCAGAACTACAATCCGGGGAAGAAGGACAATTGCAGATCTAAAACCAGCGGGAAACAAACCATTTTAGAAGTGAATTATTTATGCGATCAGTTGCAGCGTTAGTCCTATGCATGATTTGCTCAGCTTCAGCTATGCAGCAGAGGTGGGCAAATTGTTTGACTCAGAGGGCACATGGACTTTTAAAAACTGACAGACGGGCCGGACCAGTACCCGACTCATACATATCAAAAATAAACAAACAAACAAAAAAATTCAGTGTTAATACTTATATTCACTTGTAGTGAAAATATCTTAGCTGCAGATATGCAATTTTAGAATAGATCGTATAAATGCTTAAAACGGGTTAATGTATCTACGGCGGATTAAAATGACTAACGGGCCGGATGTGGCCCGCGGGCCGAAGTTTGCCTACCCATGAACTACAGCCACGAAGTTCAGAAAAATTGCACTGTTACGGCACCCACCGCATGATGCCAACAATGTCACAGCTGTCCGAGGTCTAATTCACTACAAATTTGTAGAGATATCGCAATCTTTACTTATCTCACTTGCTGCTCCAACGGACATTACGGCCCATATTTTTACCAACATTTAGTAGACAAAAAGTACTGCTTGTCGGGAGACAGCAGAGCTTGCAAACGCTTTGCACTGAGTGCGGAGAGCGAAAGACGTGAGTGTGAACCAGCCTTAAGTCTTGCAATCAATTGCCTGACTGTCATTCAGCTGACCAGCTTCGGCTTCAGTAGCCTATAGCATCCTTAGTAGTACTCTAAGTTACTAATAGTATATTCTTTGAATTATAGATGCTTCGGTTCTATGTGATCATCTTTACCCTATTGTCGCATTTTATAGTTCATAGATAGAGAGGCTAGGTACGTAATCGATTCCGTTATATTTGCTTGTTTTTACTTTAAATTTTTTATGTTTCGACTAAGAGCTCGACAAAATTTCCTAAACCGCCTTAGAGGCGGGGAACGTTTCGATGTTGGGCGTCTCTATTGTGAACTTGTTGAATTAACTGTAGGTTATGTAATTGTGGTAGGAATACTAATAGTCTGTAGTATATGTTATGTCATAACATTAATAGCTGAAAGCTTTCACTACGTGACGAGAATTATAAATCTGTGTACCTTCTTATCTATCTGTTTATCCATTTTTCTATCTGTTTCCTCTTTTCTTTAAACATATGTCCGAATGAACATACCTAAATAAAAACATATGCTTATGAACATTTGATATTTTAAGGGTAATATAATCCTGAATCAATCTGTGGATATAAACGATCGATCTAATCCTGGCATCGCAAGGGATACAACCAATAACTCCTTACCTACGTTCCCTCAAGAACGTGTGGTCAAGCATTTGAATATTCGAAGAGGAGTCGAGCACCGAAATTCAGGCGCAACATCATTTGTTGGGGCCATTTTTCTGCAGCATGTTGTGGTGTCGACTCCCCGATGCCTTCACTATAGCGGCAGTCCAATGATGGAGCACCGAAATAAGAAATCTGCTGTTGCTCACGTATCGCATAAAATATTCGTCGTGTTTTGGTGGTAGAGGCGAGCGGCGATAGATAAGCTTGTTTCCTTACTAAGCAAAGTCCAATTTCTAACCATGACAGGTGATATATAATGGCACCTTACCGCTGGTGCTTGGGACTCCACCATTGGCGAGTGGGTGCATAATATCCAAGGAGAGATCGAACAGAAATATGCAGAAGTCGAGGAGCGATTGTTCAAAGTTATGAGCAGGGGCGTCAGAGGGTAATTGAATGTAGTTGATTTATTATTCGCACTTCACTCCCGCCTTTTGCTGCTGACACGCCGTGTTGAAAATTTTAAAGCATTTATTCGATATTATCCAATGCTGCTGACTGTATAGTCAGGCGTGAGCTGATATATCTCTGTCTTCCTACTGTACTATTTCCTTTTGATTGCTCGAGGTACGGTAGGACTATATGTGAGCCTGTTGGTATACTGGGGTCTGAGCTCTGCGTGCAACT
>LQNS02278179.1:229526-241094 GCA_001587735.2 Parhyale hawaiensis | reverse complement strand
TCTAGCCGGTGGTAGGTATTTCACGCACTTTTCCAACAGAACGTTTTCGAAGATTTCGTTCATTGTATCACTTTGAGTTGAGTCATTTAGAAGAGCGTCCCAGTTCACCGACCGCAGCTCATACTTGCCAAAGAAAAAGAAAAAGTCTTGTCAGAATTGTCGGAACATTTTGTTTTCAGATGTGCAGTAATTACTTCAATCATTTGCAACGTTTAAATTCAAACAATAACTGTTAGAATGAAAAAAAAATAGTTGCACAATTCCTTTATGTTTTATTTATATCAGCGTCAAATTACATTTACCTATACGAAATCACAGCGCACTCAGCACGAGCTAAGTCATTAAGTCATTCAAGAGTAGGAACTTATCCAACGTTTATCTGTGTACATCTGAGGCGATTCTTTGTGGCGAAGTTGTGTGCGTGAATACAACCACAAGTTGCAGAAATAACCAAATTCATGTATACGTGACGACCAAAAACGTGGTTGTCGCACGGAGACTCGTTTTTGTTTATGTTTACGACCACAACTCGCAACTTCATTTTGAGTGCGCTTGTCGGTCTTGGTTGTGACGTCACATTGTTGATTTACAAAGTGAAATTGTTTGATTGGAGCAGAATTTGAATTTTTATGGGGGCTAAAAAGTTTTGTGTATGGTTATAGGCTACGTTAGGCTAAAATTTACACCAACACCGCGTGATTAAAGACTGCTATTGTTTATAGAGGGGTATAGTTATTTGTTTGTTTACAATAAGAACTTGTCATGTTTGTCGAGAGAGGGCGCTGAATACCATTTCATGTCCTTGTGACTGCTCTAGTTGCTCGTCAATGGAACCATAACTTTGTTTATGGTTGCGAATTTTTGGTTGTTCACGGAGAAACGCCTCTGGTGTAGTCCCTTTTCCCTCCCGCTTATTCTAAGATATAGACATATTTGCTTTTCAGTCGAAACACGTTTTACAAGATTGTAATTTTTTACAAAACATAACTCTATTTACACAGGAACAAACAAAGACGCTTGTGTGTCTGTGTACGAAGAACCAATATGCATTGTATAAAGTCAGATTTATCTTCAGTACTCGAATCTATCTTTCCATCGTAGCGCAAAGAGGAGCACTATGCACTGGTTCACTGATCATAAGTTAATACTTAGAATATATGACGCTATATAATAAATACAGTTTGTTGATTGCTTGCTTGGTTTGCTCGTTGGTTGTTCTCTCTGTCCCGATGTGAAGAATTAGAAAAGAGAAAGTTAATTTTCATTAAGGCAAGAGAGCCGCTGTAGAGAAGGACAAAAATAAAGACGCCTCGAAATCGAATGTACTGTACCAAGTTTTCTGTGTTGCGAATTTATATCTTCAGGGGTCTTCATTTTGCTGCACATTCTTTAACTGGTTCAGCTAACGCACCCATCGTTCATAATCCTTGCTAGATAATCTGTTTTTTTTTTTTCGTTAAATGAATTTCTTCGCAGCAGCTGAAACTTTCTGCTGTGTAGAGACAAAATATCCTGCATTTGTCTGGGTATGTCTGTTATTTTGTCTGTCCAACTATTCGCAACATAACTAAAAAAATTATGAGCACAGCTTCACAAAATTTCTAATTTCTAGGGACTGTTAAAGGAAGAGATGAGGACATTTTTTGTAATGAACCCGGAGAAATTCTGGATATTAAACCATTTTGATAATTTCGTTAGTACTGGGCTACTTGGCAGAGGTCTGTGCTCTTGGAGTGCAGCTATTGTTGTAATGTTTTATACCGTAGAATTTTCATCCTGATATGGTCACTGCTGATAACCATGATGCGCTGCTGAGCGTTTCCGTAACTTCTTTCGGCTGACCGCTCACAATTTTTGTTCAATTAATAGATGAAGCCAGCATGTATGCGACATTTTTGCAGCAAAATCCACACCGCAAGGGACTCTACGAAAAAATTCATCACAAATTCGGGCCGTCATTTTTACGACCTGGTACTCTAGTAGCAGAATATAAAAATGGTCTGCGTTACCCATTTTTTTTTCCTCCTCCAATCGCCTTCAACAGCATCTGGTCGGGTTTGTCTGCTTCTGAGCAGCATACAACTTTAAAAAAAAGTGTAATATTTTCTTCACTACAATTCACTTTCGTTTCCACCCAAACTCACTCGAAGTACATGTGAGGGCTAAGGAGTACACACTTCCGAAAGCTAAACGTTTCTTCACTAAACTAGAGTTTTTTTCACGCCAGCAGCCAGAGAAGTACTAGGGCCCAAGATTCAATAGCAGTAAACAAGCCGTCACAAATCGATTCCATTTCTGTAGAGGCCCACCGAAATATTAGGAGTCGGCGGTGGTAAATTGGATACGGGAGCTGCAGCTATCTGCTCCCTCTCGTTCGCTGCAATGGCTCCCAACTTTTTCTACCCCACATCCCTAAAAATTTTAATGTGTGTTTTGAACCCATTGAAAAAGTCATCAATTCTTCAGTTACGAAGGAAGGGACGAAAGTTTTCATAATACTGAGGAAAATACCACTGCATCTTATATAATAATGCAAAGAAAGGCTCAAAAGTTAATTTACAGTTGGAGAAAGCGATTACAGGGAAACTAATAAGACTAGATAGCCGGCAGTAGACAAACCAACAGGCCCATTTGCACAAGATAGTTGTGTCATATTTGAATGTATGCGCTACGCCCCTGAATTTTCAGGTTTGTGACGTCACAATTGCGTCACGCCGCTGATGCAGCGAAGAATCTTTGATATTTCCTCAGTGGCGTGATGTAATTTTGACGTCACAAACCTGGAAAATTAGGAGGACAGCGCATACACCCAAATTTGACACAACTATCTTCTGTAAATAAACTGTATGCCCCGGCCCTCTATGAGCTATTGCACAGACTGTGGCTATAATCATTATGTCAGTATATCATTTACATGTGTAATTAACTCATACAGATGTCATACTAATAAACGCGTACAGATGTCATACTAATTAAATCATACAGATGTCATACTAATTAACTCATAAAGATTAAAGAGAAATGGAAATTTTTGTTTATGCCTATTCCACAGTATTTCAGTGTCCTTCGATTCTACTCAAATAGAGACTGAGTTTTACACCGTGTTTTTCTATTGCATTTTTCAGTTCATCAGGAGTAATTTCGCCGATTCGGCAATGGAGTTTTCTTGAAACTCTTGAGCATAGTTATGTTCATTTATGTTTAACTTTTCCCAAAGTGTTCCAAAGGAAAAAATATTGGCCCTATATATACATGTTTTTTTTTTGTAACTTCACAGTCTCTTATTTTGCAAACTAGCGTACCCAGCAGTGAACACGACTGGCAATAATTCTGTAATTAAGCCTACAATTGTTCTTGCTTCCGGTTCAGATTTTGCTGCCAAATAGTTCTCATGCAGGCTTGTTCTTCCATTAAAGAAACGAATGATGTGCGTCATAACTTTGCGAGAAATTTCCTTCCTGCCAGGAAAGGTGCGACTGCCAGTTTAAAAATGCTCGAAAGTTGAGCAGCACCAGGAAAATATAATGCAATCAAAAGAATTCACCGGGAAATGCGCATAACTTGCTGTATCCTGGATACCAGCAGGTAGTTGAGCCTTCAGGATTGGCTGCATTGTGAATTGAAAATATTTTGGCCGCTGCTCAACGTTAAGTATCAACTGCCGCGAGGAAATTCAGCTAAGAAAACGTAAAAGCGACATGGATTGTGTTCCATACGAACGCCGATTAAGATTGAGCCTGTCTGCTACGAAGTAATTTAGCTAAAAAAAAAAGGAACGAGAAATAGCATATACACGGCAGGGTAGGGGTACCGAAAAAAGTGTGGGAATATCCGGATGAACCATGCACGTGAACATCCAAGTTAACTGGGTGAACATCCAAGTGAACTGTGAAGACATGCAAGTCACCTGCTTGAACATCGAAATGAACATTGAAAAGATTCGAAAGAACCGTGTGAGAAACCAAAAGAACTGTCTGACCATTCCAAAACTGTGCGTAAACATTCGACGCGTTTAAGCAAGCCTCTGAATTTAAGGGTTTGACATACAATGTTAGAAAATATTGAGAAATGACACACAGATGATACATTTGTTTCTTTAGGAAATGTCTTATTGCAGCACAAATAATGCAGAACAAAAATACTATAACAGGAATAGCGAGCTAGCCATTCTCATATGACACCCGCACAACGATGGACGCAATAAAAACGGGAAGCAGCACCGTACTAAAAACATGAATCAGTAAAGTGATGAATTAATTCAAAATTATAAACCAAATTTGAAGATACATCAGGAAGCGAAAAGACTTATGTAATTGTGTAATTATTTAGAAATCTGTATTTCTTTCAAAGACGTTAAACACTGCACTGAAAATGTTTACCGTAGCCAATTCGGAAGCATTGTCGCGTCATTCCGTCGTCACTGCAGTGGAAATACGACTCAGTGCAACATTTGTACAAAAAGCTCTTTTTCGAATCATTAAATAATATTGTGAAACAGAAGAAAAAGCGTTGGAGTGTTTCAAAAGATCACGGTCTCGTTCCAGAAACGCTGAAATGTTCCAAATGTAATCAAGAGTGCAACTAGCCTACTCACCGAGAGGACGCTAGCCTCATTTCTTCTGCAAATGCCCGGTGACCCCATAGAAACCTAACCTAACTTAACCTAACCTACCCTAGATTTCCCAACCTAACCTAGCCTAACCTAAATTCCTGTGTGATCGCCGTTTATTAATTTCTTATAGAAGAACAGTTGTGCGGGCGATATGTAAAAATGTTTGACGGTAGCTCGCGGTACCTATTACAGTGTTTCTGTTGCGCATTATTGGTGCTATAATATGACGTTTTCCAAGGAAACAAATGTGTTTGTGGGTCATTTCTTATCATTTTCTATCTAACACTTTATGTCAAACCATTAAATTGAGAGGATCGTTAAATCGAATCTTAACGAGCGGGAATTGCCCAATTGCCGAACTAACCATATTTCCGAACAATGAGCTATTATTTCATAGGTTTATTACACCAACCTATCAGGTAATAGCTCTTTGTTGGGAAACAGGGTTAGTTCTGCAGTTGGGTAATTCCCATATACTAAGTTTCTACGCTACGTTATGACCCTCAGTTCCAAAACACGGCCTCAGCGATTTCTGCACAGACCACCACAATGTCCCTCACTTTGCAGAAGTGCTGTTCAACCAATTTTCCCTGGCCCCATGCACGTCTATTGAGAATATTACCGTAGATCAACACAAGAGGCGCCTCTATCACCGTAGTCGCTGCCTTACATGAGCAGGATTATTCGCACACTGGCGCTCTATTTTGTTCCCTAGTTTTTCTTGACCATTGGTCGCTCAAAGAAGCTTTATCGGGAGTCTCCAGGCGGCGAGACGCGCCGTCTAAGGGTCAATATCTCGTGCCTCGCGAACTGCGAGACTTGCTCGGTCTCGTCTCGTACGGCAAACAACAGTGGCAGTAAAGTCGAGTTCTCACCACCGCCTTTTGTCGTCGTCAGAGCCCGACTTGCGTCCGAAATGGTTGTCGTTTGCATGCAAATAACGGAAAAGTTTGACAATTTTTGGGTCCTTATTCGTGTCTAATTTTTAGAGAAGTCTGAAACTTCACAAGTACCATTTGTTAAATGCAAGGAGGTTTCATAGAAAGGAGGGAGCCAGAAGCCTCGATCGTCCGTGAAACTCAAGTTTCCGGTGTGGGTGCTGCCAGTCGCCGTATGCACCAATTGCATGTTAGTGCATCTGTTTGTTTGTTTGTTTGTTTGTTTGTTTGTTTGTTTGTTTGTTTGTTTCTCCCGCGTCACTTCCACCAATGAGATTAAAGTGTGTCCGTTTGTTCGTTACAGTCGCCGAGTGCCAGAGGCACTCTCTTTCATGAACGCGTCTCAGCCACACCTAAATGGTTGGAACGCTGTCTGGGCAAACCTAAAGCGGCAGGGCTCCCTCCTCCCTATTAAAGCTCCTTGGTTAAATGCCAGCTAACATGGCAGTTAATAATTTACCAAATCAGTTGATGGATACAGTTACCTTTAAAAAGAAGCAATAAAATGTTCGTATGCTGTGTACTGTGTACAGATTATAAAAGCCTGTTGTGTGAACCCGCCTTAACCCTAAACCGACGGACCAAAATCCTGTGCCTCGTAGGAATAACATTGCTTGAAACGTAAAGAAAGTTGACACTCGGTGGTTCACGGTTACTCTGTTAACGGCTGGCGTCGAATTATGTCGATCTCCCGTTTTGTTCCTTAATGGCTGTGGATCACTCTAGTTGTAGGGATGGACATCTATTAAACTCAAATAACTAACTAATATTCAAAATATTATATAAAGAAAGGACCTAAAGGATTTCAATATGAATTTTATAGTTTTATAGATTTTTGGTAATAAACCCGTCCGCCAGGCTAAGTCAGGCTTCCTCGTAATTGTCTGCTGGTGACAGTCTCGTACGACACTAAGGGCATAAATAAGAGAAGGGATGGGGGGATGGAATAGAGGGATATGTTCCTAGTCTCACATTGAGGAGGGGGAATGAGGTAAGAAATATTACATATTTACAAGAGTCACAGCTTGATGTTCTGACGCAAGGGCCACACGGGGGAGGGGGAGGGGGAAGGTCGCTAAAGCGGGCTTTGTCTCAATGCGCTGGAAACCCTAGCTATATATACTCGCTGGCTACAGCAGACAGTGGTGGCAGCAGCACAGTATACTCGTAGCAGCTCATTTCGAAGAGTTAAGAAAGCAAGTGAAACAGCCCTCAGGGGCATATTCTGGCGGGCTCTTTCCGTGCCACAATATGTTTGGGCATCACGCACCCAAGGGTCCCGAGTGCCTTCTCCGCAGGGGATGTAGCATATCTGGCCGCAGCTCCTGCTGACGAGGTTAGTTTTGTAAAGTTGGGTAGGTTCTCTACTTTCCTCTTTCTGTCCCGTGAGGTGGGCTGCCGATCGAGATAGCCGACATGGTACGCGGGACATCTCTAGTCTCTCTCGGGTGGAAGGACACAAAAGGGGTCGACCACTTGAGTGTCTCCTACTATACTTTGCGCCTTGTTTCCCTGCCCGTAGTAGCGCACGTGGCCACCACGCCTGCCCAATATGCGGTATTTGAATACTGTAATTTCTCTGTTGGAACGCGGCTACGGAAGTTAAACAAAGTGTTATAATCATATAATAATAATAGTAAGTGAAACAATACCAAGCTCGCTCGTTTAAAGTTAACTCACTGACAGAATACATACATTTAACAGCTTTATCGTAAAAACTGTAATCTCATGAGTTAATTAATTAGCTTCCACTCATTGTCTGCAGGATAACTGTAATGTTTTGAAGAGGTTGGTCAAAATGACAACATCTCCACTCTCAGAACACGTGCGTCTATGGTACTTTAAGTCCAATTTTTAGAAATTTCTCAGCTAGCTGCGCATACTGAAGAAATATCCCTGGCTAATTTAATTAAAGAGTTCAAGCAACTAAATTTGACAGTGAATACCAAAGAAAAGAATTATTCGTAGTGAACTTGGTACTGGACACACTTAAAGAACTCCTTTGAGTAAGTATATATTCACTCTCCTTCGTGGAGAACTCCCTATAGTTAACTTGCCGGTTACCTCATGTAGAAATAATTATTTTTCCAGTGCTAAGAAATCTAGTTAAGAGTGCTATGTTTAGTGCGAAGAACTTTTATCATTGGTCCTCCCAACCAAATGTGCTTGATTGAACTATATATTTCGTATGTCAACTACGCAGTGACTTTGTGTAACTAAGTGTGTAAAGGAAGAATAGATTTATTTATTCATTTATAAGATAGCAAGGTCTACTGACAAATATCATCATATTTTATGCAACACTTTACGCTATGCAAACTCAGCTCTTGCAGGAGTATTAGCACATAGCAAATCCTCTTTACTAATGATGAAATTAAAACCTTTGAACGAGCTATTGGAAACGCTCAAATTTTTCAGAGAAAATCATTTTCTGTTGTTTTAGAAAGAAAAGTGATGATGGTATAAAAAATTATTAGTTCTGCAACGAAAAGATAAATATCTTATGGAAACACAGTTTAATTGTTGCAGTTTCAGTCCAGTGACTGAAGCTGAATGCAGTGCAAGGCCTGCATTTACGCTGCATCCTGTGCACGGCTCGGCAGGACCGAAGTTTGCGGAACTATAGCGTCCTGTAACTGCTGAATTGCGTGTCAGGAGGCCGAGAGTAGCTAGATGTTCTTTTTTTTTCAGTAGCATTAGAGAGGAGGGCTACTTCCAAATTTTTAAAGATCGCCAGGTAAAAAGTTTGAATTTTTCATAATCCTAACGAAAACCGGAGTGGACTTGAAAATATCCAGTCGGCATGAAGAAACATTCAAATATCGCTTAAACCAATGCGAATGGAAGTGGGTCATCCAAATTAATGGTAGAAATTGTGATCAAAGCACGATTTTGCTTAATCCTAATGAGAACAAGATAGGGCTTTTAAAATTGAGACAGATCATGTAAATATTGTTATTCACTTCAGCTAATTCAAACGAGAATTAACTGTGCAGGTATAACGTATGTGGCACATACAGCACAAGTTGGATCTCACGATTCAGAGCACAAGTGTTGAGTATCATAGATTCTAGATAGTAGTAGCCTTTTGTGGTAATACTTTAGCAGTATTTGCGATGAACTAAGCAAATACCATTGAAATCTACATTGTCTCTGGTACGATATCAATTTGTTATCTAGATCAGTTATTCCTCAACTGTCGCTTTCATTTTGCCCGCCCCAACTTCTTGCTCCGACTCGGCACCCAGATGCATCTGAGAAAAAGAATCCAGCATTTTCTCACCGAGAAGAAAATATCTCTCGCTTTCTTTTCTCTGCAGTTTTGGGAGGAGGAGCAATCGATCATTAGCATCGGCACAAAAACATGGCCGTAAAAATGGTTCCATTGCTTTCAAAAGCACATCAAGACAGTGTCGCTGCGCCCCGTCCTGTGCTCGAAATGAAAGCTGCAAAACTGCGGCATCGTTAACAGTTGTGTCCAGCTGCTGCCCCGACGGACGCGGCTGTGATACTTCCCTAATGACGCTATAGCTCCTACAAAGTCCTGGAAGAAAGGGAATAATTATTGCTCGGGTGCTATTTTCATGGTAACGTATCGTTAAGAAATGATATTGCAGTATTATTGCTCAGCATTTTTACTGCTAAAAAACGAGTGTGCAAAGTGATAATTATTGATAGGATTCTACGTAACGCAATAGCTTGTTCAAAGCCACGGAAGAAATGGAATAAGTATTGTTCGGGTGCTATTTACTTGTCAATATTTCATTAGGAAGCGACGTAGTACTATATTACTGCTGAGTATTTGTCTATTTATAGCATTTATGGTGCAACGTGGTATTTAATGAGGCCATAAGACGCTAGATCTTGTCCATAGACCCTGAAACAGGAATGATTGTTTTCCTAGCTCGATATTCTTTGTAGTTATCATTTAAATAACAGCTTGTGGTTTATCATTTAAAAATACAGCTTTGTACTCAGTATTTGTAATTGTGAAATGGTGAGTTGTGATTCAGCCCTAATGGACGTTCTATGCATTTTAAAGTCTCGGAAGAAAGAGTAGAATTGTTTCTGATACTAATTTTTTGTAACTTACCATTAACAATTGACAACGTAAAATTTTCTCGTGGGCTCTTCCTATTCGCCAACAGATAAGCAGATGGTGTCCCGAGAATCGTGGCAACGTTATGCAATATTTTTACGGATGCAATATACTGTTCAAAGTCTGAAAAGAAATGAATAATTGATGTAATACTACTTACTCTGCAGACCCTATATCATTAAAATAAGCCGTGTTGCTCTTGTTCAGCAACTTGTATTTGGTGTAACAAAGA
The DNA here is from genome assembly GCA_001587735.2 of Parhyale hawaiensis. NCBI lineage: Eukaryota > Metazoa > Arthropoda > Malacostraca > Amphipoda > Hyalidae > Parhyale > Parhyale hawaiensis. The sequence continues at coordinate 231,213 of LQNS02278179.1, read as the reverse complement.
ATTACGCTCCGCGACAGTATCCGCACAGCTCCATTATTTACAAAACTTGTGGATAAAAATTATTTGTTCTATTGTAAAGAACCAGCTGTAATGAGACAAAAGCGAGGGCTGTATGGGCGACGGTATGGTGTTCGAACTGCTGTGCGCACCAGCTAGCGAGCAAAGCTTCATTGGTGCTGAGGGCTCGGTGCATGTCAGTGTTGTCGTGTGACATGGTGTTATGCTGCTGACTGTGGGTTTCCACAAGGACTCTAATCTTTTTTTTCTAGAGACATCATTCCAATAAACGGTGTAGTAGTTTTTGGGGGGTCATTTCTACTCGTAAAATATAATAGTGAACTAATATTCATACACTACGGCTCTAAGGACTATTATTTGTGCAAAATTGCCACCGAAACAAAAAATCCGGCTCATTTGACGAATAAAATGGTGCATAGAGATAACCAACTTGCTATTCGGTCATACTTAATAAACTGCACTTCTGGATTTTTGACATTGCTGACATTAGTGTAACATGAATTAGTATGTTAGATAGTAAGAACATCAATAATCATATTTAAGATGGGGGATATCCATTTCTGATGTTTTTAACAATGTATTCACTGAAATTGATATGTAAGATGCTTAAAATCATTTCTCTGACGGGCGATGTACATCTGCCATCCTGCGCAACTACGTAAAAAAAGAACAATCACACCCGTGGGCCGTATCGCATATTGTGCATTGTAATGGCGTGTGGTGGTTGTATTGAACAACGTTGGGCTATAATACAGAAAATAGACAAAAATAATGATGCTGCAAACGATCTTTACATTCATCACGGAGTGTTGCCAAGGGTTGTGAAATGCTCTTCCTGCGGTCAGCACGCAATAAAATCCTATAGAGAGAATATGTTTATATATATAACGGTGACGCTGTGGATAATGTGAAAACGTTCAGCAACGTATCTTGGATCCAGGCAGTGACCACGTCAATATCAATATATGGCATTAACGCAGGATTAAAAATGCATAGCCTCTGCTCGGCATAAATTATTATCGCTAGGTTGCAGTTCAACTTAAGAGCATATGCCCGCAATAGATAATGAACGATCGAAAGGCAATTTTATGGTAAAAAGTGTAGCAAAATAAAAACACTAACACTGAAGATTCAAGACATCCACATGCCATAGACGTTACAGTAACGAAATAAATTCAGAAACATGCTCAACTCCAAAGTGGACAAGCAAATTGAAGTTGAATGAGCTACTTTGGGTGAGATAGGTCTGAATGATCAAGTTTGCACCAAAGAAAAATGAATGCTGACGAGTTTTTCTTTAGCAGTTTTGCGAGAACATTGTTGGCAGCGATGACGTCACAATTGATCACTTGCGATGAATCGTATGTTCGTAGCAATGATACCAATGCTATTTAGATATCTCCGGCCGCGCCATGGGGCAACGATGACGTCACAATTGATTGCTTGTGATGAATCGTTAGTTCGTAGCAATGATACCAGTGCTATTTACAGATCTCCGGCCGCACCAAGAGGCAATGATGACGTCACAGCGGTCTCGAGGAAGATTTCAGGAGAGTTTAGACGTTGTGTGTCTCCCTTTGTCTGTAGTAATGTGTCAAGTAAGTAGTGTATAATGCACTGAGATCGCCGTTTTTGAGGGTAACCTACCCTCGCGCCGAGGGGTCATCGC